>LS486930.1:492275-623900 GCA_900490705.1 Pristionchus arcanus | reverse complement strand
GCTCCGCCCCTTCCTAACCGAGGGCACGCTCAAGGGGCGAAGGGTGGCTCACGGGGGGGGGGGAACATTTTCACTTGAATCAGATACTCCCTCTTAACTGCTCAAAAAAGTCATTGTGCGATACGGGGAAAGTACAGAAAAAGAAAAGGACGGACGAAGGTTAAGGAAATGGTTGAGTTGGGAAGCAAATAGGCAGCTGCAGCTAATTTCAGTTATGCGTCAGGCCTGGCGATCAGGAATGGGAAACGGTACGTGTGAAATTTTTTAAAGTAGCATTATCCGTATCTTTGGTTAAGTAATTACAATTGATATTTAAGCCATTCGTCCCATTCCATAATGCGAAGGATCTACAATTCATCTCTCGTTATGGTTCCATTTCGCTCTAGACTGAAGAAACCACCTGCATTCTGTCCCTCTCCACCGCCGAAATAATGGATCTGGTAAAGATCAGATATTATATACAATTATAATCAGACTCGAGCAATTTTATAAAATGTCCTATGACTTAGGATAGAACTGCAAGAAGGAGAAAAGGCGAATGGCATCTCAGACTGAAGAAACCACTTGTTATTGCAAACATTTTTCCGAATTCCCCTCTCCATTGACGGTATTTTGTTGTCAACATTTATTAAATAATAATAATATATTCAGAATCGAAGAATGTTGATGGAAGAAGATGGAGAAATGATTACTATTCTTAGTTCTAATAAACGACGCAAGACGCAGATACTTTCAATTGCTGGGTATCCGTTAATTGAACAAGCCAATGTATTGCCGATGTACTCAAACCCTGATGGGTACTGTATTGTAATTAATTTCGCAAAATAAATGACCTGTCGGAAAAATATTTCACTCACATGTACATTTTCATTTTTAATAAATCATCATCAATAACTACAAAACTAATTCAAACCGATCTAGAACTTCTATGTGATATCCGGGCCTTCTTTCTCCCATTTTTTCCTTGTCTGTTTAGCTCTCACTGTTGTACATATTATTTTACTGCTGAACCAACTATGTGTGTTCATATCGATAATGAAATAAATCGATGATAGCGTAATCCCCACTCTCGGCCATTCCTTCTGTTGAATATTGAGTTTCTAGGTTGGACGACAGTTTTCTTTTGGGAATGATCTGCACAATTTCTGGCTATCAAGACTATTCGATAACGTTGTCCGTCTCTCGTTCGAACATAGGCACTTATGAAGATGACACTGGACTTAGAATAATTGAGAGAACACAATTTCGTATCGATTCTCTAACATATCCTGTCAGTACCTAGACCTATTCCATTCTCGTCATATGCTTCTCTTTTCTTGAGTAGCATTCCCTCTTCCCTTCCGCCCTCTTTTCTGGAAAGAGATCTGTCGTCTACTCGTTTCGCCCACCGGAAACGTGAAAGGAGACCATTATGGGTAGAGACAATTGCTAGCAACAATAGATGATGATGCAATCGATCAGTATGGATAGGGTGAATCGGGTGTGGATCTGTGAAACATCAATGTTTGGAACGTGCAATAGTGAAGAGTACATCACCCATATGGTATCTCTTTCATAATGGCCGATCATTATAGGTGGTGAGAAGGAAACTGTTCCGTTGTCATGTGCAATCTCCGTGTTCAATAGTGCATGAAGAAGAGGGAATAAGAAGGAGAAGCAAGGAAGAAGTCTCTCTTTCCTCTCCCATTCCTTCTCCTTCTTCTCCTTGAATCATGGCCCAATTAGACCTATGACTTACCTGTGCTTTCAATAGGCAGATCACTGATTGGCCATTCACAAGTTGTTTTCTTCTTATACTTCTTCACATTCAACTTTCAACTTGATCTCGTTAGGTAGTTTCGATGATCATCGGTTTTGGTAGATCCCACCACCCTTCAAATTCAGAGATCATGAGATTCACTGTTTCATATATTTCTGTGATTGAAATTCCTCCAATGTTATGTCAATATTGTATGATACCATCCTTCTTCATCCCCTTCTAACCTTTCATCCTTCTTTCTCACCCCTTCTCCCCTCCCACAGAAGTGAATATGATGGAAGACGAGAGGAGAGAGCAGCTTGGGAATCTCACGGACCCTCCTCTTCTCCTGTCTTCTCCATTCGTTCTTCTCACTTCTTCGAGATGATGCCCCCTCTCCAATCTCAATTCCCTTCTTTCCTTCTGTCTTCTCCGTGTCAATTCGTCTTTCCTCCCACCTTCCTTCGTCCTTTCCTTCCCCTCCTTTGTAATTCAGATCATAATTGAGTGCGTCTATCCTATCGTATTTCCACCCACCAAAGCATAAGAAGCTCCTTGTGACAACATGAGTGTCTTCTGTTTCGTTACGTGATTACTATCCTGATTGGGTCATCCATCTCTCCCCGTGTCCCTTTCCTCCATCTGATCTCTCTCCCTCCTCTCTCCCCCATTCTCTTCTTCTTCTCATTCTCTTTCTTCTCCTCTGAGTGTCTCGACAACGAATAGGAGTACCCGATGGGCGGAGTCTCTCACTATCCAACTTGAAGGTAGTCCCCCTTTCCTCCTGAGACGACGGAAGACAAGGGAGAAGGGAAGGGTCTCCTCCTGTCTTCTCTTCGATAGTCATCATGACAATCGCTGAGTTTATCGCGAGGAATCGCGGTAATCGCAAGGCGCTCCTTCTCATTGTCTACATCGCTCTCTTCCTCGATAACATGCTTCTCACTACTGTCGGTAAGTTCTTTTTCGATATCTATTACTAACAACGATCTTGTGAACGTATCTTATTCTTTTCTCTCAGAAGAATAGTGAACTTTTTCCACAAAATATCTCCCGAGCTGCGTGGTAACCACTTTCTTTTTTTCCATCACTAACATCGATCTCGAATCTTATCCTTTCCTCTCCGAAGAATAGGGAACTTTTTCTACAACACATCTTTCGTGCTGCTTTGTAACCATTGCTTTTTCTTCAGTTCCGATCATTCCCGAGTATCTTCTTCGTCTTTCTCATCCCAATGAAACGGATCTCCTTCTGAAGAACAAAGTGTCCAAGGTATTTCGCAAGGGCTTCTGTCTGACACATTGATAAATGGGGACGAAGAGTGTCTGGCCATCACTCGAGGGTTGACATCACGAACCGGTTGATGAACGGGGGAAGGGAGAGAGGAGGGGAAGAGCGGAGGGAGGAGGAAAGAATTGAGTAATCGACCTCTCGTCCGTTTAATGACCTCTCTTCCATTCAGACGTCTGTACACGAGAATACACGGGGAAAGCGAGGAGTTACATGGGAAGATGCTGCTTGGGACAGTCCCAATGTTGATGATGAGACTGCTGATGTCAATTATCAACAGAACCCTCTCGTTCCCAAACTCCCCAAGACTTCCTCGAAGAATAGACGACCGACCACGACTAAGAGGTACTAGATGACTGCATCAGATGAATCCAACATAAATTGTAGACCGAAGACGAAATCATCCTCGAAAGGAGGCGGAGGCCGAATGAGACCCGTTTCTGGACCACCAGCAAAGGTCAAAGAAGATATACCGGACTACGATGAGAGTGGAGAAAGAGAGTTAACGGAACAGGAAAAGATCGACAGGTACACTAATTTTACTGTTTCGATGCTGCATAGTATACGCAATGCAACGATTCAGACACCGTATGCTAGCTGAGGAAAATGTTCACGTCGGATTAATGTTTGGATCGAAGGCACTCGTTCAGTTAATTGCCAATCCGTGGGTCGGACCACTAACGAACAAGTACGTTCATCCCCTCTTTCCGTGCACTCTGCGAAAGTCACGAAGACCCCCTTAAGCGTGTGAAAATAGTGCCAAGGGAAACCGTTTAGCGATGCATGACGCGGTCGCCCACTAATCGAGTCTTAAACAGGCTAATTGATTGCAGGATAGGATACACGATGCCCATGTTTGGCGGTTTCTGCATAATGTTCCTGTCCACGCTCGTGTTCGCGTTCGGAGAATCATTTCCCGTTCTCTGGCTGGCAAGAGCATTACAGGGAATCGGATCGGCCTGTACCTCCACATCCGGTAGAGAGAGAGAAGGAAACACGTAGGAAGTATCCCATAACCATTTCCAGGAATGGGCATGCTCGCTCAGGCTTATCCTGACGATTTGGAACGAGGATCCGCCATGGGAATCGCACTGGGAGGTACAGTAATTAATAGAGCTCGGGAAATGAAATCGCCGTCTCTTCATTTTCAACACTCTCTCTCCCATTTGATCGACGAGAGAGAGAGAGAGTGTTGAATAAAGAGAGGGCGGAATCATTTCTCGAGCTCTAGTAATCAATGGTAATCAATTCAGGCCTGGCGCTGGGAGTCCTAGTCGGTCCTCCATACGGAGGTGTTCTGTACGAGTGGAGTGGCAAGGAGTTGCCGTTCATCCTTCTCGCTCTACTGGCCCTTGCTGACGGAAGTACTCACTCACTGTCATTCCCCTCTCAGATCCTCCCCTCTCCTTCCAGGCATGCAATTCCTCGTCCTTCAACCAAAAGTGGACAGAGGCGAACCGGAGGGATCGACCATTAAGCAACTCGCTAAGGACCCTTACATTATCGTTGCTGCTGGTTCGTTTCACTTAGAACTCACGAAAGGCTCTAGCGCTACCGTATCCCTCCATTTTCACTCGCAAAAACCTCGACGAAATAACGACGACACAGTTTCTCACAGACTGCCGCTTCTTTCAGTCAGGTGTTTTAGTCATATGGCGGGGGGAAAGATTGCAAGGTTTTGGCCTGTGGGAGTCTTCTCACGATGAGTGTCGACGATTATCGATTCCAGTAAGCGGAGACGAGAAGGAAAGGAGAAAAGGGGGAGGGGATAAGTTGAGTACTCTCGAAAGGGAGAGAAGGGGTAATCACAAAGTAGGGGCAGGCAAAAGAGGGGGCTACAGAACGCTTTCACTGAAGTTGACACTTGAGTGAGAAATGGATAGGAAGGACTGCGATTGATGGATTCATGCCTCTTCTCTCCCTTTTAGTCGTCCTTTTAGGGTAAGAGGTGATGAAAGGGAGCTGAGATCAAACAGCCAATTGGGAAAGAGAATTGAAAGGAGATGTGGGAATCGATAAGTGGAAGGTCTCAGCTTACATCAAAATCGTAGAGTTGGGACACGTGAATGATCAATGAGACAATGGAAGCATTTCACTATGGAAATAATTGACACCTCTAATATTATAATCCAAACAATAGCTAATTTGATTTATTTTATTAAATCAAATTGGTCATTGTTTTGATTACTGACGAATTATGTATTTTTTATTTAATAACACTAATGAGGCACAATATAAATAGTCGCAACACGAAATCAACAACCCAATTCATCAGGCGCAATCACGATTGGCAATCTCGGAATCGCAATGCTCGAACCGTCTCTTCCCCTTTGGATGATGGAGTCATGGGGTGCATCCTCTCTGGAGAGAGGAGCCGCCTTCCTTCCTGCATCCATCTCGTATCTCATCGGCACTAACATCTTCGGTCCTCTCGCCCATAAGATGGGACGGTAAGTGACAATATCATTGCCATTGACATGTCAATGTCGTTGGCGATGCCATTGGATCTTATTGTCAATGATATCAAAGTATCTCTATGGGGCATGCAGTACAAGTTGCAGAAGATTACAAGATAAAGTAATCACAAGTCAATCAAATGTAATAAATTCAGTTGGCTCTCCTCAATGATTGGTCTTCTCGTAATCGGTTTCTGTCTACTCGCCATTCCCTCCGCCACTTCCGTCACTGGTCTGATCATCCCCCACTTCTGCATGGGATTCTCCATCGGTGAGCAAAGGTCGACCGCTCTTAACCAGGAATGATTTCAGGAATGATCGACGCCTCGATGTTCCCTCTGATGGGCTGGTTGGTGGATCTGCGTCACGTCGGTGTCTACGGATCCATCTATGCCATTGCCGACGCGGCTTTCTGCTTCGCTTTCGCCCTCGGTCCATTCTTCTCCGGCCCACTCGTCAGATCCGTCGGATTCCCTACGTAAGAGACAACGAAACGTTATTTTAAGGGCGATTTCTCAATCTCTATTCTGCAATAGAGCCATAGCGAAAAAAGCGTTGTTTCATTGCTTGTTTCGTTTGCGCGAACGATGAAGGGAGGCATCTCAAATGAAAAATATATTCAATTCTATCAGAATGCTCTACTTGATCGCCATTATCAACTTCATCTACGCCCCGCTGATGTTCCTGCTGAGAAACCCGCCGAGTCGTGGCGAGACTGAGGTATGAACACTAATTTTTCGACTCTAAACCCCCCTTTCAGCCTCTCCCTGCCAATGCCCAGGCCGTTCTCGAGGAAAGATACGAGAAGATCGAAGGAAGTGAGATCACTCGAGCAGATGGATACCAATATGACTACTAGTTGACTCGATTCGATCCCTTCCTCGCCATCTCTCGTACTTAGCTAATTTCGGTCGCATAATATACCAGTGAACTTATAGTAACCATGTCTTTTCGGTGAGCAATAGCCAAACTTTTGAGATCGTGCACTAATATTTAGTCAATGCTTAGCGCTTTTGTGTCAGAGAGCACATGTAATCTTTCCAGAGAAGTTCGGTAAATATTCTATTGTTCTTTCTTCTAGTTGTATGATTTCGATAAAAGTACTCGTGTTGATTGCAATTAACCAATTCTAAGTCTCTCCAACAACAGACACAGTGATATCTCGATTGCGACGAGAGTCTGGACGGCCATCGGCTGTCTGAATTCGAATAACAGGAACAGTACAGGTACTACTCCGATCTGGCACTTCCAATCTGAAAGAGGAACATGATGATAGGTAAAATTTAAAAATTTCATCCACAAGTAAGGCGATTTTACAGTTATCATAACCATGTCTAGTGGCATACACATGTAAGGCCAGGTATGGCACATAATGATGCGAGGGAGGAAATCATGAACGTACCCGAGAAACTTGATTAAGTTCCGTTTGAATGGAGTTGAGAATAGAATGAGAAGGTACGGGGGAGTAGCGGCGTAGAGATCATTCATTGCATTATACACGAGATAGAAAATACGAGTGTTCACCTACAACTCGTTTTTAAACTCAAAGGTACCGTCGGTCTAGGCATCATTTGGTTCACTCATTTGGTTCACGGAGAATTACGAGATATAATCATCAGTTGCTACTACGTGTGTCAACGGCTCAATTTGACCAAAACATGATTTGTTGAACTCACGGTAGTATTTATGACAAAAAAGTAGACGGAAAAGAAGAAGCAAATTATCTGAAACGTGAAATTACAATTGATCTCTGGGTTTCACTCACTTCAAGAGTACAAACGACCATTGAAATGTAAACGAGTCGTTTTTCCTGTTTCTGCTTGTCTTTGAACAATCGCTGACTCCTCGCGTCTGTAGGAAGAACGGCCTTTAAAGAACTTCTGTTGTCGTGGGACAGTCAAAAAAATAACTAACCATTCCATATTTTACGCGAAAGAATAGTAAAACGATCACATAGTTTCCAGTTATGAGAAACAGAAGAATTGATTGGAAAATAAATGAAGCTGCGAAATATCGCAGGCGGAATACAGGATCGCCGAACTAAATCGAGATGTAAACATATTTTTGGAAATCGAAATATATTGATTACTTGAATGTACCAGCCTCCATTACTTTTCTGCTGCCAAAATAGGTCTGTGAAGGATAAGATTCCACCATACAGAATGCCAGGAATTATTTGGAATGCGATCGCTGCTCTGCCTACTCGTTGAGTCCAGAACTGAAGGGATTTAAAGGTCAATTGTAAGTAATAAACACGGTTACCTTCCCGTAACTGGTTGGTCTCAGCACTGCTGTGGTTCTATTAAAGGCTAGCAGTAGGACAGTACATCCCTGGCTCATGCGAGTTCCCCATGCGATCATTAGATATATCTTAAAACAATATTTTTAATACAAAAATTATATTTATGAAAAAACTAACGACCCACCCTCCCAGACGTTGGTGAGCTTAGATAATACCAGAGAAGCCAGCCTTTAGCAGGGAATATACTTCCGAAATAATTATTGAACATTGCTGATATGTCGATCAATCCACCAATCTGTGATGAAGATCTTCTTTTGAAGATTGATTTTGGACTCACGAGGTAAATAGTGAAGAATACGTTGTTGATTGAATGGGAATTCCGTTCGAAGAATAGCACAGCAACTACTACTAGATAGATGGGGATGCTGATGATGACCATTCCCATACACGAATAGCTAATTACGCCCTCGACAATGTCGAAAGCGAGACCGAACGATTCATTGGTCATCTCACAATATTATAAGGAAGGAATGAACCGCGAGATCTTGTGGTACGAAACCAATTCAATTTTCGCCGTCGTAATCGCCACCCATAAGTGTATGTTTCTTACCTATGTTTTCTCAGAAATCCTCGTCTGATCGTTTGTTGCGAAGACGTGTTTTCACTTCGTAATTAGTGTGTTTGTGACAAGTTTCGCCATGTGAAACTGGTCCAACCTAACGTTTAATTTGACCAGTGCCGACAAAAAGGAACGAAAGAAATGTCGACTTCCTATATCTTTGTCGTAAATAATCATTCATTGCATCAGGTATCGTATCTATATACTATATACATCTTATCGAAGCGCATCTCACGAAAAAGCTTTATCTCTGCTCATACCAAAACTATAGTATATTTATTCGGGGTACAGTAATAATCTATTATCCTGAATAGTATTGCAATGACTAATACTAACTGGCATGACTGAGAATGCGACCGGTGTCTAATCAATGGGGCTACCTGTTACTCTACGAGAGAACGGGGAGAGAGTCGGTCAGTCGCGATGATTCTCTGAATCTTAAATTAGATCGGATAGATCGCAGAGTGCTCCGATGAAATACTTTATGAGAGTAAGATGGATAGTATGGACATGATCGATCAATTCCCTATGAGGGGAATGAAATACTGGCTGTACTAGATAACATACAGAAAGAGGAATGAGGGGAAGAATCATATATTGTAGTTGATCGAATCTGATCAGTGTTGGATGAGATGATATGAGAGGACTAAGCTATGTACAGTAACGAGGAGAAACCGTGTGGGTAAGAGGAAAGAGGCAAGAATGAGGGAAGAAGGGACGTAGCTCAACGATCGAGAGCCATAATGTAACGATAGTTCTCCTCATCCGTTCGTTGGATTGGACGACCGAGGAATCCACGATTGAAGACTGAACCGAGCATACCGTGCTGAAATATATATAATTATAATATTATTCAAGTATTTTAAAAGATATAAGGCTTGCTTTGCGATTGCTATGGTTCTAAACCATCAACTAATTTAACGTATTTATCGATTAACCTAGTTCAATTATAAGAAGTTGAAACGGTTTTCAACTATTCCAACGCTGAACTAGTTGATAGTTTAGAACCATAGCAATCGTCCTAGATCGAATACCATCTCATTCCCTTCATGATCTTTTAGTCACTCTACACGACATGGCATGATGCTAACATCTCGCTTCACCCCTATCATTCCCATATCAGCAAAAAGTTATTTGCATCTGACCCCTCAATGACGAGAAGTAATGCGGTGTCTGTCAAGCCATAAAATATTTCATGGATCAGCTGATAAAGTGCCATCAATGTCAATCGCACTCTTCCGTTCTCTGCCATTCTCTTACCGTAATATCTCATCTCGTGTTTCCGGCCATATTTTCTTCCGTAGTAACGTGTGATCGGATGTGCCTCACCCCATTGTATATCAACATCTCCCCTGCACCCATACTTCCGTTATCTGATCTACTACTGACCTTAGTAGTCATTACTTTCCCTATTCAGTTCCCACTCCGAACTCGATCTCTGCACTCACTCTGTCACTGACAAGAAGGATACGCTTATCTTTTCCCCCTTTCTTTCTCCCAATCATCACCCGTCGTTTCGCAGACAATGCCAGGCATTATCTCTTCCTACCACGCGGCTTGGCGACCAAAGGATCAGAGAAGGGATCAGAGAGAACTAGATGCGGTCTAATTCGATCAGGGGTTTACCTTGTGTTCTTGTTGAGCGCCCACAGCTGATTGATTCGCTGCCTCTAGTGGGTTCTTTAGCTGGATGGCGGGAGTGGAGGCTGAAGGCTGGAGGGGATTGGAGACTGCTGAGGAAGTTGACGGGACGACGGTGCCCATCTTGGAAGAGGAGGAGGAGCCGTGTAGACACGCTGAGGCCGCAGCGACCAGTGGAGAGGCTGCAGAGAGAGAGATGAGAGGGTTGTTGATGGGAGGAAGGGACGAAATACAAAGAATCTTGAAATAAATCGAGTCTGAATGTCCACAAGATTGCGTGAGAGAGGATGACGAAATAGAGGAAATACATTTCCAATGAGGTTGTTGCCCACGCAAGCTTCTGCACAGAGACTTCAAGGAAACTGGATATCGAGAGAGGGGACGTAGGTGGAAGAGACCATGCGATAAACTAACCCGCATGTGTATGACTGCCAGTCAATCCAGAGAACATTCCGACACGAGAGTGAGGTTCGGAGTGAGTTGATGACGATGAGGGAGTGTTCATCACCAGTCCCTTAAGAAGGAGGAGAGTTGGTCGAAGGGAAGGACAGAGTCAGCACACCCTCCACCCTCCCATTCCCTTCCTCCCATCACTCCTCCTTCTCACTACAGTCACCACGTGGGGGAGACTGGTTGAGCGAGTGAGTGATGTAAGGAAGGAAGGAATGAATGGGAAGAGATCGACTCAGCCAATTGCACCGAGTGATCGCTAAGTGCACTACGGTATGCTAGTGAGTGAGTCAGTACCCGCAAGCACTCGGATGAAACACGAGGCCATTTCGCAATTGCTTCCTGGTCTCATGGGTATGACATACCTCGTCTTTGTGAGTTCCGAGAAGAGCCAAAGCAGAGAAACCGAAGTGGTTGGTCGGCTTCTTTCTTGTCCCTTCGAGAAATGCGCCCGGTCGCTCTACCAGCTGCTGAAAATATACTACTTTTGATCAGTCAGCCTTCTTTTTCTTGTTTTCTCCTCCCTTAAGTTTCATCATTTCCATTTAATCGAGTGGCGCTGATGCAAACAGCTCGTTCGGCCAGATCAGACCACTAAAGCGAGACGATGAAAGCAGAGAAAGGGAATGATTACGGTAGGGTTGATCAGGGAATTCCCCCTTCACTCTCTTCTCTCTCTCCTTCCAGTAAACAACAACGCGATTGATCTTCACTCTTTCCTCCCCAAACTCGTGTGTTCATTCACTTCCTCCCACACCCTAATTTCTCCTTGCTGAATCAGCCAATGAACCCCATCCCTAAATGGTCGCCTGACGTACCTCTTCCGGAGATCACGTAAATCGACTACACTCTGGTACTCCAATCCACCCAATTACGCCTACTTACACCCCATTAAATTCTCACTGAACTTTCGATCCGCCGAGCACAGAGAACAAAAATCTCACATGAAATGCGTCCTTTTCCTTTCCGACGTCCGCGAGCAGACTCCAATCAACGGCAGATGAAGACTTTCTCAAAGGAGCTCCTTGATTCTGCACTGATGGATCGAGAAGAGCGGCAGAACTGAATGACCATAATGATGAAATAGCCGAATTTCTGAACGCCCCCAACAGTCAGAAGTCAAACAATCCTTCGCCCCCTTTAGGATGACAACAATGACGTCGCCGCTCGTCATACAACGATGGAATCTCTCTCGATACGAAGCAACTGGTGCAATCGAATCATTCGAGAATGGAAAGTGCAAATCAGGAACGAACTAACAGATGGCTAGGCAATGTGACTGAGGACAATGAGAGAGGAAAGAGAAGATGGAAGGAAGGGATAAGGGATGACGTGAAGCGGAGGGACGAGCTTCTCCCTTCTGTCTATCTTCCTTCCCTCTCCAATCACAATAACACACTCACACCAACTGGCTAATGTCACGTCTTCGTAGGGCACAAAATGGGTTCAATGAGTGATCACGAGGAGCTTCCATTGAGATAGACGAGTAGAGGAGACACTGTGACTGTTCCGTGTGTGTGTGCTCACTAACTACAACTATTCTTTCCCTCTAATGGGGATTCAAATCGGGACAAGTTCCCCTCCCGTGTTCTTTTCTCAGTCTACGTAGTGAGGTTAGGGCCCCAATTACTGGAAGAATTACTGGCCACGTCACTCGTTGCCCTCTAGTGAAAGCACGAGGTTGATGCAATCAGAGAGAGACGTGTTACAATGGAAGGAAAGAGAAAGAAGCGGACGGAGCATCAGATTGATCTTTTCTCCCGATCAAACAACTAAACTAAACCAGAATGATGTAACAAACCTTCCCGGGAAATGGGAAATTGAATACTCCAGTTCTCCGTAATTCATACTGTCGAATGATAAAAGAATGAGGGAGAGAGAGACAGATAGGAAGGATTGATTGAGTCGAGTCGAGAGGTCGACCACGTTTACTGTACAGAGAGACAAAAAGGCGGGGTGACACCATAGATGAGGAGATGGAGGAGATTGTCCTAGTCCCACTACTCTACTCACTACTCAATAGTGATAAAGAGGAAGAAGAAGATGTTTACGTGGACTATCGCTGTCAGTTGGCCTGTTTTCACTTGAATTCGATGTGTTCTCTGGCATCAATCAATCTTTTCGATTCGAGGACATGAGTACCCAAATAGAAGTGAGAGAGTAAGATGAAGGGATTCCCCTAGGGATGCCACTACTTCTCTCAAGAGAATCGATAGTCTTTCGACCCGAATCACACCACTATTCACTAAGCCATTGCTGTCACGAAAAGAGGGGAATACTTATCGCTGATAGGTAAAATGATCTCTGAGGCTATAGATAACCATCCCGATTTAGTGGTTAAATAAAACTACTAATATAACATAACATTGTGCTACAACCTAGGCACATCGATTTTTCTTGTTTACTGCTAGCTGTGTAGCTACGATTGTTACTTCTATCAGCTACTAGCAGAAGAATGAAATAAAATTAACATAAAGCATACTCTAAGCCTACTTCAAAAATAAAAATAATATGAAAAATTTATTTTAAACTGTCGTCACATGATACTTTTAAAAATGTTAGAAATAAATGTAAAAAAATAAATAAATATATAAAGTAATAACCTGGCACTGTTGGTGAGACCTGATCCCTTGAGTGACGAGATGATTGGATTAGCAGGATGATTCGACATGAAATGAAGATGATCGGAATGACCCGAGGATGCCTCGAGTAGACCGAATACTGCTTGAGTAAGAGGACCTGAAAGGAAAGAAGATCGATGGACTGGGTGTAAACAGCGTTGAAATGGCTGCGGTTCTCAGAAGAAGTAGAGATTGTTTGGGATGCGAGGGTCAGATTGAGAGGGGAGAAAAACACGAGAAGCGATAGCAAAACAGCTTTGTTTCTACGTGTCAGCCGCACTATTCGACCTAATCTAGACGGTGGGAAACATGTTTGCGTCTTTTACAGAGAAATGTGACTAACGACCACTGCTTCCCACGGATTTGATGCGATTACTAATAAAAAATCTGCATTATATAATTATTTTTCCATGAACGATTACTAATATTATTAGATAAAAAAGGGACAAAAAATAAGTCAAAATACAGATAGTATCGCGAACTATAAGAGTACGGTATTACTAATGCACTTAGTCTTGAATAAATAAAAAAGTACTTATATTCGGCGAACTAGGGCCAATACTATTCCTTACTGAACGAAAGATAAACAAAAAGTAACGTGTAACAGGAAGTATCACGATCTATTGGGAAAGCGACGAGTCACGCGTTTTCTCTCGCCGGGGATTCTCTGCTACTACTAGAAGCTAACTAGTGAGAGCGTCAGAGGGTGGCGTGGGAAAACGAGTCCCGGAACAGAATATTGCCCCAGACTCTTATTTATTCACTTTATATTCATTTTAAAGTACTATAATTTTCAAAGTATAACAAAAAGCTTACGATCGTCTTCAGGATGTATATGTCCAGTGATATTGAGATGAGGATCACTTCTCGACAACGTTTTTAGAACCATTTCAGGACGGAGAAGATGCTGTAATGCAATTTTGCCTAGAATTTAATCATTTTTACATATTTTATTGCAATTTAGACCTCTCATGATCTACTTCAATTGCTTACCTTGTTAATAGGATGTTCGAGGATTGGTTGGGGTGGATGATGGGGTTGATCTTCCTCTGATGGAATGAGACCAGCTCCATCTAACTCGAAGTGCATCATCCTGACGAGAGGGGAAAATACCACGAATGATCCGACCAGAAATGGGAAAAGAGAGGAGAAAGGAAAGGAGGAGGAGGAAGGGGAGATCAAAGTGGAATGTGACGTAACGAGTGCATGGAATAGGCAAGTTGTTGTGTGGAAGAGAGAGAGAGAGAGTGGCTATAGTCGATTGATTGGTCAGTCCGATCTGAGTGAAGGAGGGAGAGGAAGGGGCTAGGGGACACTAGTCAAGGGCAGAGAAGGCAGAGAGGAGATTACACACCTATCGGGAAGAAGAGACAAGCAATGGGGAATGTTCACCCATCACCCCCAGTTGGGGTGATTCGAGAGGGAGGTTTTAACCAGCACTCGATCTGAGGGCAAAGACTAACGAGAGAATGAGGGAGTGATTGAATGATGGTGATCACTCTCTTTCTCCACTATGAGAACAAGAAGCGACACCAACGATACACTGATAGTATACCGCGGAGATCTCTCTCTCTCTCTCTCTCTCTCTCTCTCCCTTCAGTGATCTATTCAAAGGGAGTGATATGATACAGACAACGTTAAAGAATACTACAAGCACCATTGATGCGTCTATTTACGTTCTAATGCCCAGACAAAACGGAAACGTGACACTGGGCGTGATTGGCCGCACAGATCACAACTGTATCTCTCTTCAATTTTAGGGTTACTGATCTATCAAGGACAGACAACTATAAGCTATACTTTAAGCACTCTTGAAGAGGCTATTTTGGATATAAAGCGCTCGACAGATCGAAAACGGGACAAAACCTGATTTGAATCAACGATCGATATTCCGAGAAAGCCTCGTCTATCTAAACTAGTGATAAGGATTGAGCCTTCGATGGAAGAGATCAGAGTGAGACTAGAGAGTGATGATCTACCCTTGCAAGAGAAGGAATGAGGGAGGGATGACAACATGCATTTGTGATGTTTAGA
Source organism: Pristionchus arcanus (assembly GCA_900490705.1). Taxonomy (NCBI): domain Eukaryota; kingdom Metazoa; phylum Nematoda; class Chromadorea; order Rhabditida; family Neodiplogasteridae; genus Pristionchus; species Pristionchus arcanus. The sequence goes on along the minus strand of LS486930.1, from coordinate 608,809 downwards.
TGCAGAATGTTGTCCGCCCCTTTCCCTTCCTTGGACACAACGACCGTTCATTCAAAACAACCTCTCTTCTTCCTACTGTTTTTGAATTTTTTTGTTCGTATCATTTCTCCTTCTCTTACTTCCTCCCTCTCTCTCTGATCATATCTCCACACTAGGCATCGTTTCATCATTCTTCCAATTTCCCGCCCGATTCTGTGGCGAAATCAATTTCGATATGAATATTCACACGAATTGAGTGAGTGAGAGAGAAGTTGTCAGGGAAAGGGCAATTGGAAAAGAGATTTATTCACGGAAATGAATTGCGTAGACTGGTGCAGAGCTCGTTGATTGGCTGAAAATCTACTTGGAAGTTGAATGAGAATTTGCGGTGCGCAATTATTCTCACGATTACGTGGTAGATAATCTAAAGGGTCTTTATGCTGAACAATAGGGATCACATATCAGTGAGATGGATAAGGGTGATTGGGTGGAAACAATAGGGACTGAAGGGAAGATTGAGGGAGGGATGATCCATGCCAGTGGGCTAGAAAAACTAACTCACTGTCAATTCAATGCACAGCAGTAAGCTAGTTAATCTTGCCAATTGGACCAAAGGATCAGCACCCAACTATTATCCTAGTAGACCACTGTATACTGAGAGGGAAAGAGGAGAAGGAGGGGAAGGTGAAGTAGGGAGGAAGGAAAGAGAGAAGGGAGAGGACTCTGTAGCCATGGAGTATCCAGGTGGTGTGATACGGGGATTACTAATCGAGTAGGACAGGAAGAGATCCATTCGGAAGGGAGAGAGGAGATGGTGGTTCACCTTTCGATGGAAAGGAGTGAAGTGAGACTGACTAGTCCATATCAGCATTCTACGTCCTCCCCTCTCTTATCACTTCTGAAGCAGAGAGGGAGGAGGAGCGAAGAGAGGAAGAGAAGAGAGGAGGGAGGAGAGACTGGGGGAGAGAGGGAGAGACACTGGGGGAGACACCAATGGAATCTGTGGATGCTTCCAGAATCTTATAGATCATATCGAAATAGTGAGGTAACAATGACTCGTTTTATCGATCAATATAGTGAGAAGGAGGAATAGAATGGAAGACGAGAAGGGACGTAGTCTGGTGAATGCTATGAAAGGTTGGAGGAATGAATAGGTCGTTGAGAAAAGGAGAGAAGGGAGGAGGAAGAAGAATGGAATAGGCGAGATGAAACAGTGAATGACATTCGGACGAAACGATACTACCCGCCAAATTCGAATCCGAATGAGATATCTGTTGTCCTGACAACGATAGTGTGTAAGCAGTAGAGGAAAGAGAGGAGAGGGAACATTGTGAGACAAGCCGAGTTCGCTCGAAGAGACCAATAATGGACCCCTTTCCACCTTCCGTTTCCTCCCTTTCTATCCACCTCTCCCTCTAGAGTGACCACCTATACTCCAGTCGCTATAGTATCTCTCTCTGCCTGCTGCTCTCTAGTGGTCTTTGTAGATGCGAGCCATTCGGACTCCATCTCAAGACAACTTTCGACGAAACGAAGAGATGGAGAGACAGACGGGGAATCACTCTCAGTATCAACCATCTATGAATCAGCATTCGATCGATCAACGTACCCGTGAGTTTCATCACTTATCATAATCCATAGTTTACTCTATTCCCTCTTCTTCAGACCATATGCTCCAAGCCGCATCCACTATCAATCCCTTCCACTCTCCCTATATCGACCCCGTCGGATCGATAATTGGTCTACGAGTTCTCTACATCGACGGCCATATGTGCTATGTTCCCGTTGAACCTCAGCTTAATTTCATGATCAATCAGCATTTCGGACGAGTGAGTGTCGCTATTCTTATCAAGGGAGGAAAGGGAAGAAGAGAGTCATAGTCAGCAAATAGGGCTGGGAAAAGGGCATTCATTGATAACGAGAAAGAGGGAGAGAAGGGGCCAATCACTTTGCTGACGAGGCAGAATGAGAAATGATTGCAGATTGGAAATGAGCAATCGGGAGAGGAGAGACTCCAACCACAAGGGAGATCAATCATACAGGAACTGCAAGTGGGTCGATGGAAGAAAGAGATGGTTTAGTATGATGAATTACCTGTACAGAATCGGCAATCCGAAGGGAACAATAGGACGAACTATGAAGAGAAAAGAGGAATGAATCAAGAGGGAAAGGCCACGACTTCATCCGTATGTTCCCTCCCTTTCCCGTTAATACGATTGTACCTTTTCCAATCGAACCTCATTGCTTATTCGACAAAGAAACTGGAGATGACAGGGGTCTTTTTTGGTCACTATACGAAGAAGAATGAAGGCTATCGCCCACTGCTATACTTCTCTTTTTTTCTTCCTTTTCTTTAGCTTCCTTCTCATCCCTAGGCAACAAACCAACCCCGCACTCGGACACAACCCCACAACTACTTCTCACTGCTAGTCCCTTCTCTTACTGTCGTGATTGCCTTCAGAAGGCATTTCAGAGCGGAGTCTCATCTCTATCGGGCGAACCAGAAACAATGGACGATCCACCCTGGACCCGACCCCATCCTCAACCAGCCAATGGAAAGAGGGGAACTGCCGCTTGGAGGTAACCATTAACTCCACCTTATTTGAATTGCCCAAGCTAACGATTTCGTGTTACGATTGCTCACATACAGTATTATGGGATTATGGGTGAATGGGATGGGAAAGAAAATTGGAAATGTATCTCTGTCAGGAACGAATTTCCTCGTAAGTCTTCAATGAATCGACAACCACCGGGTGGCTTCTCCTCTGATTTGTTTGGCACGGGACTGACATCAGCAACTACGAATAACTCCCACGCATCAAGAAGATCTCAACAAGCCCATGACTATGAACCCCCACCAGCACCTGAGAATAGGACGAGGAACCCACCGAGGGAGAGAAGTATTCCACAGCAGGTTAGTAGAGAAAACTAGGGATGAAGTGAGCATTCCTATGCTCTAATGATCAACTAATAACGACTCCCAGACAACTTTGTCGCCTATACTCACATAATTACCCTACTAATTACACTCTGTCGCCTCTCAACCTTTTCTTTTACCTGTCCTATATCTTTCTAGCCGGAGGAAGAGTACAATCCATGGGGAAGAGGAGGTGGAGGGGCTCCACTGAGAGATGGACAGGGGAATATAGTAGCCGATCGAAGGCGACTTGGAGCGTCATGGAGTCGATCTGTGGACACTAACGAGACACACCATCTTGAGAAGGTCTTCTATCCTATCTTTCCTTATCTTTTACTACGATTTTCACGGTCCAGTCTAACAGAATTGTCCATGTCTATAATTACAAGCATGTTCGCACGTTAATCGCATCCTATCACTTTTTCTAACTTGAAGGACCGTGCTGGGAATTATCTGATGCACTCTCGACAAGCCTTCGCTTATCAAGACCCATATCGAAGAGCATCTCCAGACTATCATCGATCTCCCACTAACCATCAGCCCTTCTCATTCCTGCCTCCACTCTATCCTCCATCTAACTACGTACGCACCTCGCATGTAACACGCTATTCTTTCGCTAATACACTAAGCTTTTTCGTATATGATCTGCTACTTAACCAAAGTGCAGATGCACTAGAAGGTCCGCTAGAAGGAGAATATCATCTTACAGGAATATCCGGATGAATACGCCAATCGACGAGGTGGAGGAGGATCTTCCATGGCTCACGCCACTTCAATGCCTTCGTTAGCATCGAAGCAATCAGTCAATCTTTCCCCGGTAAGAAGTAGAAGAACAGGTGGGAAAGGAGAACTAGGAGCTACTAGGACGGATACAGGAGAGTCAAACTTAGGCTGAGGCAGTGAATCTTTCTCCGATAAGGACTAGAGGTACAGGTGGAAAGGAGGAGTGACTGGAAAGGGCACAGGACAGTCGAACTGAGGAGGGGAGGGGATAGGTGTCAGTTCAATGAATCTCACACGCGCGAAACGCCCCGGAAGATAATGAGCACCGTTTTGGCGTGAAACGAACTGACAGGTGGATTGGAGGCGAAAATAGTAGGGTTGTATAGTGCCAGGGAAGTGAAATATAGAAGGGCTGATTCTAGCTCCAATTTACCTTTCCGTTACTAGGATGATCGATTTATAGTTTGTGATGGTGACTAAGAAAGTAGAAACTGGAAGAGAATTTTTTATTACACACTACTGCACCTTAAAATCAAAATTTAACTAAATTTAATCGAAATGTAGATAATATGATTATAAATTTGATAATGAACGGAACGCTTCTCTGTTTAGTGTCAGTAAATCTGTTGATAAAGATTTGGATTTTTATAATTATATTTCATTTTTTTCATAAATGTTTTCCTATTTTTGAGCTTTTGATTTAAAAATAATAAACTCCTCTCTACTTTCACATTCCCAGGCGGATCAGCATCGTGAGGAGTTGCAGAGGCAGATAGAAGACAATCGAAGAAGGAAGGAAGCTGAGAGACTAAAGGAGATTGAAATGGAGAAGAAGGAGATCCAAAGGTGGGCTGAGAGAAGGGGAGAAGGATAGAATATGATACAATTCCACTTGAGATGGGAGGAAAGGAATGCAAGGATCAGAGCTGAAGAAGAGGAAGCAAAGATGAAAGCAAGAGAGAAGGCCTTAGCTATTGAGAGGAAGAGGGAAGCACAAGCGGTCAGGGAAGAACAGAGGGCAAAGGGAAGGAGAACTCCTCCTCCTCAAATGATGAGAGAAGAGAGAAGAGGTGAGATGATGAGATTAGAAGAACACTTCCGATTCAGAACACATTTGAATCGATTTATAAGACCTATTGGTAACTGTGAATACACCCTGTGAAGATTTCCATCCCATTCTCATCTAACAATCACGCCTGAAATGAGAAATTGATTGATTCCGATTGATTGCAGATGAAGAGAATGAAGGAGGCGAAAGGAAATTGGAATGGTGGGAGAAGAAACCCACTTGGGACCAGGTGAGGAAATCTTGAGAGTCATTAAAAAGTGTGATAATTGCTGTAGATCGAACGTGAACCGAGTGCAATTATTCCTGCTCTGAGAGATAGAAGAGGAGCGAGAACTCCATCGGCTCCATCGAGAGTTACGTCGGCTTCTGGTGACAGGTGAGAAAGTAACAGATGCTCAGAAAGCTGGTAGACAAATGTCGTAACGATATATTTTCGATTACTTTCTCAACGTAATAATAATAGATCTCCATCCTAAAAAATACTAGAAAAAATCCACAATGAAAACTCATTTTTGCTTTTATCTTGGATGTGACGATATTATTTAAAGAGTCCATATTTCAGAGGCGATAGTCGACAATCGTATCGTCCTGCTGACTCAGTCCGACAACATTCAGCAAGGAGAAGAAGTCTTGTACAAACCCCAGTTCAACAAACAAGAGCCCCGCCAAAGTAAGTTTCACCAACCACTATCTCTGTAATACCCATGTTGATACTATTCGATAAATCTAATATCATTTCAGCTTTATTTGTATACTGTTAGTTACGTTCTTCTTTTCAGGAAAGCAGAAGCCTTCACGATAATGGGTTGAATGGAACTCATCAATATCGATCTTCTTCGTCTTTCTTCGATCTCATTTTTATCACTGCCGGTCACAATATTGATTCGTCACAATTCAGTTACGAGCTCTCATGCATCCATTGTTGAATACGTTCCTATCAATAATGAACAAGTGTCTAACGTTTCCTAGCGGTAACACAATACTGAAAACGAAGGATACTGGGAAATGGAATAGACGAATAACTAGCACGGGACCAGTAAGAGGAAGTTACTACGTGTGATGTTAGATGGGAGCAATGTAGAGATGTAGAAGTGGTGACATCTCATCGCTTGAGTCCACGAGAGGATGGCCCTGAACAGTGAACGTTGTTATCTATTTCGTATGCCAACAGTAGGTCGATATGATCGTGACCGAGTTACAAAGAAGTACCTCAGTTTTTAACAAGAATCTGTACTAGAAACAGCAAACTAAAGGTTGCTTAGTAGTGTCTCACTTCTAATCATGGGAGGGAGATTCATCATATGGTTCATCGGTGCTGCTTCGTCATCACTCGAGAAGATGGGAGCGTCTTCGTCTTCTTCCTCGACGACTTTGGGAGAGTTGGACGTCGATGACATCTCGATTGTCGTTGCTGTCGAGGAAGTGGATGAGACGGACTCGACACTTCGAGCCAATGGAGTGACTGAACCAGTTGGTGAAGCGAGTGGAGACACCGGCTTAGGAGTGGATCGGGGAACGTTCTCGACTACTGTTTCTGCAAAACTATCAATAATTAGATGCTGCCGATGGGCAATGATTTCTGTCTCACGTTTTCTAATTCTCGGCTTAATAGGTTCTCTCTCATCTTCTGAATCCGAAAAATCAGAGAGATCGCTCATATCGGATCCATCGAGAATTCCCATGGCAACCTACAAACCAGGCAAATTATTATTCAAATGAATCAAAACTATATATATGAAGTTTCCATACCATTTCCATCCTTTGATACTTGATAAGTACTCGCTCAATGCGATCGTGACCGAACTTGATTGCCTCTTCGAGAGGAGTGTGGTCCCATCTGAATCAGTTCACAATTCGAACAAATTTCTTGCATATTTTACTCGAGATGAGTGGTATTAAAACTAACCTATCCTTGGGATCATGCATAACTCCTGCTGTCATGAGCAGGAACTTGACGATTTCATAATGGCCTTCAGCAGCTGCAATGTGCAGTGCAGTACGACCATCGTAGTCGGCCATTTCGAGATCGAAGCCCTTCATGTAGTATCTAAAATAGGCATGATTTTGACACAAATGTCTAAAATATAAAAAAAATACCTTCGAAGCAGATCAATGTTGTTCTTCTTCACGGCAAAAAGCAAGCTGACGATGATATCTCGATCGTTTAGCTTCTCGGGTTTGCGAGGGTCGATCTTAATAACCTTTCGTTTTCAATAATCTATCAATAACCTACCTTCTTCTCATCAGGATTCGACAGATGATCGTAGTTGTGGAACGAGAAATGTTTGATGAAATTCTTGCAGAAAGCGACTCCTCTTGTTGAATTTCCAGTTCGATCAAGAAGAGGGGAGAAGATACTCATTCCAAGTACAGAAGGAATCACAACCATGATCGCACCAGAGACACCGGACTTGGCTGGGAGACCAACCTGTAAAGAAGTAGCATAGTTTCCAAATAGTGCAAACGAACAATGAGGCAAATTTGAGATGAAAACATTATGATCACTGATGCCCTTACACACTTAAGATCAAACAGTGATAAATCACAAATAAATTAAAACTGGCAAACCTGGAAAGCGAACCGTCCCGACAGATCGTACATTCCACATGAGAACATAAGGGATAGAGCATCTCTACATGCTTCTGGAGACATGCAGCGAACGTATGTCAGTGGATTCACTCCTGATGAACAAATTATCATCGTCAACGTAAAAGGAAAAGGATATCCCGTTAATCAAGGCACTTGCATCCTGCTAGGTCATTGAATATCATCGTTAACGTAATCAGAATTCTCAAAACTGATTACCTCCATTCGCCAGAGTTGCAGCCATCACAGATAGCGTCTCGCAATTACACTCGAGTGAGCATAATTGGAAATATAGTTCCAGTTCCTCTCTGAGGTTCATGATCTCAGAGTGAGGGAAACACTTGTTCTCCTGAAATCAAAATTGAAGATGGTAACCTCACATACTATAATTAAATTGTAGTGTAAAGCAACAGTATTTTTTATAATATTTACACACCTTCATGAAGTAGGCTAAAGCATAGTTGCGATCCGCCGTATCTCGCTCCGAAAGGAATCTGAATTAAATTATTTTCTCATGGTTCAAAAACCAGAACCATACGTGGCATTATTGAACTCGACCGGGTAGGTTCCTGCCAACTTTCGATACTTTTCAATGATGAAATCGAATCGTTCCGCCATCGGCCATTTCGTCCTAGAAGGAAAAAGGGAATTGGATCTATTCACTTAATTTGACCCTCACTTGATCAGTGACGTCACGATTATCGCGCCCGCGTTGATCATGGGATTGTGCGGTTTCACTGAAGAAGAGAAATAATGTCTGACACTCTCCAATCTACATGCTCTCTCGCTCTCTCTAGACTACGACTCGAATGCGGAACCAGTGAGGGTTTAGTGATCAGAGTTTGGCTCTTGTCAAACGTCAAATAGAACGATGTGGTCAGGAGATATCGACACCATAGATCAGCTAACTCACTTTCCGAATCGAGACAGATTTCGTTGAAGAGTCGACCACTCGGTTCGTGTCCGATATACTTGTGAATGGCCTCATATCCAAGATCAGTAGAAACAGCAGCGTAGTTGAAGGCTTTCGAGACAGATTGGAGGCAGAATGGAACCTGAAGAGTAACTGTTAGATAGATTCTAATGATACAATAACCTTTGAGTCTCCAAGATGGCATCGTGATCCATCAATAGTGCACATTGAGAATCCGAACCACTTTGGGTTCTGTCTGGCCAGTTGAGGAATATAACGAGCAACGTCGCCCTCGTTTATCTTCTTTGTCTAAGACAATGAACAGTTAATACAATCTTTTTGGTTGGTTGGTTGATCTTTATCCATACCTCTTCGAAGATATCCTTAACTTTAGCGACGAAATCTCTCCATTGAGGAATTTCCAGCTCATTGCGGAATGCTCGAGAGATCAATTCAATGGCGGGATGGACACATCTGAAATTTGTCAGAATTTACCTACGGGTGGTTTCAGAGGCATACTGTATGAAGTGTTCCTTCGAGAATGGATTCGTCGGTTTCTCTTCATCTTCCAATTCCTCCTCAATCTGTTGCTGTCTCTCCACGGTCTCAGCCAATCTCGGATCATCACTGAGGATTCCATAGTAGCTGAGAACCTGAATGATCACCAATTGATCTTAGATATTTGCTCGTATTCCAATTGTCTCACGCGGCCACATTCTTCTCGAATAGTCAACTGTCATTATTTCCAATTCCGATTTCGCTGACATCGAACTCTTTGAGTGTTTGATTCCCTTCTTCCCCTGTGCAAGTTAGTGAGAGGGGGACGAGGGGTATTCCCCAACTAACGAGTTACGTTTAATTACCCGCAGTAGCTTGTTCAGCGAGGCGACTTCAGGCATTTGTTGATTGGCAGGAGTGAAGGCACACTCGGGAAGATCAGTCATCTTCAGATGACGCTTACGAACATTCTGAAGAAAAAATATAAATTAATACAAGACATATAACTAAATTCCAACCTTGATGATTTTGAACGCAGAGATATCAGAAACTTCATTGGCCAATCGAATAATTTCATAGATTACTTCAGCTGAGTTTCTTTCTGTTTCGAGACGATGTGCCTGAATATGACGGTAGTTCGTAACTGCTATTTTAACGAACCTTTTCCAACTCAATAATCCACTGTGCAATACCGTATGCGATTGATCCACGGCGCATGATCATATCATTACGAAATTTGTCTAAAATAAATATTTTTTTATTGATTTTTCATAGAAACTTACTAGACAGACGAGTCTTTCCACTCTTGGAGACGTGAGTATTATCGAGTTCATGCTGAATCTTCACTGAAAAAATTGTTTTGTAATATAAATCAATAATTGATACGTACGTGGTTACAGTACCTGAGAGTTGAACAGTAGACAGTTTCCTTCTCGGTTTGGGAGATCCTTCCTTATCACTAGTAAGAGGTGGAGAAGGGAGTGCAACCATTACGATCTGCAGAAAAGAGATGGAATGAGCGAATGGAAAGGAGGAATTAGATAAAGGCGTGCTCCCCTTTCCCTTTGTAATGGCTTCCCCGAACGGTTAAATAGAGATAGGAGTGAATGATTGGAGGTGATTGTGGGAAAAAGAGGTTGGAAACTGGTAAGAGATTACTAAATAAGGGAAAATAAGAGATGATTGATCTGCCTAATAACACGTAGACGATACGGCCAAAGGGAGCAAATTGTGAGGAATTGCACATGCTCTTACACCTTTGCTGCTCTATTGAAAGGCGCGCGCTATCCCCGAACTTGCTTGACGATTGAAGTGATAAGAGGATGGAATGTCAGAGACACGAGGGAATGGGGGAATTCGAACGGACCGCGTGAGAATGAATATCGTAGAATGAATGATTCTTCATCAGTAATCTCTTCATTTTTGTGAATGCATGATGAATTACAACGTCATCTTAATAAAGGTATTAAAACGCATGGTGCATGTATCGGTTCTGTGATCACCGTCTGAGATTGCAATGAGGGTCAAATGATTGGAAGAGAAAAACATGGGGAACACTATCAGTGATCTTTCCCCATTGAACGAAGAGCGTTTTAAATGACGACGAAAGGAACTTTGTCCCATACACAACTTCTTCATTCGTACACGATCATTAGCACTTCTCCCTCTCACTTTTCCTCTCGATCATTAGTTCAACCCTATCTGTCTGACCTTCGATTCCACTCTATGCAGAATGAACTTTGATGAAGAAGTTGCGTTTTATAGTAGCATTATATGACTACTTCCTTCTCCTTTGAAGTAGTGGTGCCATCAAGTTGATGAAACCCTCTTTACGACTTCTCGACAAAGTACGAATGTAGTTCTGAGAACGGAGATTACTCCTCCCTCTTTCATTCGTTTCTAGAATGTGGAAAAACGATAAAAGTTATCGAAAGCGACAGTTCCAATCACAAATTTACAAGTAAGATCAACCTCGTGATTGCTCGTTCGAGAGCGCAGAACCGCTCTCTATTTCAGTAATGAAACAAAGCTATAGGGCACACACATCAGAGAACTTAGTGCTTATTCTGAGCCTGTTAATTCGTAACACGGAATTAAGGTGGGCGTGTAAGTATTGTATTGTAATGATTCAAGATAATTATTTTTATAGACGTTTTTCCAGTTAGCGAAATGTACCGTATTCTCAATCAATTTATCGTGGTCCCGTGTCTGATCAGGGAGTCTGGAAATGAGTTGGACGGGGATGATAATGTGTGGCCAATGTGGGGGCTAGAGTGAAGGAGGGAAGCTGCATGGGATGGTGATATTTGTGTGGCTGAAGTGGATGCAAGCGGGGGAATATACAATGACTGGAGCGACTTCTATCAACCGATAATTGTTTGGTTTTGCTGAGGAATGATACATAGTTGGTCTCGACAAAGTAGTGTAAGGCGTTTTATGAGATTTGTAGTTGTCGTGTTTCTTCAATCGGAATCTGAGGCAGCATTCGTCGTCGTCTTCCAGAGTCAGAATGCACTGAAACACACTTGTTTTAAATTGTTTTGACGGTTTTTGGCTTGTTTTGAAAGGTGTTTTGACGACAACTAACTCATCGACGTGGTCTTCGAAAGAGTGAGAAGAAAGAGCTAGACTCACTAAGAGGTGAGGGTGGAGCTGAGCATCCTCTCGGTGTGGTCATTGGACTCATTCCATTCATTGGACTGTTCAGATACATCTGCCGTTGTTGCTCCCTTTGAGGACTTGTGTGTTGCTGAGGGAAAACGCCCTGGAATTACAACATCAATTAGTAATTGAGAGATTCCTCATTAGTATGTGGGCTCACTATTAACAAGTATTGACTACTGACAAATTCTTAGATAGATTTTGACCTTAGATTTCATGTAGCTCGTCAGCTGTCCTGGGATCTCTTGCAATACTTCCTTAGCCAGGATTCGCTTCGCCTCATGAATCTCTTGATCTGTCAGCTGTCGATGAGGAGGAAGGAACTTCCTCATCTCCACAAACTGAAACGTATTCATATCGTATCCTTGACTCCTCTCTCTCTCTCTTCTGATGGACGAGAAGAAAGGAAGAGGAGCATTTGCCCCTCTCTCTCACGATTCTTTTCTTCCCCTCGATTTGCTGTCGTTTTCCCTTTCCCTAAGAGATGGAAAACAAAACGAGTGGAATGGGTACAGAATGGCAGTCCCGTTGTCAAGCACCACATGATGATATCATCCTTCCCTACTCCCTCACCTGAACGATGTCTCGCTTGGCAAATTTGCCATTAGCGCTGAGCATGATGTTATCCGAGTCGAGTACCTGAAGAAGTCGAGGGGGTCAAGTCTCATCTCAAGTAGAAGCACTCACTTTCATCTCCTCGAAGGAATCATAACCGACTCCGACGATGATTATTGAGAGAGGGAGAACTGACGCCTGAGAAAGAGTACAGATCAGAATAGATGTACCGAAAGTGAACATGGACGATTATCATCATTCGGACCGAAATAGCACACAAAAGGGTCATACAAGAAAGAACAAAAAGGAAAGGACTGTGGAGCAAAATGGCCTCTGCCTGAAACAAACCTTAACGATTTCTTCCTTAGTCTTCGCCATATCCGATATGACTCCATCAGTGATTATCAACAACACGAGGTACTTGCTTCCATCGGTGGGAAGAGCTGCAGCTCGACGCGCGGCGAATCTTAAGCAATTTCTTAATGAAAGTCGAATTTAGACAAAGCCTGAGTCTCCAAATTCTCTTTTCTTACTGGAAATTAGAAATGTGAAGGGTATAGACCTGATATGAGCATCCTTCACATCTCGTGCTACCTACCGGATGGTTGGAGAGAAGTCCGTCGGTCCGGATAACTCGACATGCTGTTGCGCAACGTGGTAAGCATGGAGGAGACCCTGGATTCCCTCACAACGAGGATCGCCACTTTCGACGTTCTTCAAAGGAATTTTTAATTAAAATGTATTATCCGTTTAAAGTACATTATAACACTTTTCTGTTAAAAAAATTCTTCAAATTTGTTCCGATTCGTTCGCTGCAGTTTGTTCGTGCAGTGAAGTGTAATGTCATTTATCCAGTGAACTAAAGTAGTGCACGTATCTCCTTCCTGCCCGCTCCCTAATCGTTCCTAAGTACAGCGGGGGTTTCAATTGAGTGTTCCATCGGAAGCTCTTACTTGAAGACGGGAAGTAGACCTACCATAAGACGGAAAAGAGATCTCACCAAGGGAAAGTTAAAGTGGACTTTGTTCGTGGGCGGTAATTTCGCACCGAATCCAAAGGCATTGAACACCTTACTCGTGTTGTAGTGCTGACAAATCTGAACAAATTTGTAAAATTAATCTGGCCCCAAGTTCATAGTTAATTCTTTCCAAAACTATTGCAAGTAGCAACATGGCATGCAAGCCTGTGTCATATGACACGAAATATCGAATCAAAATGTTGCGAATAATGTGGCGTAGAAGTACCTCGGCGATGGATTCGATGGCAATCTCGTACTGATTTGCACTACCGTCGATTTCTACCTGGAATGAACAAAATAATATTCATTATTTTTTCTAGTTTGTGTATTGGTACTCTCGAAAGGATGTGCAGAAGTGAGGAAGTATGATATTCCTAGTATTCATTAGCTACATGAATATGCATGAACGAGTCCGATGATGTTCTTATGTTCTAATGAGCTTCTGAGAAGGCATGTGATTGACGTCATCTTCTTACTCGATGCAGTGAAGAATCGTCCTCGAGAGGAAGATTAGACTTCGTAAAGTCAATCGCCACAGTAAAATCGAGTTCCGTTCTGCAATCTCATCTCTCAACTCTTTTATCTTCCTTCTCTTGATTCTCACCCCGTTGAGATGAAATCGAGGAAAGTATAGTCCATCCAGCAATAAACTTTGTGGAAGTGAAGGATTCCCGAGTTTTCATATTTTTTGTTCTTTCGTGCCTTCTTCTCATTTATTAGCTGAAAATGCGAGAAAAGGTTAAGTCCAACTCGTTAATGCATTCATTTCTGAGAAGAGCAGCCTTTCTACCAATCAACAACTGCAATCCCTTCTTTTCACCCACTGGGCATAAGCCCTTGTCTATTTCCCACCCTCGACAAGTCTCGTCATTTCGTGCACTATGGTCAACTCCCAGGAGAAGGGTTGAGGGAGGGAGGGACGAGTTCTTTTGCGACCCCCTCACTACAATGAAATTAGAGTGAATTCTCTTAGATGGATTGAGTGGTGTCTTGTGTCTTCCAATTGGCATCCCATGGGAAGGCTCATATCCCTTTATCCCCTCTGCCCCATTCTCCCTTTCAATCTCTTTCTTTTTGTAATTCTACTCCTTCCTCCACATCATCGAAGCATAATCTGGCTTGATTGGTTGCCTCTTAATTCGAAAAGGCATTAGGAGGTAAGAAGTGAAGGAAGAGAAGGGACGTGCACAGGAAAAAGAGGACTTCCCAGAAGGAATGTCATATTCATTAGCCTTGCTGACCAAAAATAGTGAATGCGGAATGAGTCATTAATTTCCCTCACCGGTAAGTCCCTGTCCACTTTATGCACTAGTCGGTCCACTGTAGTCACGCAGCTACCGACCAGCTCATGACTGCAATGGATACTCATCCATCTCATGAGAGAGAGAGAAGGGAGTGACTCACTTTCCGTCCTGGTCCCAGTCAAAGCATTCAATGAGAAATTGTCTGCAACGAATGGAATATCAAAGAGGACGCCCGACCATCAAACCTATTCTTCTCTCCATAGCACAATTGGCCAAGATGGATCTCGATGGGCTTCCATTTTGGATTGAGATTCTGCTCTTTGTACCGAGTTCGATAGGCGAGTTGGAGACTGCAAAGATGCATCTTTACCTACAGTATATTCGCCTTTGACGTTCGAGGAAGTGGCCCGACAAATTGAGTAAAACGGGAAGAATTTGGCTCATTCACTCACGTATTGTCATAGTTGATTCGAGAGATCTTGAGGAATGGATCACACTTCCCCAGGAAATCTTTTCTATCCACATTGGATGCTGAACAGATGAAGTAGAGAGACTCCTGTCTTCCCTTTGATTGCTCCTCAGCGGAAATCGTAATGGACCCGTATTGCTTGCCATCCTCACTGTAATAAAACGAGTGTCTCTTCTCAGCTAAAGACGGAATGTATTCATGAGCCAGCACACTCATTCCATTCCTCATCATATGTGTACGCCATTGTTTCTCTCTCGAAAAAGAGAGTCAGTGATCTCCTCGTGATGAGGGAAAAAGAGCGAAAAGGGATAGAAAAGAGAAGAGAACAAGGATGGATATACGGGAAAAACAGGTGATAAAGCCTCATGCATACGATAGATTGACAGATCATTCATTGGGAAGGAGCTTACACAGACACAGCATCATCAGGTACGGTTACTCCTCTGAATTTCTCTTTACTCGCGTAAGAACCATTGACTACAATGTAGAAGCAAAAGCGACACAAAAGCATTTGTTAGCCTTGGAAATGTCAGTCTTCAATCAAGATGATTCACCTTAAGGGTACGGTAACCCTATTATATTTAGCTCCGATGATTTCATGAAGGAGGATCGTCGCTTGCCCGAGTCTAGTGTGCTTTCCCTTGTTGCCTTTGTCGAACCTGAAAAAGCGAAGAGTCTCAACTTCCTCCGCTTTTCTCTTCCATGTCATCCGATCTCTCCCTTTCTATCCAAGCCCGCGCGTGCGTCTCAGGTTATCAAAAACATCATTGCGTTCATGAATGATTCCTATTCTCGATCGACAATCTAGAAGAGATCGAAGGCCAACGTGCTTACACTTCGAAGAGAAGTCTTTGCTGCTCGCCAAAGTTGTATTCCAACTGAATCTTCGTGGCCCAATCAGGATCGAGCGTGTTGTTGATCGTCTGCAATTGTCTTTGATCTTTGATCTTTGATCTCTTATCATCGAACCTCCGTTCGTCCTGCTTCTTTCCATTTCCTCGATCGGATCATTCCTGCTTGCGTTGAGGAAACAACACAGAACGGATCAGAGACAGAATCGATATCGCAATCCCTCAACCCTCTGCAATGCATTGACTCATTCCTAGGGTCGACTCTTCCCGAGGTCAACTCATCCCACACAAAACAAAGAGAAAGCTTCGACTATTTGAGAAGAAAGAGACGAAGTTATTCCCGGATCCCTCCATTTCTCTCACACACTACAAGCACTCATGAGTCAATCATCCCTTCATGTTTCCTCTCTCATCTCTTCCTTCCCTGTCTCTTCCCTGTTGACATCTCACACCCACACCTTCACACTGTCTAATATTACATTTCTCCCTGGAGAGATTCTAATGGCTCAAATTCGAGGAGTTCATACATCTTTCAGTGCGCTCCAAGAAAAAGAGAGGTCGTTTCGGCGATTGAAAGTGCTACTGAGAAAATCTTCTCACCTGGCAGAAATGGTTACGACGACCCTCGAAGTGTTCTCATCGGGAATTTCCTCTTCGAAACCATAGGGAATCGGGGACTGATCGTAGTAGGCCATAGGGGAGATGAGAAGAGGAGAGAGAGGATTCCTTCTGAGATTAAAGAGAAGAGAGTAAATGCCGTTCGAGATTGAGAGAGATTGATGCAACGAAGGGAATTATCGCAACTTAGTAGACGAAAATGAATGAAGATACAAGGAAAATGAAGAAACGACACGATATTACGGAATTGAAAGTGAGAAATGAGAATGATGTGAGTGAAATGAGGAAGGAATGGATTAAGAGACATGAGAACGGATGAATGATCCATGAAGAGAGAAGAGTAGAACAATTACTATCGTCCTCGTTGTCTCACTCTTTCCTCTCTGAGGGTCTTCTGACAGGAGGGGAAGGGGCGGAGACTCCCTCTCCTCCTTCTCTTCCTCCCTGTCCTTTGTTGTACAGAGTTTTAAATTGTATTTGGCCACAAAACATGGAGAATCTGCAAAGGAAGAGGAGATGAGCGGAGTGGCGTCATACGAAGAAAGGAAAACGAAGAGGAAGGAGGAGGATAGACAGGAGAAGAGCGAGATCAGGAACAGATGAGTCGGAATGGAGAAAAGGAAATCTGAGAAGAAGGAGAACATTGTAATGGAAAGAACTCGTGTTTCAGATCAAGACTGAAGAGAAAGAGAGAAAGGAGGGCGAGACTCCCTCGCATCCCAATACTCTCCTGAAGGGAAAAAGCGTGTGAAATGTAAATTGAGCACCTTGCCGACTCTCAAGTGGGATGCAATCGTATAATGAGAGGAAATGGTGAGTGAGAACTGAGAAGGAAGAAGAAAGGAGAAAGGGAGGAGAGTCGAATGGTTTGCAGCACAACCCGAAATAGGAGAGGAGGTGCTGAATTAGGAGAAGGAAGAGGGTCGAATGTAGATCAGAGTAAAGTGAGTTAGAAGAGAGTGAGGGAGAGGGGTTGAGAGGAAGCAGAAGGAAGAAGGATGATGTAGAATAGTGCATTCATGAGAAGGAGCAACGAGGCCCGTATCGAAAGAAGGAAAGTGAGGGTGGGGAGAAGGATCAGAAACGAAAGAAGGTCAGAGTGAGGCATCTGTTGATGTGAAAGTGGAGAATTCGCGAACGGATGAGAAGGGCGAGTCTCCTCTTCTCATTCAGAGAAAGGGGGGAATAGACACCCCTATCCCCTTCTTTCCTCCCTATCGACCAACTCGGTTATGGATGGATAATGGAGTGGTGGATACATAGAATATGTGGTGGGCAGGGGACAACGGGACAAGAAAAGGAAGGATGGGATGATGAGAAGGAGGGGATACGGTGGGGGTGGAGGAGAGAGAGAGAACAAGATCAGGTTATATTACAAGAAAGAATCTGGGGGTAACGAGTAGCGAGAATGTCGTTAGACGGCGACGAAAGAAGATGGAAGTGAGACGAGGGACCGATCAGAGATATCAGTCCATTTCAGTCTTACTTCCGATTCGAAGGAAGGTTGTTGGATGGAAAGGCTGTGAAGACTATTCGAGAAGAATGCTGAGACGTACGAGGAAAAAGTCGAGCGACAAGGACAATATGATAAAGGTCAGTGAGCTCGAATGACTTCTAATGAATGACATGAACAGCGTGATTGTCTGGTCGAGTGAGAAAAATAACCGAGATCATCTTCTTTAGTTAATTTTCTCATTAGAGATGACTCCTACGCATTGGAAATGTTAACAATGATTTGCCATTTAGGATGAGTATCCCGGTCTGGATTTTCTCGGCCTTCAAGATGTGCTGAGCTCAAATACAAAGTGGTACAAGGCCCTTTGGCTGCTGGTTCTAATGATCAACTGCATGCTGGGTAAGTACGGTTCACTAGACTGCCCTTTCAGAGAAAGGTGACACTCAGCCACATCATAATAGACAATAAACGAGTCGGCAAAGGAGAACAAAACAATATGTGAGAGAGAGACAGATGCACAATATCCAGCGACCTAGAATATTATATTATTGTGCTAACCACTTTCCACTTTGGGAACAGTCTGTGGGGGTGAGAAAGTCCTCAGAAATGTATTGCAGGAGCAATATGTACATCGCAAATAATATCCGAATATATGGCCCACCCGACAGCTACGTTAATCAGCTATAAATCGGTATGGAATCACGATACGATTTGAGAGAATCCGAGGATCTAAATCTAGGACGAATTGTGAGATTCTCACGACTTTTGTTTGTCCGAACCCATCAAACCCGAGCTCACCATCTCAAGAAGATCGTTTTACGTCGCGAGGAGGGCAATAGTTGAAAATATTCTAGGTTGATGAACTCCTACTTCCTCAAGTGACAGTATGCGGAACGGCAGCTGAGCATGTGGACTTTCGAAGATTTTACGCCTTCGCCCATCCTCGTCTACCAGTGGTAAACGGAATGACCAAGCACCATCAATTATATAAACCAAATAACATAAACTCGGCATTATAAAAGGCCATGGCGAATGGCAAAAACAGTAACTAGAAAATACAATAAAGAAGTAGTAACCTTTCAGGCCGACAATAACACTCTAACCCAATTGCTCGTGTATATTTTGGCCGGTAGCGGATTTCAGAAGTTTGACACCGTAGTGAATACGTGGAATGCAACGTGAGTTTTGGAGTGAAATGTGCTTAGAAATCAAAAAGCTCAGGTACATGGTAGAAACGCTGAAACCGATGTACGAAACGTTACGCGGCAATATGAGCACAAAGGTTCGAAGGATGAAGAAAGAAAAGTTGTGCACAAGTGTTCTGTTTGGAGGATTTCTTTCACTACGGCCAAGATCTCTTCGGATTTCAATGCTCAGATCTCTTTCAACAGTGCAAACTCGGCGAGGAGACGCTCGATTGTTGTAAAGTCAGTCAGGGATGTTATTCTTCTGATTTCTGACAGGAGATAACAGGTCTTTCAACCAACGTACACAATACGAAGAGGTCGCTGCTTTCGATCCGTGAAACTTCATCAGATCAGCTATGACGAAATAGGCAAATTGGGTTTACGATTCAAGGAACCCGTCAAGTTATTTCCATCGTGGTCAGCGGTAAGAGAGGACAGCTCGAGAGTAAATACAACTCGGTCGTATTCCAGGAGGAGTTATTAATATTCCTGAACGAGTACAAAACGGATATTGGACCGTTCCCTCGATTGTACATGTGAGTGGATGTAGTCTTTGAGAATATGAGCAGTGAGGGAGGGAAGTGGCTCAAATAGGGCGGAATTTGAGTTCGAATTTGAAATCGTATTAGAATTTGAGTTTTTGATAAATTGAGTTCGGAATTTGTGTTAGGGAAGTGGAGCAAATAGGGTGGAATTTTAAAAAAGTGCCTTTTTTGCAGGTACTCGCACGATTACAACAAATTCCGTGTAAGTTCAACGGAGATGAAGCTGATTCAGAGGGACGGCGTCTGTGAGAACGAGAACAACGAGAAAGGACGAAGCACATGTTACATCGAGGTCATTCCCTTCCCTCCTTCCTTCCCTTTCCTCCCTTCTTCTCTTTTTGTGTACTTTCTTTGTCGATCCCTGATATTTCGAGAGAGATCCGTTTGCTATCACATTACACCACAGGTGGAAAAGAGTAAAGGAGAGAGCTTTGGAAGTTGCCTCAGCCGGAAACACGAAACATACGTTCTGCCCCGTGTGCGTCAAATCTCATTTGACGAGGCGGGGATAAGGCATCGCGACCAATTTTGTTCGTTTCTCAGAAATGGATAGAACAACATCTCGAGGGCAAACTCAACTGCACGTATCCATATATGGATATGCTACGGGCGACTACGGTAATGAGAGCGATAACGAGAGACGGAGAACCACTTCCCGATTCCATTCTAGTTTCAACCATGTGAGCCCCACGTCATCCTACGCAATTATTCAGCGTCCGTTCAGTCGGAGGGATACGATGCGCATGATGTGAGGATGAGATGATTAATGTGATAATCGAGTAACATCAAACATGAATCATCAAAAATTAACACCTCTCATAATGAGTGGGACACATACGCTATCGCTAATTCTAATTCGACAATTTAATACAATCAGCCATTACATTAGACGTTGTGAAAATGTCCCGAATGTTTCGGTTCATTGGATAACCTTTCATAACCACGAGAATGCCGCACCTTTTCAGTGCACTCTCGCGTGTAATCGAACCGAATATAACATCCAGATAGAGCGGACCAAGAGCAACTTCTCCAGTCAACCATACAAGTAATCTTAGACTTAGCCGTGAACTATTCATAACCAAACTCAGATATCGAGCCGACATCAACTACAATGACCTTCAGTATCAGTTGATTGAAGAAGTGACAACTATCTCTTTTCTTGGATTGGTAGGAAATCTTAAATAGTGTAATAATCGATTGATTATTCCAGGTAGCCCAATTGGGAGGTCAACTCGGTCTTTTCTTGGGTAGTTCAATAATTGATCTGATCCAACTGGCACTCATTCTGTCAATCATTGTGGGCAGGTCAGTTGTCGTTTCCCTCTCTCTTCTCACCCAGTCAATCAAAGATACGCGAGAGGAGCTGTCTATGCAACGCCTTCCAAGCCCGCGAATCCCACTATTCATGTTATGTCCAGTTAATTGCCCAACGAGTTCATCTACAATTACGTATAAAGTTCACGAAATAAATAAAAAAAATACAAAGGGATGAGACATTGAATCGAAGAACGAAGAGTGGTGAGGGGCAAAACGAATCAATTTGATTGTTTAGATTAGAAAAGCTCGAGTGAAGAGAATGAGGTAGAGAACAGAGAGGATAACGAATGTCTCCACTCTCCAAATGAACATATTACGTTGCCATCCTCGACCACGGATGTCACCTGAAATAGAGGGAGTCTCTCCATTCCACCTGCTCTCTCTCTTTCTCCTCGTGTATGAATAGCTTGCCAATTTCGAATCAGTGAATCAGATCAAGTGAATCAGCTCAATATGGGGTAGAACGTACCCAGCCCTTTAACGAATCCATCCATGAAACCGGGGAAGGGATTGAAGGGAATGACACTCCATGCCTTAGAGTACCTGGAAGAGATCCATGTGTTCCTAATGATCATTCATCTTTCTTCACTAACCCGTCAATCATATAATTCTGGATAGATTGATTTCCACAGGCAAAGCAGAGGAAGAGATGGAAGGCAAATGCGAACATGGTCAAGCCCATCGAATATCCATGGAATAGCACTATAAAGGAGAAAAGATCATTGATAATTTACTGAATAAAAAATGGAGACAGTATGCGACGAATCTAATGCTGTGGAAAAAGTCAAGGAGGAGAGGAAAGATTTGAATTCCCGCAATTTCATATCTCATCTTCCCGTATAGATAGCGACTTGAAATTTGGATTCTGGGGTGTAAATTGAAAAACCATCCCAGAATCCAAATTTCAAGTCGCTATCTTTACTGGGAGCTGAGATATGAAATTGCGGGAATTCAAATCTTTCCTGTTTTCTTTGACTTTTTCCACAGCATAATAGGTCTCATGCTTCATTGTCCCCCCCCCCAATGACATATGGCTTGATCCTGTGTCAGTACATTCCTAAGCAGAAAACTCACATGGCCGAGGAACGTCAAAAACCGATACGGGACAGATCTTCATGAATTCGCTTATGAAGAGGATGTGCAGAATGAAGGTCGTCCCGTTGACGATTGTAGCGAATTGAAGCTGGATAGAACAGATTACAATTTCTGGCAGAGTGGAGAATTCGTCTCTTCATTGCTCGCACTCTCTAACTGATCAGACTGAGCACGGAGAATGAAGAGACCGATTCCTCATCTCGTCAACCCTGATTACAATGAATTAACGAATAACACCAACGTCTTTGATGAGGAAGGACATGATTGAGATAACGGTCGCTGAGAAGAGGGGAAGGGCGATTGTAACGAAGTAACTGGCACTGTGACGAGCGTAGAAGATGTACATGTTGTAAATGGACCTGTAATAAGCGTTGTCATAATGGTAGAAAGATTTTTGTTTATTTCACATAGTTGCTGTCATGTCATCATAGTTGCATCATTTCGGCGTATTTCATCATTCAAATATTATTCCGATCATGCACAAATGCGATATAAAACATTACCATGTCTTCGCCCCATCCTTTCCCGTGAGCGGCTCAAGATCGTCGGTTACTCCATATCGATACCACGAAATGTTGTTAGAGGCGCGATTAATGGTGAAATCACCGCTCGTGAGCTTTTGTGACTCATTCGACCAACCTAAAGAAGTTACTTCTTAGTACCATAATCTTGTATTCAATAAGAATCTAGAAAAACTCACTGAGGAACATGGTTGGAGCCATTCCTTTGTACACTCGAAGCTTCACTTGGTTAATTTTCTTCGGGGTGTAGAGACGAACTCCGCCTGACAATGAACCAATTTTACCATCGTTCTATCGACAGTACAGATTTCTATGCCCAGTAACATTGTAGAAATTAACTTACAATAGTGTACATCATAAGGATAGTCAGAGAAGTCCATCAAGCAGCCAACCTTCATCGAGAATGTCGGATACGTCTCAACTCTCGACTGGAATTGCCAATTGCATATTAGTTTTTGTACTTGATTCCGACCTTCTTGTACGTCTTTCCATCCGTGGTCATTGTCTGTACAGTAATATGCGCATTGCGACTGATGTCATGCATTGAGTAGATTCCGTTTACACTGAATTTGTCAATATTAAAACGTTGGAAAATTCTTTATTTCCAATTTAGCAAGAAAATAATGATTATCGCCACTGTCATTTTGAGTTCATTAAGTCTTTTAGTTTTACATTCTTTATGAGAAATATGTTCCTCGAGAGCACGTTGAAGGGACGGTTAATTGGAAACCTGTTCGTCACTCTCAATTCCGGCATCCATATCTGCCATTTCTTCACATTCGTAGTGGTGATTCCTCCGAAGTCCTTCGGATCCCAGAAGAGAGTCTCGTCGAGCCAAGTCTCAAATATTTTGGTTTTATTTTAAATAAAGCAAGTATTTATTTTCAAGAAGTATTTATATTCCTAAAATTTACAAATATATACAATATTTCCAAAAAAATGACGATAGTTTTTCTGATTTTTTGTTGTGGAAATTTCATCATTCTTTCACCACGAAATTGTATGAAGATCAGTGATACTCTTTTGTTTACATCAAACCATTCAGCTTGTTCTGTTCCGTTACAGTATATTGATAGTCAATTTCTCAATCTAGAGATGGGAGATAGATTTGACCTCTCTTACAAAAAACACATTTCAGAATGTGCCTCAGACACAGTTTTTCCATAATACTGTCCTCGCTCCTCCTATCTCTCACCATATACATGTGTCCATGGACTGTCATCGTCTGCTCCTTCTGATTGAATGATACGTGAGTAACGTGCAGATGCAATTCCACCTCAGTCGAATCGTCGTCTTTGACCACCGGTCGATTGTTCCTGCTTGTTTTAGTTCAGTTTTGACACCAAATAAGTTTTAAAATCAAGATATTTACAACTCAGCCAAATCGCTAGTGAACCTGTTGTAATTTCTGAATATGGCCTGCTGCAGTTTCGTTTGGTCCTCGGCATAAGTGGTGTTGTATTGAACTTAAATTGCGGATATGATCTTTGATCTTTCGGAAAGTAAAAAAATCATACCTTCATCGTCGTCATCAGGATTGGGAATTCCTTCCCCTTCGTCTTGACACCAAACCGGATATGAAACCACTATCAGTCCGAGAGTGAACAGAAGTCTCTTCATAGCAGCTAACTACCAAGGAATGAAGGAAGTGGAATGGACGAGGTTGGATCGTCTGGCAGTTTACATTACAGGTAGAGGGACTCTCTACCTCACGCTCTCTCCATTTCCCATGCTCTCTCGGCACTTTTTCCTCACTGTTCCCTCTATTGTATACACGACCGTGGGCAT
This sequence comes from Pristionchus arcanus, assembly GCA_900490705.1. Classification (NCBI taxonomy): domain Eukaryota; kingdom Metazoa; phylum Nematoda; class Chromadorea; order Rhabditida; family Neodiplogasteridae; genus Pristionchus; species Pristionchus arcanus. The sequence continues at coordinate 584,799 of LS486930.1, read as the reverse complement.
TTGCCTGAAGCGTGGAATCAACAAGGCCAATCGATAATGGGTAGGTCAGAATATACCCGGAAGAGACGAGAGATCATTATAATCTCATAGACTACATCGACTACCTGATTCCAAGGTAAGCCATTGAATTGAATTGTACTCCTAGTTCGGTCAAGTTTAGCTTTATCTGCATTTAAGAGATTATTGGGGTCTTATTATTGTCCTCTTCACACTCTATTTATCTGACCGTCTGTTGGTATGACGGCAGAGAGTGATTTATTTATTACTCGCTACATCTCTCTAGTTCAAACTGAGCAACTGTTCGGGAGGAAACGAGGGAGGAAGAGTGAGTGAGACAAAAAGCTGAGAAGACAGAAGATACGAACATCACAGTGATGATCTACCCGCTATTCCTCGCTCTCATTCCACTCATGGACACGGCAGCTCCACCAATTGCCAATATACGGAGAGTCTCGTACACCTTTCGTGTGACTGGAGCGATCAAATGTGCTTTCAAGAAGCACCAAAAGACGTGGATCAACATCTCACTCTATGAGGTTAGCTTACTTCTAGCATATCAGAATGTTGAACGAGTCAATGGATCTCTTTAGGATGATCCGTGGACGCCGATTCACACTCACGATGACCTAATTGACTACAGGAACTATCTGATTCCATGGTGAGCCCTATCACTCAGCATAATTCAGTTTTGTTGTTTCGGTAATATATCCTGCCGATTGTTCTTTCACGTCATCATTTCTAGGTACCAATCAGCTCGTCTGTCACTAGGCGGTCGACTGGAGGACACTCCCTTCGACGACGCTGTCGAACCGTATCTCCATGTGAGAACGAATTGCACGCCCAGAGGATGGATTGAGGATGTATGTCCTTCTCATTTCGTTCTTAAGTCTTTCTTATTTCACATCTTCTCTTACCCTAACAAACTGCTTCTTTTGCTTCTTGACTTTTCTATCGGAAATATGACCACATTTTATGTTCGAGGGCGTCCGAAATTCTATCCATTCCTAGACATTCGAGGAAGTAGGGAAGTTCCTCTTTTTGTGCGGTCTACCCTCGAGTACTCATTAGTCGATACGAGACGAGTGGGATGCAAACACGCAAAAACAATGGGAATTTAATCCAAAATAAAAGTGAGTCTCCTTTTTCAGCTTTGTCTGGAGCTTCCATCAATCAAAGATCATTCGTCTCTTCACGTCGGAGTAATCGAAGCACCCGAATTCGCCCCGTTAAAGACTGTACCGTGCAAGAAGTATTGGGGAGGAGATCATGCCTAACATTCATATAAATTCAATATAGTGATCCGTTGTCGACATTTTCGAATGTTTTGTGTAGTGGTCAGAAGTCATACACATGCATCATGCTTAAAACATTTTATGACATCCCTACAGATTCATTAGAGAATAAGCAAGAGCGAATAAATAAAACAATTTGTTCGTGACGCACAAGTGATTACTAAAGGATGGAATATTCACTGGAAAAGGGGAAAAGGGAAAGCAATGGGGGACGAAAGCAAGGGTTTGTTCTCTCTCCGAAAGCAAGTAATAATAGAGAACTCGACGGTCCGATTCTCGAGCTTCTTCCTCATTCTTCCCTTTTTGTGTGACCGTTAGTATTGGAAAGGGAGGGATCTCGTGGTCGGGGACAGGATGGAAAGAAAGAAGAAAAGAAGGACAGAAGTTGACCAGATTCGAGTGGGTTTTGTTACCTAGTGGAGAGGAAGGAAGGAGACTTCTATCTGTTGCCCATGGGACGAAAAGCTAAACATGTAATAGACTGTGGAAAGCAGCCGAATAGAAAGAGAGAAAACTAATGAGAAAAGGGAACAGAAACGGGACGAATCGTCACATACTTCCTATCTACCGTGTATTCATACAGAAACGGGTACCTAATTCGAAAAGGGAAAAGTGCACCGGAGAAATTATAAGAAAAACAAGCTTAATTGGTGCGAAACACGGGAACTTTGCAGAGAGAAACCAGAGCGAAAGGGTAACGGGGAAATTATTAAGGGGAAATTGGCACAGGGGGACAAATGAAAACATGAAAACGGAACAGGCAAATGCTGAAAACAGAAAAGAAGAGCTAAGGGTAGAAGATGGGAAGTGATGACTAGTGTATTGCATTGTGATTGTGAGAGGAAGAGATTAACACCGTTATTCAATCCGATCGAATCGGAGTGAATTCAAAGGTCTTGAGAGTCGGGGGAAGAAAGTTGTGAGTTTTGTGTATCTTTGGCGCGATCGAAGGGGTCTGAGGTTTGCAGTGAATGGGTTGAGTCGCAAGAATCTGTTGGTTGAAGTCGTGTTTGTGTACTCTATTGGAGAGAGGAAGGAAAGGCTAGTAGGGGAGAAGCGACGATGGGTGCGGTGAATATACACTGTACAAGCGGGGTGAATAATACTGGAAGCAAGCGGGTGGGGGGTCGGCACTGTCCGGATAAGAGGGAGTCATGCCATGGGTACCACTTATCCGAACAGAGTCGAGGGGTCAATTGGATTCTAGGTGGATACAGCAGGAACAACAGGGGCGACAGCCTCAGCTGCATCAGTGGGGAAGTCCTCTTTCTTGAGAGATTCGTTCAGAGTCTTCATGTGGATGTCATGCATGATCTTCTGACGAACCTCACGAATCTTCATCTTCACTGAGGCCATATCGGGAAAGAGATCGGCATGAGCCTGTTGGAAGATGGCGATCTCGATTGCTGAAATGTAAATATGATTTGAGTTATGGAGTGGAGGATTAGATAGTGTATCAAGAAATGAAAAACTTACGTCCAGGAAACATTCCCGTCTCCGTGAGAAATATTCGAATCAGCTCTCTCTTCTTCTCCAACGTTCTACGAACGGATCCATTGCAATCGATTTCCAGCTTCTCTGCCTAGAAAAATGCCAATTTATTTGAATGACGTTGTTCCCCTCACCAGCAGCATTGCTCCAATGTTTCCGAAGTTGAAGTCGAATACATTATCAGCCGTAGGGAAGGAAGTTTCCGGGGGAGTTCTCATTGTGGCAATGGGAGTTGCTGGCAGAGAATGGGAGACCATTCCGGCCGGATCGAACTCTGGGAGTTCAGCGAACTTTCGATTGAACTCAATAGAGTTCATGAAATCGCCCGCACTCGGCTCCTCCAATCGAGCACGTTTCGGCTTGCTCTGAAGTATACATTTGAATGATTATTCAAACAGTCCGGAATGTCCGGAATGGATTGAGTTTCACTACTTATATCGCTGCCATGGTGTTGAAGCCCTTGCAAAAGTGCAGAAGCGATTAGGACATTCGAAATGTTTCTACCGCAATTGCCCTAATTTAAGAGCGTCGCGACCGCAACGCTTGAAACATGCCTACGTCATCGTACTCAATAGTACCTACCTCCGAGATGGAATCGATCGACTGTGAGGCCTTTCTCGTCAATCCTCGCTGTGCTGGAGTCGGCATCAGCTTGAAATCACTGAAAGAAAACACGTAACGATGGAATGGTTCCGGAAAGACTCACGTAGGAAAGGGTTCCATCCGGATCTGTTGTGTTCGCGCGAAGGAAGAGCGTGAGAGATCATCGAAGGTCGGAGGAGAGGTCCATGAAGGCTGGAACGGAATGGGAATGAGATGGATTCGGAGAAGCGAGGGTGGATAAGGAATCAGTTTTTCATGGATTTTAACATCATGTAGCGATCATTGAATCCATTCTAGAAACGAGGAAAGATTCTACCTCAGTGATGGTTGATACTGGACTAGCGAGCATCGGAGAAGTGCAGACGAAGGGAGAGACAGAGGAGGTGGAGAGATTGGATGGAAGGGAAGAATCACTGATGGTCGAGTTGGGAGTAGGGAAGAGACTGCAAATGATGATGAACAACAGGATAAAGAGTACACTACCTCGGTGTCTTGGGACTTGTAGCAGACATGGTCGATAGATGGATTCCAGGTGATAGAAGAGTCGATTGAGGAGTGGATGAAGGACGTAAGTCCAGATGAGACTGAAAAGGGAAAGAGAGGAAGGGAGGCGTGATTAGAGGGGGCGGGACCTACCAGATTGGTTAGGCCTGAATTAGGAGTAGAGTAGGAGAAGTGAGAAGAAGGCGAGTAGAGAGGAGAATGAAGAAGGGAAGCGATAGAGGAGGATGACGGATGAAGGAGAGATGGAGAATGGAAGAACTGAGATAGCAATCATCACAAGAGAGGTCAATGGACCGAACATGGCAGACTCCCCATGATATCTGGATATATCTCAGAGAAGGAACGAGGTTAGAAGGGAGTCAATGACTTACAGATTGAGGAATGAGTGACGAGAGATGGGATGAGAAAAGAGAAGGCGAGGGAGAGAGTCTGAGATGGATATTTGATATCAGAACGTCCAGAATAAGGATTCACCTCATTGAGTTAGACGTATCGACGGAAGAACGAGATTCGCACTTTGGAAGGGGATTCTGAATAGGCGTGAAAGGTAATTTGAATTGTGTAAGTTAACTAAATACGATCCACTTTTAAAAACTCTAGATAGAAATAGTCCAAAACGTAGGGAATCCCTCACTGTGGGTGTACAGAACGTGGGTTTCTCCTTCTTCTCTCCTCCCTTCGAAGTCCATCGCCAATCGGGAAAAGCCCGTTGATGGGCTTCCTTCACTTGCGCAGCCAACTCGTGGTATTCCTGCTTTTGCTGCAATAATAATAGAGGTTATTGCAAATATACTGCAAATATAAAATACGAATATAATGTATTACACACGTACAACATAATGTATTACAAGGATAATGTAGAATAATGATGATTAATTGATTGATTGGTTGAATTATTGATAATTATATATTATTAATAGGTCACACCTCGGGTCCCAGAGCGTACCACCACTCTCCGAGGATCTTGGAGACGGTTCGATTGTCTCTGCTCGGATATTTGGAGTGGACGAGTGGTCGATGACGTTTAGAGAAGATCATGAACGCATTCATTGGTCTTCTGATGTGAATCTGCAATCAATATTAATGAATGTAATCCATTCGATGGTTCCATACCTTCTCATCTTTCTTACTACTCTCCTTCGAATCCTTCGTCTCTTTCTTCTCGCCTTCTCTTTCCCCGTTCATCATTTTGAGATAAGCCTGAGAACATGAACTTTGTCGAAATCCGGGATTTTGTACCTCCACGGATCTCTTCGAAGCCTCATTTGGAAGATGTGTTCCGATTTCATCTGAGAGATAGTTTTATTAAGAGACCGTCTCCATAAGAATTCACCATGGGCCGGACATTCCCTTAGCAAAACGTTTCAGCCCTCCCTACTTTTGTCATGGAAGGGTGTCTGACCCTTGTTGACAAAACTACAGTAATTAAGGTCTCACAGCGAAAATGCGGCCCGGCGCGAGCGCGCGAAATTCAAAAACGCGATTTCCATAATTTCTCAACCAAACAAGTAGGGTCCAAAATTATTTTTGCAATGTGCTAGGGTGCTCAAATGTTGAAACTTTCAACAAGGAAGTTCGCTCAAGTTCGATTCCAAAGTGCATTTTTAGGGTTCAAAACTTGATTTTTCACAGATTTCACCAGGTAAAAGCAATTCCTGCAGAGTGCCACATAGAGCACAGTGTGCCTACACTCCTCCTGAACTACTTCCACAACATTTGAATCGAATCGGTTTTACTCCTTCTGGGACTTTTTAATTCCGAACCTCGGCAACTGCCGTTTTCCAGAAATCGAAAGTTCGGCATTCACTTGATTTATGTTTCATCCGATAACACAAGTGCTTGCAAGTACTAATACGGACATATTTCGAATATTGAAGGTCTTTTGAATTTTTAAAAATTCAACGTCTCGGCCGAAGACCATGACCCGGGGTTCATGGTGTCGAAGTCGCTTCGCATGCATGACCCCCGGGTCATGGTCCAAAATCGATTTTTTGGACGATCTGAAATAAAGTATAATATTGATGTATTTCGTGTTAGGGTGGCACCTAGAGTACAGTACAGTACATTTGGGTTCGTTTAATCACATCGACAAAAATCGATTTTGGACCATGACCCGGGGGTCATGCATGCGAAGCGACTTCGACACCATGAACCCCGGGTCATGGTCTTCGGCCGAGACGTTGAATTTTTAAAAATTCAAAAGACCTTCAATATTCGAAATATGTCCGTATTAGTACTTGCAAGCACTTGTGTTATCGGATGAAACATAAATCAAGTGAATGCCGAACTTTCGATTTCTGGAAAACGGCAGTTGCCGAGGTTCGGAATGAAAAAGTCCCAGAAGGAGTAAAATCGATTCGATTCAAATGTTGTGGAAGTAGTTCAGGAGGAGTGTAGGCACACTGTGCTCTATGTGGCACTCTGCAGGAATTGCTTTTACCTGGTGAAATCTGTGAAAAATCAAGTTTTGAACCCTAAAAATGCACTTTGGAATCGAACTTGAGCGAACTTCCTTGTTGAAAGTTTCAACATTTGAGCACACTAGCACATTGCAAAGATAATTTTGGACCTAACTTGTTCGGTTGAGAAATTATGGAAATCGAGTTTTTGAATTTCGCGCACTCGCGCCGGGCCGCATTTTCGCTGTGAGACCTTAATTACTGTAGTTTTGTCAACAAGTGTCAGACACCCTTCCATGACAAAAGTAGGGAGGGCTGAATCGTTTTGCTAAGGGAATGTCCGGGGAGGGGGTCGAAATGGTGAATTTTTACGGAGACGGTCTCTTAAGCGCATCTCGGAATCGTGAGCTTACCCTTCATATCTTTCCTCTCATTATTTCCATTCGTTCCAGGTACCGTCACTCCACCATCTCTTCCTCCTCCTCCTCCACCTCCTTCCCTTCTCTCTCCCTCTCTCTTCTCCTCCCTCTCTCCCCCTCTTCCTCCATTCTCTCCTCTCCCTCCTCCCTCTTCATCGTCACTTTCGTAATTTCTGCTCATCTTCCGACAGCGTTCTGAAACGGATTAGCAGATTGGTGAAACGTCTGAAAATAATTTGAACGTCGTTCGCAAAGATATCAATGACATGTACCGTGATGTGGTAAGTTTCGGATATCTCACCATTCGGATTCACGATCTCTCCTTCCTCCTCTTCCTTCTCATCATCATTATCTATACGAGGAGCAGAAAGGGACTGCATCGACTGAGACAGAAGACTCTGAATATCGTAACTTTCTAGAGCCGGACTATCGATAACTGACCTGAAGGTTTGCCTGAGGGTTTCCTCCAGCCAGATTCGATGCCGATGCGTTAGCAATGGCTGATCGAATGAGGGAGTCGACCAGGTTGGCTAAATATATTTTTGACTATTGATTATTGGAATTTATATATTAATTTATGAGTACACGTGATGACTAGGTACATCTATCTCACATTCGTTTCGTCAAATATTGCCGCAACTCGGTCTTTCAAAAGATATAATTGTGATAAGGATGGAATCTAACCTTGATTGCCTACTCCTTGCATTCCCATCTGCTGTCCTCCCTGCAATCCGAATGGAATCATCGCTGCTCTCATCTGCGATAGAGTATTCATCGTTCTCGATGCATCTCCAGATGAAGAAGAAGCTCCGCCGTTGTTCCCACCGTTGTTCATTGCTGCTTGGAGTGCCTGACAGCATTCAAGAAATTTTATGCAGAATTGAATCAATCAATTTATCATTTCAAGGAGTACTAAATGAGGATGGGCGGAATTTCAGAATTGAATCTCATCTCTGAAAATTTTACCTGATATAAAACAAAGTTTTGGACGTAGTCATAGCGATTGATCATAGCGATACACTGATTAGACTGATATTGATAGACTACGCAGCCGATATTTTCCTCGTTTCTAATATGGTAATGATGGGCAGACAGGTTTTGTAGTGTCTAGGATTCTGAGTTTAGGCATTGTCGGAGAACTTTTTTGTGAGGTGTTATTCGATGTTATGCGCATCAACACTCGCTAGTGGCGTCATTACTGTCTACACGTATTTGATTTTCCTCGAGACTACGTATAGAAATTTTGGAATATTTTTTGTCAACTATATAATGTTCGATGCTGATTGGACAATGCTCAAAGTGATTCAAAAGATATTTCCTAATTGGAAGCTCCGTGAGTTTTCGCACTTCTACAGTAGTGTCTCATTGGTTCGGAAGCTCATATCAATTGATTCTCATTGATGTCAAATGTCATGACAGTTACTGTAGATCACGCTCCCATTCGTGGAATGTTTCTGTGCAAGGTCTGATGAGGTGGGCGAAATTGTAACAAGCTCAATGGACTCCCCCGCTCAGAAGATAACGATGTAGGGGAAGGCATCACGAACCCAATAAGCTCTCCTTCCCCCACACATAGACTACTAAGTTAGCAATAAGAAGAACTGAAACATTCAGAGTCGATAACAAGTGGACTCAAAAGAATAAGGGACCGGAGGTTGAAATGAAATCTAAAATTTGGAAATAACCGGAGGCGTCGATGAAGCCCCGCCCCTTTCCATTGTTCTCACTTGTTGTGCAGCAGCTAGCTGTTGCTGATGCTGCATTAGCGGAATGAAGGGGTTGATGGGCGTGGGACGAGTTAGCTAAAAAGGAGATATGAAAACATAATTTTGTTTATATTCACGTCATCTCTCACTCTGAAATGTGCAAAAATCTAGAACGATTAGCGCCGTTTCCTACCTGCTGTTGTTGCTGTTGCTGCAGCTGCATAATCTGTTGTTGCAGGAGCTGCAAATAGTCAGAGATCAGAAGACTAACAAGGTGGGGTAAACAAACCGCATTCACGTTGAACGGTGGCTCAGAGGATGCAGGGGCGACTCCATCGAGGGAGAGATGTCGGGAGGGAAGGGATGGGGCCATCTTGGTCTGTTGTGCCATCAACGATGGAGTCATCTGGTTGAAGACAGCGGGAGCTGATTGGGGCACATCTCGGAAGAGAGATGAGGTCGATGCTCCGCCTACAATGGAAACCATTCTCTTTCTTCTTCTGAATCAGTAGGAGCGAAGGGGCTGAATCACGGCTTAGAGAGGGAAGAAAGGACTACTGTAGTCATGCAAAGGTCGCACCTGTTCGAGATTGCATATGAGAGACGGACGAAGGTTGGGATATGACCGAATCGTCCGCTCGATCTTCCGAATCGTCTTGCAATGAGGATGACCACTCCATTGAGTGAGCGAACCCTGTAGAGAGTTTCGTTCCTCTGCCTACCGCACGTAAAAAGTGTTCTCTCTTTGATCCCTATCTCACCTGTTGAGGGAGAGGCAGATGAAGTACTCTCGTTGTGGCCCGGTTTACTCTTGAGGGAGAGATGTCTCGAGCAGAAACCACGACGTTGCGATTCCTCAAGGATATTGAAATGTTGCGATGAGAGGGAAGTTCTCAACGAGCAAAAACTCATATATTTCATGCAGGATTGAACTGATGGTACAAGTGCACATAGTATATGAAACATTTAATTGAGAATGTGAATAGGCGGGGTTGAGTAAATAGAAAAGGGGAGGAAACTGCGCGTAGGATCTAGATTACAACTCATTTTCTGTTTCACAAGCTTGAGTGAGAAAAAATTAGATGCGAGAGCAGGGAAATAAGAGAAGAATGTCGACGGGAAAGGGGAAATGCTATCTTAGCATGGCTAGAAGAAACAACAGACCGAGAAGCGATTGGAATGAATGGGACAGTTTGACATTTAGCCTCCCAATCGGAAGCGAACGAAGGGAAAGATTGTAGAGGGAAAATAATGATTGGATGATAGAAGGAGAGAGAGAGATAGGTGAGTGAGTACAGTTGAATGGTCGATGCGAAACAAGAGGAAAGTAGTCGAAATCGCTGATCCGATTCAATGAAACAAGAGAGAGTAAGTGATTCTCACCTTATTGCATCCTTCTTTACTACACAATCGTCGCCACTGTTTCCCATTGTACTTCTTTCTAATTCCTCCTGGAGTAGTGACGATCTCTCCCTTTCGATATCGCTGAAGCAGAGTTATCACCTCTTTCTTTTCCTATTTAGACCTACCTGAGCGGCACTCGCTGGAAATGGAGCCGATTGTGAATCGTCATCGAGAGTTTGGAGATCTATCAGACCAGAACTTGGAAATAGCATAGCTCGACTCCCGACGGATGGTGGTAATCGAAGGCCGGATCTGTAATGAATTATGTACATTCTCTTCGATCTTAATGTTGATCGATCTTAATGTTAATGTTAATGTTCGATGTCTCTTTTAATGTTTTAGGTATATTCTCTTGATTTCAAGATAAATTCATGGATATATTTATATATTCTCATCGATATATCAGATCCTCATGCGATACACGTGTCAAAATCTCTTGTTCATTACCGTATTCATGAAAAACTCTCTACTTCCGGCAGTCGATGTTTTCGAGCGCATGTGACCAATTACGACGAATGGAAAACCCAGCTCACTAATGCAGGAAATAACAACTTTTTTCGATATTTTCGGCGTAATCTGGAGAGTTTTCGAAGGAGGAATCGAGAGGGGAAAAGGGAAAGGGAGGGAAGGAACTCACGCGTCTCTAGAGGGTAATCCAATCAATTGGAGAGATGAAGAGGAAGGAGCTGAAGATGATGAGGGACCAACATCGGATTGGACCTCAAGAAGTCAGAATCAGCATGTAGTCCAATTCGATTGTGCATATTCAAATATCATGAAAACTTCACTGAATCGTACGAAACGCAGTCCATAGAACAGTGTTCACGAACATTTGCAAATGCTATAAAAATGCAAACACTGGCCCATTGTGTGACCAGCGAGACCCGCCTAGGTGAAAGGTCACGTTCGCAAATGTCATCACCTCAAATCGCGTCAAACCCATTGAACGCTCTCTGCAGGAGAGTACAGTAATCGACATGTCGTTTCTCTCAGCAGATTAGAGTGATCTAATTGGACAGGGAGTGACTCACAGGGGGCCCATCCCTCGATTCTTCTTCTTCGTCCATACTCACTCCAGCTGAGCTCTTCTTCGAACCACTCGCTTCCGCTCTGAATAGAAATTCTTAATTAATATAATTTAATATGTTATTAATGTTTCATTTCTAAATGTGAAATGTCAGTGTTGATATAAAGGAATAGACATTTTACAGCTGTAAGACTATTCTAGATGGATCCCTAGTGTTGATATCATATCCTCATATCTCAAAAGCCTTAGGGCATCTAACATTCAGTGATGAATGATTGCTGGGAACAAGATTTTTGCGGAAAGCACGAACTCGGAGAGATGCCTTCTCCCTTGGGTGAGATGTTGCAGTTGTTGGTTACGAAGAGAGAGAAGGATCTGGAGTTGGTCAGCGGGCAGACGTTGACCTGAGGAATGAAATATTTATGATCACTCATTGTAATTTCACCATGAAAGGAAAAACTCTCGCTGTTCAAAGTTGAATCTTAATGTGTCTAATGAGAGAATGTCTTCCAAGGCCACAATTTCCCGGTTTCACAATTCATCTGGTCCTCGCCTTGTTGTAGTGAGAACTTGGGTTCGATATCCCGTTTGTTTTGGTAATATAAGATTTGTTTCGTTTGTCGATACCCCTTGAAAAGTTTGAAAATTTTCAGATTAGAGAAAATCGGAAATCCTGAAAAAGCACGTATTGTAGAATTCGCCATGGTTCCTCATCAAATGCTATGAACTTTTTGAGCTGAATTCCGAATAACAATCACACAATTCAAGTTCATGATACCATTGTCTGCCCATATATAAAAGAAACTACATGAAAAGAATAGGGAAAATATTTTCCAACATTGTGCAAGCCATTGCATTTTCGATTTTCGCTGATTAAAACGCTAAACAAAACGGATAGAACCCCTCTACGCACGCAAACGTATTTTTCAATTGCTGATAAGCGTTGTTTTTGCCCTATTGAATGAAACATATCAGTTGGAAGGAAATGGAAACAATAGATTTCTAAAGTTTGCGAATGGAATCACATTTTGAGACAACGAAAGGTATGATTGCTTACCCAGTGCCGTCACTACATCCGTCAGCGATGGAATCTGAGGAGTTGGTTGCAGAATGACTGGTGATTCCTCCTCACTGGAACACATATATCTAACCATGTCTATTAAAATTCTATCAAACAATCAAGCTATACAAAAAAGAGGTCTCCCGCTTATTCGGTTGGTTGTCAGAGGTCAAACATCAATTATAAATTAGCTCACGCTCTTGCTTCGACCTCAGCAAACCAGGGCGGCCTCAGCAATCGAATACTCGCTCGAGGCTTCGTTTCGATCTCTCTGTGGATTGCGTCGATTCGACGAACCTCAAAGAGTACAATCAAATCTCCGCCCTTCCTCCGTCTCTTCTAACCTTATAAGAGAATGCAGCAGCATTAATCGAGACGAGCTCTGCCCTATCGAAAGCATCATGACCCGCTTGGACTCGAACTAGCACGAGCGAGGAAGGTTTTATCTGGAAGATAGAACATAAGTCAACTATACGCCAATGTACTAGAGTGAATCGGAAGCGAAGATCAGATTGCAAGATTCACTCTACGATTGTCGTACATTTTGATCGTTGATGCTCGCTAGCTCGATAGACGTAAGACGAATACTGACCTCATTGGGACTCGGAACTGCATCGGCCACAATATCTACACTTTTATCATCTGCGAGCGCATCGTCAATTCGCCGATCGGTGCCGCGATCCGTCTGAAAATATCAAATGAAAAACAGTGAATAAAGATCTTTCTATTTGCGACCTTTCCAATCTTCCCTAATACAAGACAGCTCCTCCCCCCTCCAGTTAGATACACCTTATGTTTTATCTTTAACATCGTGGCGCCTCGGGCATATTTACATTATGATTAAAATTATCATATACTAGCATCATTGTCAAGAACAGAATGTGTGAAACTCACTCTGATCACGACGTCGGTACAATTCTGGACGTCCCGAATGACTCCAGGCAGATATTGGGAGCTGGAGGGCGCAGTTCGAACGAGTACACGAGTTCCTCGCCAATCGAGAAGATCAATTCGGGAGGGATCTTCGGGAGAGGGAGGTTGCTCGGGGACTGAAAAAATCAAATTTTTAAGCTAAATTAGATGGACAAAAGAGCGGATCGATATCAAAAAGAAGGTATTGATAATGAAAAGAAATAGTAAATAACGTACTCGCGAAAGACTGGTGGATGGAATGCTGTTGCGGTGGTGGAGGAGGGGGAGGAGGTGGCAATCGAAGGGACTGAATTTTTGACTGGTTTTCGAAATTTTCTCCAAATATTGGCTTACTTTAAGAAATTCTGCATGCTGATTGATGACATGGGGCGAGGAAACGGAAGGGAAGCGAAAAGCGGAAGATTCGATGGGAGGAAGTAGAGAAGAAGTCGAAGTCATAGAGTGATCACCTTAAAGGCAGATGATTGGGACGAGTAAGAACATGTGTTTGCGAGTGGATAAGTGAGGTGAGTTTCAGTCTCACAAAGTAGTGGTCGTATCAGATTTCTGCTAACTACTACACAAGTGAGTAGGAAGGAAAGCAACAACGATGTAATCGGAATACTCATGTTTTGTTTTGCAATTACAGAACGACTACATCAGAGGCAGCATCCCCAAGCTTTACAGTTATAAATGCTCCATGAAAAAGGGATCGGTTATCCTATTCTGTGCTTCAGGGACCAGGACGTCAGAACAACTCACGACTCGTAGAGGCGGTAGACTCGTCTACTGCATTTCTAGAAGTCGACTCAGTGGGGTGACAGTATCCCTGAATCGGCGGCTAATGTGACATTTAGAGGCACTATTTCAATTACCTGATCAGAGTTTTCTTCCATGAACGTGTTAGAGTGGAACAAATAGAGAGATCCTGAGATTAAAGGTCAATCTTTTGGAAAATTAATATTTTTCTAGAAAAGCCGCGTAATACAAATTTGATGCATTTTTTCATTAAATACACATGACCTTTAGCGCAATTTTCACGATTGGAATTCATAAAGGGCAAGTATTGACGAAACTGCTTCAGATATCATAACTTGTACACTGTACATATCAGCCTAACACTAATATTAGTATGTATAGTATATTTTTCACTGTTATTTCAATGATATAGCCTAAATATTATATAATTACTCACAGATGGTATCTCGCTCGGCATCGGTACCTATGGTGGAAGTAGCGGTAGTCGAGAGTGAATGGAAGTATCAGATAGATGACATGCGAAGACCAACGATAGTCTTCTCGTGAATGAAAGGGAAGAAAGTGGAAGGACTGTGATGAGAAAGAGGGATTGGTACGAGTGATTAATCGGTAGACAAGAAAGAACAAGGAGAAACATCAGAGGCGAGCCGAGTAAATGATCTTAATGAGTAAATGATACGGTATGAATCAGAAGAGAAGTACCACCTTCCCCCACCTGCCACTCTTTTGCCCCCTTTCTTCTAGTCAACACGTTCGATAGGATAGTACACAAATCGTTCGAGAAATGTGTGAAATGCGATTTGTCATGCTCGAATTGAATCCTGGGAGTGAAAGGAAAGGGTAGAGATAGGGTGAGGAGAGATGAGGCAGAGGCACTGTGCGATTGGGGGAAGAGAGAAGGGCGAAGAAGGAGAGGAGGAGGAGGAGAAGGAGATGGGGAGAGGGGGAGGAAGGGGAGGGGGACGACGTAATAGCCCTGATCGCCATGCCGTTCACTTGTACTCTATAAGCATGACAATGGGAAGGAGGGAACTGAAAAACAAAGGAACCGCCCCGTGGATTAGGTGTGGAGAAGGAGGGAAGGGGAGAGAGCGAGGGAGAGAAACAGTCTGAGATCGTGTGAGTGAACGGCTGTGACGATATAGCGAACGGGTGTGGAGAAGAGAAGAGAGGGAGGGAGGTATATGGTTTGAGAGGGGAGAAAGAAACAAGCTCGAGTTCAAGGCCCTTTTTATGCACTTTTTGTACACAAACCCGAGCATGAGCATTCCCTTCCCTCTCACTCTCATGAGAGAATGCCTTCTCTCTTGATCCTCACGGAGATGCTCTTCCCCTTTCCCCTCTCAATCACCAGTAGTTTTCGACGTGAGAAGATGAGATGGACGAAGGAGGGAGGAGCAAGAGGGGAGGAGGAGGAACATACTCGTCCTCTTCGGGCTCTTCGGTTCTATTCTCATCACTCTTCGCCTTCTCTCTCGGGAGAGTCTCTTCTCGATGGAAAAGGAAGGAGGGGAGAATTGTGATGGAGGAGAGAAGATAAGACAACGAAGACGAAGAAATAGTAAGGACATCAACGAGGTTCCCTTAAAGGGAGATGGGTGTGTCCAAATCACTACCACTCCCTTGCTGCGCGCTTGTTATGTCGAACGGGTGAGAGTGGTGATCGAGAGGGAGAGAGAGAGGAGGGAGCTTCTCAGAATACTCGAGGTTGCAAAGAGAGAGAGAGAGAGAGGATGGTTGTGGGGGCGGAAACGGTTTAGAGATACGGGAAGAGTAGTGCAATCAGAAGGAAGAACGGAGTTGAGAGTGATACGTGAACCCATGGGATTAGCTAGATGGAGGGAGAAAGAAGTTGTCGTGGACTATGCTACAACTAGAGATTAGAGGGGCGAAGATCAGACGTCAGCCAATGTCCTTATACCCACTACTACACAAGAGAGGTATACGGTAGTGTGTGAGTGATACAAGTATGGAGGAGAGAGGAGAAGGAAAGGGAGAAGGGAGGAGGTGGATTCTCAATCGTAGAATGAGTCAATCAGACAGTCGCCGAATGTCGACGCTACTGATAGAGAGAACACTGAAGTAATGGAGATTCGAGAGAAGGAAGAGGCGACTACCGTAATACGAGGAGTAAATGGTTCACAACTGCAGCGTACTACTCAAGGACGGAGTTGGTTTGGGTGTGGTTAAGGGTGGGAGATAGATGATCAGAGCCATTTGATGGGAAGGGATAGGAATCAGACTCGCTTAAAGAAGGCGTCCCACGAACCGGCGCGACAATGCAAAGTGAGGAATGAGAGGGCGATCTCTCCTCATTTCGCACGCTCATTGCCTGCGTTTCAGGGTCACTTGGAACGTAGCCAACTCCTCATATCTCAGTTCAAACGAAAATTGAAAACTTGGGCGTTTCGAAAGTGTTATTGGGTAGCTACGACCCACAAGCTCACATCGAGAACTAAGTTAGTCAGATATTCGTGGGCCACCTTCTTTAAGGTGGGAGATAGATGATCAATGGAAGGGAAGAGAGAGGAATCAGACTCGCAACTTCTCCCATCCAAGTTCTTGCCTCCACAAACTACTGAGTGAGTGTAACCAATCTGCCACAACTGTCACTCTTTTTGTGGATGCATGAAATCTTTCTCTCCTCTCGACACGACGAGTCCTTTGGAATGAATGGAAGACATTCTCTGTGTTCATCCCTTACGAGACCCTTATCGAAATAGACGAGAACAACCACTCTTTCTCCTTTTCTACACTAGAAGAAGGAAATTCGAGTGAAGAACCGCCAAGACTGCGAAAGAGGAGTGGAAAAGGAAGGAAGAGTGAAGAGAGAGAGACCGTATTAATGTCAATTGATGGAAAGTGGAGGATGAGGTCAAGTAGATCAAAAGAGAAACGGATGATAAGAGAAGAGTGTAGGGGAAGGGAAGGAAGGGTAGTTGCACAATTAGGCTGACTAGATCATAAAAGAGGGAGGGAGCCGTCACTTGGTGAAGTTGTCCTTCAGAAGAGAGGGGAGCATCCTACTATTTCTGACTGCTTGCTCTTTTTTCGTCCTTGACTCAAACCTTCCGTGACTCTGGATGGAAATGGAACACGAGAGGGGACATCTCTCAGATATGGGGAAGAGGACTCCAACCTCGAATTTGATGAATGTCTCAACGTAATGCAAGCGCAAACAGTAGTGAGGAAGAGGGATGGAGAGTCAGGGGAGAGACAAAAGAGGAGGAATCAGCAGACCTTTTTTAGTGTTCGAAACAAGAGAGGAAGGGTGATGACAATGCAACCGAATACCTCGCATGACTTATGCAAGAGTGACTTCTAACCGCAGGGAACTGAGTGTAGTAGTTGGAAAAATGGAACAGTAACGAGGGTAATCGAGGAGAGTATTCTAGTGAAAGAGTCACGAACAAATCAGATGGTAGAGAAGATGAAGAAGCATGCGAACATGTGATATGCAAGAAGAGATTCGGGGGCAGAGATAAAGGGGCTACGAGTGAGTGGAAGGGTGAAAGGGGAACAAGGGGATGATTATAGAGAGAGATGATAGATGGATGGACGGAAGACTGCTGAGAAATGTCTGAGGAGGGAGGAAGAAGAAGAACGATGAGAAAGAAGAAGAAAGGGACACTATAGGTCGACGAATGATAGGAAGAAGAAGAAGAAGGGAATGGAAGAGAGGAATGCAACTCAATTCGATCTACTCTCTCCCATGCCTAAAAGACGACTGCACTAACGTTCCATTGATGATTGAAGGAAAGCAGAATGAGGAGGGCAAAGGAGGAGCCTCGAGGACAAAAAGGAGTACAAAGGAGGAGGTTCGTACTCATGGATACTTCTCCGAAAGGGAAAAAGAAACAACTGGTTGATGCTCCTAGTGACTAGGAGGACTAAGAAGACCGAGTAATCTCCTTGAAGGGTACGACCTCTAGAAGAAGGGAGATAGAGGCGTTCTTCCTTCTCTTTCTCGAGGGGCCAAAAGTGCGGCGTGTGTGCAGGTCTATGAATAGGGAACGTGTAGAGGGCGACAACGAAGTGAGTAGATGGACGGACGAGAGGAGAAACTACTACGAAAGAGTAGGAGAAGAGAGCAGGGGGATTACGGTATCAGGGGAGCACCAGTAATTGGGAGAGTTCAGTGGGGCTAATTAGATATAGTCTATGTAAAAATGCGGTGATTTTGCAAAAAAATAGATTTGAAAAAAAGAAATAAAAAAGGACACAAGTCGTGCTAATCTGTAGACACGATCGGGAGAATCCGCCATTCGGTTCAATGGGATTTCCGATCATAAAAGTGAGAGAGAGGAAGATAGAAGGGGGAGGAAGAGAAAAGTGTAGTACGTGAATGGATCAGAGGATAAAATCACGTGGATCCATCTGCACAGTTATGGAACTACCATTTCCAACCGGAAACTCCATTTCAAAAAATGAGCGATCGTTTCGAAATTATGAGATGACGTGTAGTACAAAAGCCACTTGTGGTGGATAGAAGAATAAATCAGAATGATGAACGGGAAGGGGAAGAGAGAGATAGAGCAGTGGTCTCTGCTAGTAGTCCTTCGTAATTGTGTCTCCGGAAGGTCGTGGCACCCCCACTAGAGCAACGACGGGCAGAAGAAGAAAAAGAAGAAGAAGACGAAGAAAGTTTGCCCTCTCTAGCGTACGCATGTCGCAATTCTCGAGGGAATTTCGAGAAAGAACGGAACAATTGGAGAGAGGAGAGCTCCTCGGATCTGAGAAGGAGATAGCTCCAAGATTGAGTCCTTCTTTTTGAGAAGGCGAAGATTTTGAAGATATGAAGCGAGAAAGAAGGGGAAATGATCTTTCTTCTCCATTCTTCACTATTCGCCTACTAAGCTGTTCGTCGTCTTACTCTACAGAGTCCACCTTAATCCTCTCGTCCTCTTTCTGTCCTCTTTTTTCCCCATTCTTCCCATACTCTTTCCTCTCCTTTCCATCGTCGTAATTTATGTTTCAAGAGGAGCGTCGAGGGCTCGCGACGTCTTCTCTATACACTGAACGAACGACGACCTCTGATGACAACCGGGGACTACGATGGGCTTGATTGGGTGGGAACAGAGGGGTAGAGAAGGGACCAGTGTATTTTGAACACTTGATGAATTATGAACATCAGTATCACATGGTTATTCCAGTGATAATTAAAATATAAAAGACAACTATAAGCCTGATTGGACGCCAACGGAAGGGTCTAGAAGGGGCCTGCACCTTACTAGCTCTTGATGAATTGTGGACGTAATTATTGGACGATTGCTCTACTGACTTTGAAAACACAAAAGTCCACTCATCAGAGGGTGAAATATGAGCCACTCTGATATGGTCACACACCCTCACTCACCCAATCAATTGTAATCGCTGATATCGAAGTGAGCACGGGGGAATGATAGATTACGGTATGAAGCGGAGAAGGGCGGGGATGACTCAGATGGAGGAACAAAGGAAAGGACACCCGACTTCATTGACTCCATCCAACAATGAATTTCCGCTTCCTACTGTACCTCAGGGACCGAAACTTGTGCAAACTTGAGCTTGATAAAAGAACGAAACTTGATGAACTTTTACATATGATTGATCCATTACTCGAAATGTAAAAAGCTACTCCATTTCTGGTAAAATACGGGAAAAATTAGGCATTTTGCACCAGAAATGCCTAGATCAAGTGATCGTGGGCGGCGATTATGCATCCCCATCCGGGGCACCCCCGATCATCTCAATGGTGTAGGCGTCGCGTGCACGTTTTGACATGGCAAAGAGCGGGTCTGATTAGGGAGAGGAGTGACACTCACACCTGACTCCCTCCCTCCCTCTCTCCCAGGAGTACAACGAAAAATGAGCTTAACTTGAGTGAAAAACGAGTGGGGTGAGAGAGCGAGGGGCTAAAGAGAGAGAAACTGGAGATGAATGATGATGGCAGAATGAGAGGAAGAGTTGCGGATCTTGAGGAACAGCAACAGTTGCAAGGTCGGGATCGCGATATGAGTGTAATCGAGAGACAGAGAAAGAGATGAACGTGGTTGATCACTGTGATCGATGGGAAAAGGGGGAGATTCAGAGCCAGAAAACGACTGGCAAAGAGCGGCCGAGAGGGAGGAGGAAAGAGTATGCACAAGTGTAATGCCTGCGACTCTCAAATCAGTTACGTGAACTTGGAGAGGAGTGAACACATGGATCTCGTCTTCTCTTTCTTCTACTGATGAGTCGAAAGGAAGAAGAAGAAGAAGGGAGGAAACAGTAGTAGAAGGCGCCAATGACTCACAATATATGAGAGATGGCGTATGACTCTCCGATGCTACGGTAAAGGACGAAGAGAAAAGTGGGGTGACTGAATGGCATACTACTCTCAACCGCTCCTCTCCTTCACTTGAGTATCCAGCTGATAAGAGGGGAAAAGAATCTCCCTATGATGCGAAAGTATTCTGACACTTTTCGTCCTTATCTCTGTGAGAGAAAAGAGAAATGGAGCAGAGGAGGTTATGAGGGGGTTGATCTTGCGAAAGTCACTCTTGGGTTTTACGTTCGTCCGATCGTAATAGAGCGAATCGGCCATTCCTTCTCTTCTCCATCGTTTCGGAAGGGCGACTCTACTCCTATAATCCGATTGAACTAGTCTACGAATTCAGCCAAAAAACGGAGTTAGAATTGGCGTGGATCGAGAAACGCTTCTTCTCTGTTGACAATAGTGAGGAGGGCGACGCATGAATGAAATAGCAAAAAGGGCGAACGGTTAGGGGGGGGCGAGGGAGAGGCAGAGGAGAGACTAAAGTGTTTGAACAGTTGAACCAAGTATACGTCCTTTTCGATTGTACGGGGCGAGGCGAGAGGAGTACTAAACTCTCTTCTTGAGTCAATGGGTGTGAAGTAAACGAACGCCTGAATCAAAAGTACTCAAAAGAGGGAAATTCATCATCAAGGTCGATTGATGAGGGAGATGGAGCAGAATAGAGAGAGAAATGAGGGAAGAAGATGGGATGAAGACGAGTATGTAAACTGTTTGACACTCGTCTCGTGGAGTGAACGCCCTCTCTCCACAAATTGACCCACAGAGAGAGACGGAATGTTGCTAAATTAGAGATGGGTGGGGTTGCGACAAAAGAGTGATCCAGACCAGACAATGTGTTACACTTGAATGAATCCGTCAAGAGAGAAAGAAAGACGAGACGAGTAAATATGAATGGTTGATAACATTAGAGGAATGAAGCTGATGGACAGTACTGTCTGATGGAAGGAAGTGATGAGATGGAAGAGATCGTCGGGTTCCTTTGTGACACATCTCATACTTGTCTATTAGTGCGCACTTGGCGAGAGATGCGAGAAGTAAAGCTAGCAGAAAATGAGTTGACTTGTATTCGTAGTTAGTTGACAAAATTAGCTGAGAGCACGGAATAATAACAGGAAGCTGCCGAAGAAAAATATGCGCAGAAGCAAAAAAGGAGAAAGCATCAAGAGAACCAGATGACGAAAGCACTTGCATATGAGCCTACCATAATTGATATTACGTTGAGCTCATTTCTACCGGGCTTCCCACCCATTGATGCTGACGTAATGTAAACAGCTCAACTTCCGAGAATGAACGATCGTATACGATTGTCATCGGGGATTTAGAAGTTTCATGCTTTAATCAGAAGCCATTTTTCAAATCAGATATGCCAGTGCTTGTGTACGCACATAGGTCACGTAGAAATGACGAGATTTCCTGATGTCGAATTGAATTCCGTCTTGGACATGCAGGATTTCCCTCAAATGATCAGAAATAGTACAATGATCAACGAAACTATTGCACAAGTATATTTAGATACTGTTTATTCTTCGATTTTTCAAATAATGTCGTGATACTCGAGTGATATGAAGGTTGACGCTTGCATTTGCGCATGTGTTCCATAACAGAAGTTTTTCGGATTGGATATTTTGTAGCCCACATGCGTACGTAGGTACGAGTGATTACGCAATTATGTTATGTGTTGTTATTGCTTTTCTTCTCCAGGAATCTGATCACTACAACGTTCACTCAGAATATTGTACGATGTCCCTGATCTGCAATTACAATTCCATGAATCGTGCACCGATTCGACAATAATTTCCAGCTAAATCTCACGATCCACTCAAGTCAAGATGAAGAAAAGCAGTGAAGGAGAGAGAGGAGGGGGAATGGATGGGTTATGCTGCCAAATACGACTAGTGTAAGCACTCCTCTTTCTTTTATTCTCTCTCCACCTCCACTCTTTCCAGTTTGGGACGAGCAGGGATCTCAGAGGGAACGAAGAGGAGGTGGAGAGACGGTAGAGAGGAAAAGATGAGCCGTACAGGGAGGGGAGGAGAGGAGGGTGCATCTTTCCTAACCGGTCATTCATTGACAGGTACGAGTCGGATGCTATCGCTCCTTCTCCTGGCTGCAACGGCAGTCACGACTGCTGAATTGCAGGGGAATAATGCCCAGATCGGATGGATGGCCGGCAAATGGAGAAGCGAGTTCTCTGGAAAGGTACACTTTTTAGTATTCTGCGTAAGTAAGAACGCTTTTGAAAAATATAATAACTTTCTGCGGAAAATTGAAGTTTTTGAAAGAGGAAGTCATAATTCGTTCGCAATTCGTCCTCATTGAATCTATTCGAAATCCCATCGAATGTAAAGAACTTTCGCCCGTGTCTGGATCAAGAGGGTCCAATTTAGGAACGAATTGGGCTTTGAAGTGTCCCGTAGTAACATTCGTCTCTATGAATGGATCTGAGATGTCACATTGTGTTTCTTTCTTGCGATGATTAGGGAAGAAGAACCGCCGTTCCTAACTGGTTATTGAAAGAGATGAACGGATGATCGATCGATTGATTGTAGATCTTCTGGCCTACCGTACCCACGATGACTTTCGGAGAGGAATTGTACATTCTCGAGGCGCCCTCAGCGAGATCTGCCTCGCTGCAGTTCCTCAATTTCTCGTAAGTTATCTGGAGCATCGCATCGTTTCCATGAACCATCCCCGTTAAAATATAGTTGTAATGAATATAAACATCTCACCCTAACGTTTTGCATTTCGTTAATGTAAATATAAAAAATATATAAAGTGGATGCAATAACGTGACGATATTTTCACTTTTCACACTTACGAGGAAGCGAATTTTGGCAATTTGTTCCTCATTTTCGTCTAACGAATTCCTTGCCACTTTCACTTTCTCGTGGCTGCTCTCTCTTACAGCAACGAAGGAAGAGATAGTGTGATAACCTTGCCATTCCCGTTTCTACTCCGATAGATCCAATTCGAGTAGTAGAACGGAAGGAGAGACCTTGGAGTGGAACGATTTCGATTACGATACCCGGTTTCGATCATGATCGATCATTGAGATTATACATATCAATCACCTACTCATTATCAATCATCGTAGACAAAGAAAATGAAAAAATGTGTCAATTGTCCGCTAATCAACAAAGTTTTCGAACAGTAAAAAATGCAACCTTTAGAAGTAATCTTGTGAATTTTAAATATTTTTTTGTGTAAATATCGATGAGAATTTTTTTTTTAATTTTCGACATTAATTTTGATGAACTACCCTCTGGCAACCTCAAATTACATGGAACGTCTAAAATATCTATGCAAAAATTTAAGAGTTTTGCTTATCTTTTCCTGATGAATCTCCTTAAGTTTACGTATTTCTAACTGGACGAATGAAAACTTTTCCTTCAGTGCTCGAGCATGGTCTCACTCCACTAAGGATCACTTCCACGACGAGTGGGGATTCCTTACTGTCGATGCTACGGGAAATGCCACTCTGATGACGGCAGGAAACAACGGTGAGTTGTCATACTGACATTTGGCATTTGTCATATCATTTTGGCATTTTGCATTCGAATCAGAAAGCTGAATCGTTTTTGATTTATTACCAATGAAAGCGAATTTGCCGCAAATTTTATGAACCATTAGCTCTTCCTTTTCCTTCATTGGCACTGAATCACCGGAGTGATCGACGATTTCCAATCTCTCTGCAGGATTCACAACATACGAAGTGGGAACGGTTGAGCCGAACAAGCTCGTTCTTACTCTCAAGGATATCGGAAGAATCTCATTCTCGAGAGATCTGCCCGTTGAGGATGTCAGTACAAATTTTCGATGTAAAACTGTCTTAATTTTGAGTCGTTTCTGTACAAAAAATTATCAAATAATACTTAGATTATGGAACTGTATTTACAATTTATTTCATAAAATATTTTTTTAGCTCCGCCGCACATTCATTCGCCACGATGATCGCTACATGGAGCAGGTATGAAGGGCAAAGGGCAGAGAACGAAAAAGGGAAGGGAGAAGAAAGGGAAAGCTACCAATCACTCCGATGGAATGCTTAATGACCCTTGAACGATCGAGGAAGTCGACTGATCTTTCATTTTTGATCTTTGATCTTTGAATATCGGTTTGATTACAGATTCTGGAAATGAGAACGGCCACCCACCCCAAGAGTGGATATCTCGAGCACACGAGAGTCATCTACACCAGAAAGAAGGAGTAGATCATGGAAGATCTCCTTCTCCCATCATTGATACTCACTTGTGTTATCATCTCTTGTTCTTTCTCTCTCCCGGTAGATACCATTATGCATTGAGATACGTGTATTCAGTCGCGCTCGAGGGCGAATAAAGAGTACGAAAGAACTAAAGGGAAGACTGACTCTATTCATAGTTTCACTTATGAAAGGTCTGTATGGTCAAATGTTTTCAAAGAATCCACATAGAATTAATATCTGTCGCTTTCAAAGGGTTGATCACGAATGAGAAGCGGAGAAAAGATTCCAAAAAAGCTGACCTCTCAGCTTCCATTCACTCTTCACTATGAATAGAGGGTAAGAAACGGTCGACTCTTCTCTCTCATTTCTCCATTATTCCTTTCGGATGGAATAGCTTCCGATACGCAAATAAGTTAATTTACACGTGATCGCTCGTGTGTCTTTCTGCCATTTGCAACGCTGAATCAGTGCCGATTTCATAGACCATTCCGTTTCCATTTAGTGTCTCTTCTCCGTTAGAGAGAAGAAGACAATTTGATGATATCGCAGTTGATATCTTTTCCATAGTTGCATCTCATTTCGTTCCTTCTTCCTCCCTCACTGTTCTTCCTTCCCCTCAAGCTGATTCATTTTCATTGCTCTCTCTCTTTCATTCTGATCAACTGTGCACATTTCTCTGTTCAGGGAAGGGTCGAGGGATGACCGTTCCCTACACTCGACATATTGCATCTGCCAGTTATTGGGCCTCCACCCGTCTTCTTTTTCGATGGAGAGGATCGATATGGAAGGTACGATACTGAATCATTTGAGAATATCCATAGAATACAATAGTTGTTGCTTTTGCAGAGTGTTCTGCCCGAATTCATAACGTGGATGGTTATATTTTACTTTTTTTCATACGTGTTCTTCATTGGCCAATTCACGTACATAACAAATTTGAATTCCCATAAAGATTTTTTTCAGAACTAGCGAGATCTTTTTCAAATTTTACAATGTGTCGGCTATACACAACGTGACGACTTCGAACGCGACGATTCTTGATGATTATTGGATCATATCACTCTGTCGCAATTTCGATAATGACTATTCGGTCCCGTTAGTGATGCTACTTTCTTTCTATTCTGCTAAAGCCTTCGAGAGATGGCAGTTCATTTTCAACAACATCGCGTATTCCGAGAAGTAAGCCATTCTCATGATTAAAAATTGGCTAATTTGTTGAAATTTTACTATTGATCTGGTCCATTCTAGTTTCGCATTGACGGTGAATGCTTTTATCAGAGGAGACAACCGAATCGTTAAACTCGCCCGAGAAACTGTGATCCGACATGCAATTCTTGCTCAGGTGAAAAAATCATCTTAATTTACACTAAAATTCACTCAAAAAATTCGAGCAACAATAATCATTAAAATTTCGGCAGATAATTATTTATCGCGACGTCTCTATTTCCGTTCGTAAACGATTTCCCTCTCTGGAGAGCTTGATCGACGCAGGTTCGAAATAGACAGATCTTGAGTTTAATTGATATTACCAGGCTACCTAAAGCGAGATGAGCTGAAATTACTCGAAAGGAGCAGCAACACGTATAACATTTTCCATGTACCCTTCGTATGGATTACCACTCTTTTGTCCAAGCTACGACTAGATGGTCATATCCTTTCAGACCCGACCTTTGTTAATCTCATCACGGTAAGTGTGTGTTATTGGTACAGATCGATCAAAAAAATTTTAAAGGAAATGAAAGAATTCCGTAAAAAGCTGGAAACCGTATATAATTATGATTGTGTCCCAATTCCTCTCGCGTATCCTCAGGTAATAAATTGTTCATTGTCGGTCACTGAATCTATGAGCAGATCGTTTCGGTGGCAGTTCGAATGCACGTAATTGTGAATATGATCGGAAAACTGTTTGTATTCTCGGTATGCCGTGTTCATGGAAGAATACTATTGAAATTGTTAAGAAAAAGGATGGAATATGGATGCTCAATGGCAATTTTGGTCTCGTTAATGGGCCCGAAATCTTTGTGTTTCTTGCATGGCTGAAGGTAACTTTTTTTCAAAGGACGATATTCATTTGTGAAATTTCAGGTTGCTGAGATTCTTGCCAATCCTCTTGGAGAAGATGATGACGATCTGGAATTAAACCATATAATTGATCGAAATTACTTCGTGAGTTTATTCTTGAGAAGTATTGAGTGTGAAGGCAAAATTTGCGATAATTTCAAAATAACAATGTCACAACATTTAAAGACTGGTAGGAAAAGAATCTTGAACAACTGGCAAAAGATACGCCCCCGGGTGGGTTCGAACCACCGACCTTTCGGTTAACAGCCGAACGCGCTGCCGATTGCGCCACGGAGGCGGGCGGGAGCGTTAGCTTTCGCACGAGAGACATATGTGCATTGGCTAGAGAGAAGCATAGAGTGGGAAGAGTTGATCCATAAAATCATTCTTCCGCCCTTCTATTTTCAGTTTCTCTATCTGTTGTACTAATATGTAATTATGCGGAAAAAACGAGATTTTTCAGATTTCTCGTTCTATAATCGAGGTTCACGATCAGTGTCCAATTCTGGAAGAAACGGAGATGAATCCGAATCCGAAATACGATGAACACGCCAAAGATTTGGGAGGAGCGAGCCATCGATTAATGGGTTCAGCCGTTGGATCAAAGTTAGTCACTCAACGTATAATTATTTGACGGTGTTTTATTATCCGCATTTAAAATATATTACAACAAACTCAAATATTATCCTTCTTTAGAGTCGACGTTGGCAGAATGGTTGAAGTGGAACCCACGCATAAACCCGAATTGAGAAAGAGAGTATGCTTCCCAGAATTGTTGGGTAGCCTTGTGGATAAGTGAGAATGGAGATTCGCTAAGTGTTGATATAACAAAAATTAAGGGGAATGAATGATACTGTAGCGATCGTTAAACATGCAGAGGGAATGGGAAGATCATCCATTAGCAGTAATATTAATGGCAAGTTTTTTTTTATTGAAATGACACTACTTTAAATATTTTTTTAAAGATAATCTTCCTGTGTTCTGCGTCGAAGTTCCTTCAATCTACGATCAACGATCTCTGAGAAGTCTCACTCAAGAAGAGATCAATGAACGATACGGTGGAAATAAAAGATTGTGAGTCACACATCGCCAATCACTAGTTCATAATTCGTTAAAATGATTATTTTTCCCATTCGATATAATGTTAATTTAGAGAGACTTCTCTTATTGACATGAGTGATCCTTCTCCACTATCTGCTAGTCGACTTGCGACGTCATCCAATATTGCCTACGACAATACCTCGTGTCGACTATAAGTGTTATCAATCATACCTATCAACTCTTCAAACTAAATGTGTACGCCCTACCATACTCTCACTAGATACTATTCTGTATGATTTATTTATTTTGGTGTGGTTTCCTAGTTATATACATCTCGTTGCAATTCCAATCAAAACTAATTCCATGACTTTCGTTTCATAATAAATGATTATCTGACATATACACAATTCGATACCTGGTCTAGACTGACAACCTAGCGAAAGCACAAATAATAGCTAAGAGTAAAAGGAAGAAGATATTGGATGAGAAGAGAAGGCGCACTCTCGTGAGCAATTTGAGAGCTGCGTGTAAGCACTCCCTGAATGTAATTATTGGAGTTGACTTACGATTTGAAATAGTCATACTTGGAATTTATCCCATGCGAGCGTATCCTCGTCTGGACTATCCGCTTCCAGCGCTTCACATCGAATACCGCAGTATCTCTCGAAGAGTTGACGCTCGCAGAGACAACGAGTGAGAATCACCTGTAAGATAGCAGTGGTCAATTGAAGGCAAATATCGACCTCTTACGTGTAAAAGATTGATTATTTTGTTGGAATTCAAGAAAGAGGGAGATGTGAAAGAGAAGGATACTCACATGGAAGCAATATTTATGATGAATGGTGTAGATCTCACTGAGGATCGACCTCACGATAAGACATTCCCGTTCCTTATTTGTCTTTTCGAACCCGAGAAGTTTCTTGGAAGTGTCCAGTTTGATCCTGATATTACAAAAAGTAGAACATATGATGAGGAAATGATGGACTATAGTGAGAATATTTGGAGTAATGAATCAGAATGCCCTTTCGAAGGCTTCCTGGTTAGAGGGCTTCTCACCTCAATAATTTGTGTCTATCGAAGTCATACTGTTTTTCCTTCCTTTCTCCTCTTCGATCTTCCTTTTTCTCTTGCATGTTGCTCTCGCACATTTCAAGGGCGTGATCGACATGGGTATTCGAGCAGTTGGAGTACTTGGAGATTGTGCATTGGGTCTGAAATTGATAGTGGATAGATTACAGTATTCTCCTTTTTGACCATGTTTTCAAATTTTTTCACATTTCATATTTGTAAGTTTTTTTTGGTTTTGTTCTTCATATGACGCAAATTGCCTGTTCAAGTTATTCATCCCACCTGCAATGATCCGAGTGCCGAAAGTAATTGCGGAGTGCTCTGTCCCGAAGCGAATCGAGAGATGCCGGGCGTCGCAGAGAGAGCCATTCGGTCTAGCTGAGACAACTGTAATCTCTCTCTATCAGCCGGCTGCCCGGTTCTACAGAGGACTAGTATGTCGGATGCAATAGACGGACTCACTACCACTGCTCTACTCTTATAATCCCGAACCGGACGAATTGAATGCTATTCTAAACATTGGGAAGACATGATGTGCACTATTCTTCCGTGCAAATTGAATCAGCCAGAGGGAACATTCATCTCGAACCTCTCCTCTCATGGGTCTTCTCTTCTTATCGCATTCTTCGAGTGATCGTCTATATGCGATTGCAGCCTGATGCCCAACAATCTCTGCATAGCAAATACCCGCGTGTAGCTTGAAGCATTCGTCAAGGAACTGTAATGAATATTTCATAACCAAAATACTATTTTGTATCCCTGACACATAGCATCCCCAGAATTCGCGTGGTTGAAAGAGTCAACGTGAAATAGCAATACCTACCACTAGATTCACCGGATATCGCCCCATTCGTACTTTGCTACTTTAATTTCCGGGTGAAAACGCGCGCACGAAACTCAGCTGCACAGTATATGAGCGATTTGAAGAGAGAAAGTAATAAAAAAAGATAAAGGCACATCCACGTCAAGCGATTTTACAGTCATACAACAACCCTAGGTGGGGATCACCGGTAAGGCTGTTAGAAGGAAGAAGAGCTCACATGGTAATCGACGCATCGGAATCTCATATCTGCATTCCTGCACACGTCGTCTTTCGCTGCGAATAGTCGATGGAAGCACTCGCTCGCCGCCGTCTCGTTGCAACGGGATCCACTGATAGAATATAGTATAAGGTAGGACTGTGATGATTATTGTCAAAATTTCGGCTCTATTGAACCCATTCAATTCTATTGCAATGGGATCCACTGAATGATTAAGGAGAACTGGGATGGTAATTGTCAAAAGTACGACTGTATTTCAAAGGAAGCAGCTGAACGATTCCGAAACTACGGAGATGGGGGAGTTACCGGTATTGCGGAAAACTCATGGCTATGGAACGAAGGAACCAATTCAACGACTATTTCAGTAGTTTAGCCTTATCATAGATCTGCAACATCGAAGCAGAGGGATTAGGGATCATGGCAATATCGAGACTAGACTCATCACAAAATGTTGATCTATGGAATGGGGAAGGACAATTTTCGCAAACGTTCGAGATGTCGAATATCGGCTTTCACAACCAATTTGGACAGATTTTCACTAAAACTGTGAAGTTTGATGGAATTTCACCTATTTTTGCCATAAATTTTGATTAAAACGGTGAATTTTGATGGAAATTCATTCAGAACAAGATGAAAGTAGATGGAAGACTTACAATGGGAGTGCGGATCGTATGATGAATGCTGCTGTAGTGGGAAGGGCGAGAGAAACGACGACGAGCGAGATGAGAAGAAGAGAAGAAGTCAGAGTGGAGAATGAAGATGATTGGAAGATGGAGGTTTGGCCATTGATTAGCCCACCCCTGCAAAGTGTTTAGTATGGTTTATGATTGAATTAGTGGAAGAAAACGACGATCATCTCGTTCATAGGTCATGTACTCAGAATGACACGAATTATCAAGTGCGAAACGAATGAGATGATCGAATGATGAGCGTGAACTTGGTTGGTTCCACCTAGAATGAGAAGAGAAAGTGAAAGACGTACACTTTACGTGTCCTCCTTTGAGGTCCGTTAGGCCCAAAAAAGGGGAAGAGCAAGACAGTCATAATTCATCCGTTGCTTTAGGACTGAGCGACGAAACGAGAGAATAGATCATAAGCAGACGTTTCCTTCCAAAAGAAAGACAGGATCTCCCGGTGTCTCTCTCAACTTCCCCTTCTCTCTCTTTTTCATCCCAGCTATTCTCTTATTAGTACACGACACAGGTAACTGGACCAGATTGATTGATGACTGTAGTAATTTCGTCATGGGTAAATATCTAACTCTAGGTGGCACGAAGATAACTCGCCGAAGAGAAGTGGGATTGAACGTTCAAGTGAAGGCTAATTAGGGCAAGTACTTATGACTAGGAAGGAAGATGAAACGTTGCCGAGAGCAAAAGATACTACTGCGGTCTAATATTTCAAGAAATATATAATATTTTAGTATCAAATCGGTGAATGGAAGAGTTAATGAGAGATCATAAATCTAGCAAATCAGCGACTCTAACGAGAGGTGTCTTCCTTAGCATTCAAATAAACAGAAAGAGAGAGAACATCCGTCGAATCTCGAATCTTTTCCTTCTCTTTCACTCAATCGAACGAAGCAACGAAAAGACGCCCCCAGCAACAGAGAAACGGAATTGTATCGAGAAGAGAAGAGGCAAAATGAGAAGAATATGCACTATTTGTGGAGGAGAGATACCTCAGAGCGAGAGAAGTCTATTAGATCCCGCCCCTGGAAGAGACCAACTATGGACGACAATTCACAATTGCATCCCTACTTTGGAATGGACTAGCGATCACGTATTGTATCCCAGGACATTTCTACATCAATACATACAATTTCGCGTGAAAAGAGAGCGACAGAGCATAGCGAGGAATCGAAGAGGAGATTCGTGATTGGAAATGATAGTGAGAGTACGAAAGAAGGGCTTATCAGAGGGGAAGATTGGAAGAGTCGAAGAGATATGAGAAGCCATAGGAAGAGAAAAAGAGAGGAAGGGAGGAGAGATAGAAGATTAGGTCTTGATGAAGAGAGGTGTCTCGGGAGAGATTCCCACTTTCACTTTACAAGTTGAAACTGAGAGGAAGGAAGGATAATGAAGAGAAGGTGGGGAAAAGCATCCGGAAGATACGAACCAATGTCATAACAGAGCGGATGATTTTAATTAGAGCTGCTAGAGAGAAGAAATATTTCCAGGGAGGCGACGAATTTACTCGCGCAAGGAAAGGAAACTCGCAGTCTCTCTTCGTCTTTTGACTCGTGAGATATCGGTGAGATTTCGTGAGAAGAATTTCCCTCCTCCCCCATATGCGCAATCGTTTTTGTAGTTAGTCTTTTATCAAGTAGTTGCTGGCTATAAGTACAGATATACACATATTATTGACCTTAGAATGATGAATGAGATGAAGAAGAAGACCCGACTCGACTGAAGTTCTGCATTTCTCCCTCAGTGGCGAATGAAGAGGGAGCGTTCGATGAGGAGGGAGAAGATGAAGAAGAAGAAGAGAAAGATGAAGAAGAGGAACCGAAGGAAGAGGGAGATGATGTGGATGAAGATGGGAAGAACGAGTTAGAATTAGTGAAGGAAGACGATCCTCTTTCTCCTTTCAATCCACCTGATCCCGTCCCTCCTTCACTCATTTCATTCCCATCAAATCTGCTCTGGGAAAGCTTTGCGAATGAGTTTTCCTCCCTTTGAGCGGCTTGCTGTTGATTCTGCCTATTCATATTGGCCGCCATACTGCTCACACCAGCCCTGATGAGTGTTCCAATCAATCCTCCTCCTCCAGAGCTCATCCCTCCTCCCATCGGTCCCATACCTCCACCACCTCCGTAATCACCAAACTCCGGTCCTCCTCCCGGTCCTCCACCGTAATCCATATCCATTCCCGGTCCTGGACCACCTCCACCGAATCCGGGTGGTGGCACTCCCCCTCCGAATCTTCCCATCGGTCCTCCTCCCATCATCCATGGTGGTGGTCCGCCTCCCCTTCCTCTCCATCCTCCTCCGCCCCCGAAACGATGGAAATGTCCGAACTGACAAACACTGCAAGAAATGAGTTGGTTTTGCCGTGTCGGTCGGTCGTTTCTCGATAATACGAATTCACATGGAAACGAGGACTTACCAAGATGGAAAAACAAAGAGTAGCGAGAAGAGAATTTGATAGATGGAAGCCATCTAAATCGAAGAGTGAAATGATAGTGAAGTGAACAAGGGGGAAAATAGCGAGAGATTGCTGAGGGTTTGGAGGGTATTCAGCCAAGAAAGGTGAAAGTCGATGAGAGAGAGGAGGGGAACAATCAACTGCCTAGATCAATTACACTTCCAATTGGAGAGGGTTTACTGCTCTCATTCTTTAATCGTCTTTAATGCTCAGATCAGACATCGGTTTATCAGGGCTAGAAAATTGCACACAATTATTCGAAAATGGCATTGGAAGCTGAGGCAACGGCTGGTTGTCCATTATTTGAGGTTTGTGAGGAAAAAGTGTAAGTTGGCGGTTGGCCATTCGAACTTTGTGAGGTAAACGAAACGGTTGGTTGCCCTGATTGACTACTCTGTGATGCAAATGCAAATGAAGGTGATCCTGACGATGTCGCTACAGCTGGAGAAGGGGCTTCTCCACTACCTTCTCTAATGTAAGTGTCGCCCTCCGGCTCGAGTCCCTCTAGTGGTGTCTTATATTGCTCGAGACGCTCTTTCTGAGTGGTGGTTATGTCTTTGTGCTCGTCTTTGGAACTAAACCAACCGCGGCGAAGGGAAGCTTCGATGCCGGGAGATTTCTGGCCGGATTGTTGGGCATCACGGGGCCGAGCGGGTTTTGTGAGTAAGAGAAGGACGATACACGCTGGCCATTCGGTGTTTTCTCCACCATCGTCTTAGTGATCAACTGAGAGAGAAGAAATGAAGGTTACGAGAGGGGTAATATATCGACTCACCTCTCCTCCATTCGGTAGTTTCACACGTTTCTCCGATTGTTGACCAATGGTGTTCGAATTAGGAGGAGCAGGATAGGGACGATAGGGAAGTCTCGTTCCGCCACCTCAACGAATTGCTAAGTTCAGCTAATTTTTGCTAAACCACACCTGGGGTTTGGGTTCCGGTCGAATAAGTGACTGTTCTGAA
The DNA here is from genome assembly GCA_900490705.1 of Pristionchus arcanus. Taxonomy (NCBI): domain Eukaryota; kingdom Metazoa; phylum Nematoda; class Chromadorea; order Rhabditida; family Neodiplogasteridae; genus Pristionchus; species Pristionchus arcanus. Next base: position 551,402 of record LS486930.1, on the reverse strand, counting down.
CGGACCGTTTCCATTGGAGTTGGAATAGGAACCGGCAGCAGCGTATTTTCCTCCTCCCGGCAACTGTAAAAGGAAAACAGGTAGTCGAGAATCGATTTTCAACTGGAATTGTGTAATAGAAGAGTACAGATAAGTGGTCGAATTAGATTGGGATCGATTATGACTCATCTAACTGTGTAATAGACATACATTGCCCGAAGTGACGTAGCCTCCCATTCCATTTCCGACGTGTTGAGGTACGATGGGCATCATTGGAGGCATCGGAGGGAAGGGAGCGAACGGCATAAACGGCATTTGTGGCATTTGGGGCATTTGAGGCATGAATGGCATCTGAGGCATCTGTGGGCATCCACCACAGTTGGCGTACGCATAACTCCTGAGCGGATCAAGGGGTCAAAGTAAAATGTACATCAAAATGCTTCGCCGGCTTGTTAAACCTAGCTCTACATTCGGAAAGAACGGTGTTCAAATATAAATAGTATAAAGTATGAAGTATCAGTTACTGACCATTGGGCCTTCACACCAAGAAGGGCCACGAGAGGAAGAAGTAGAGCACGCATGGCTATGGATCGGGTTCAAGAATGAGAATGAGCTCCTCCCGAGAAGAGAAGAAGAAATAAACTCTTCGACCTTGGATTGGTAGCCGAGAAAAGGAGGATTGAGGTTTCTTGTGAGGGCGATTGAGGGAAGGAATAGATTACCCTCCTCTCGCTCTATTCATCCAGTCAACACACTGCCCAATTCAGATCATCCTTCCCTTTACTCCTCCTCCAATTCCATTTGTATCCTGTCGTAAACACCTCGACCACTCCGCCGAATTCAAGGATCGAAAGGGGAAAAGAAGTCACATTTATCAAAAGTACAAAAAACATGTTGATAATTAGGCGGGATCAGTTAGTACCTAGTGCAGTCTCAGTATTTATATTTCTGTCTGCGAATCCAGTTCAGAGTTGTCCCTTAGCACGAAGTTCACGGCAAACCTCACGCGTGACGCATCCCTGGAATTGAGTGGAGTGGAGTCACAAGGCAAATTCAGAGATTAGATGAAATTGGGGTTGAAAGTAGGTCACAATGACGAAAACCAGATGATGACGAATCATGATGAAGTGGAAAATTAAAACAATAACAGGAGGTCTTCGCCTCTATTTGAACGCTTTTTGGATATTTTCTTGTCCACATTACTCGGATATTTTAATCCTATTAATAAGAATTGATCCTTGTCCTTCTTCGCCACGCGTATATAACGTAGCTGTCTTCCTCAGGAACTGGCGTTCGAAAAATGCTCGTTGATATTACCTTGGATTGATCAGAGGCGTCACGAAGGATGTGTCCCTCTTTGCATCCACAAGCAGGCGCACCACAACGGAGGGAGAAACAGGCGTTGACCTGAAAGGAAAATCAATAATTTGTATGAATTATATATTTAAATAAATAAAGACAAAATACGATATTACGTTGCCAAAATAATACTAACCATGTCGAAGTTAGCGCAGGACTTGGGGCAGATATTGGAGCATTCGTTCCACACGGCGTTCTTGGCGCAGGTTTCTTGAAATAATTTGACTTATTATTCCTTTTCTTAAACATACATTTAAAATATATATTTAGAACTTACTGCTGAGAGCAGTCTTCGCTTGTCTGTATTCATCCACTTCTTCCACTGGAAGAGCGAAGATTCCGACGAGAAGAAGAGAAGAAAGAGTAATTAGGACGAACGAACAACGAACCATTGCTGAATGAGAAAGTGGATAAGCATCGAACCTTTTATACGGAATAGAGAGCGATTGTGTGATCAATCGACCAAATGTGTGAATGAACGGAAAAGAGAGCGTGAGTTTCCTCAATCTGAGCTGATTCATCAACTAGACGTCTCTCTCTCACTTCTCAGCTTGGCAAAACACTGGACCCGCAGCTGTTTGGGTGCCGATCAACTGAATGGAACCGATGGAAGATCACGTTTGCCCAGTCTGACTAATCAGAAGAAGATAGGGGAGATTGATGATGAAGCATGCGAGAACGTTCCCTGCTTCATGTGATATACCCGCCCCGATCTTTGACACCGCTAACTTGTCATAGAACCATATATGGAAGAAACGAGCGCCGAAAAAATGAATGACATGCACCACAACAGATTGTTTCTCCTTTCCCACTCCTGTTTCTCTGTACAGCAGTTTTGATCTACTATTCGATGAAATCTTAGTGAATTCTTAGTCCACGTGTACTCAATACTCTCAACGTTTCTTCTTTTCATTCCCAGTCTTTCTCTTCATCCAAGGAGATATCTGAAGGGTCAATCGTGCTTACGCATACACAATGCAACACTCTCGATTGTGTCACTCTAGCTGACCTCTCTCTCTCTCTCTCTCCACTTCTCTCTTCACTCCCATGAGTGGGAGTGGGACAGATACGCTTACGCGTCAATGCACGCGTCGCGTGTCCCCACCCTCGTTTCAAAACCGTTACTCGACAGGCAAAAGCACAACTGCTATTTGGCAGAGAGCCTGGGTCGATTCTCTTCCTTCCTTCTCTTGCCCGTTCCCATTCCCATTCTCTTCCCTGTTCCTTCTCCGCATCGAGTAATGGCATTGCAGGGCATCGTTTGAATGAGTGATGGAGACGGATCTTCAGCCGATTCTCTTCCCTCCTCCTCCACTTCAGCCTCTCCTTCTCATGTGAATGGAGAAGGAAACACTGATGAATTGCCAGGTGAGAGAGAAGAGAATCCTCCGAGTTTTGATTTGATTGAAAGAGAGAAGAGACTAATTAAGAGAGTATTCAGGAGAGGAGGCGAGTCACACCAAACTGCACGATTTGTATGAGAAGTATAATGTGAGGGAGAAGGAGATTGGGAGGTCAGTTCGTCGTTCTATCAAGAATTGTAGTGGAAACGAGGCAGAATTGCAGGTTGGAGAAGCAGAACGAAGAATATAGGGAGAAGTTGATACGGGCCATTCGAGAAAGGGATGAATTTGAGGAGAAGGTCAAGCAGGATACTAAGGAAAGAACGGCAAAAGTAGAAGAATTGGATAGGAAGGTCGTCGAATTGGATTGTACACTAAAAGTTACCAAAGTAAGCCTATCCGTCACCTTATTTTTTATATTTATTGCGCCAACTTCCATTAACAATTCAATTAAGGATCGAGCAAATGCCCAAGAACTTCATTTCAATCGTACAACCTCTGCGCTCACTGAGAAATTCAACAAGCAAGTCAACGATGTGAGTTTTGTTTTTGCTTCTGAAACCGATGCCCTCCTGTTTTTACCCCTGTCCAACTATTGTTGTGACATTGTGACACTTTTTCGCATTTTTTGGACACTGCAGTTTAGATTGAGGTAATTAGCAAGCTGGAACGGCAGAATGACGTGGCCGAAAGCTCCAGAGGCTCTAGGCTTATATGCTAATCCTTGTTCATTACAGCTTTCCCGCAAGATGGAAATCGCCGAGGGAGAGAAGAACCAGTCAGTCATCAAGTATGCAATGAGGGAAGCCGAGTTAATGAAGTTGCAGGCTGAGGTAATTGATCCTTCGTATATTTATAGTTACACCTGTCGGCAATACTGTCGACTTTCTGACCAAAACTGCTTATAAATTTGATAAAAATCACGATTTCCACGGCTGTATTCCAAAAATAGACTAGAAAATAAAAAAGAAAATAAAAATAGAATAAAATAGAAAATAGAAAAATAGAAAAATAGAAAAATAGAAAAATACAGTGGAAGACTGGAATGAGGATACTGGTGACGTTCTGTGTCCCTTCCTTTCAATCTGTTTTCCCCTCTCGATGACAGTGTCGGCCCAGATACCCTCCTTTTGCCCATAATCGTGTTATTCCCCCGAGAAGAAGAGGAAGAGAAGAGTGTATCCCATTACAGATCGCGAAGAAAGACGAGGCGATGAAGGGAATGAAGAAGGAGATTGACGAGATGAAAGGGAGTACGAGTGAGGAGAATCTTCAGTCTTTGGAGAAAGCAAATGTCGATCTGAAAGTGGAGATGGAAAAGATCAAACATGAGAAGTTTGATCTCGACAATCGATTCAAAGCTGAAGTCAAGAGAAATGAAGTGAGTCGAGGGGGAAACGCACAAAAACGGAAGAGATATGTCCATTTGAACCAGTTCTTTGGTGTCTAGACTAAGTTTTTGTGGGTCTACCAGATTTAATTTGGATCTTACTAAACGATGAGGGAACGTTTTTGTCTGCAATGAATGGACTAATACAATTTGTACGTGCCGACTAGGGTTTTTGTCTTCAAAAAAAAATGGAGAGAAATGGGCTAATTCCGTTAGGTGCATCTTCTCTTGCAAAATCCTCATAGTATTTATTTTTAGCTGAAGTGAATTTAACCCTGGAATATTCAGGCAAGTCAGACGACAATCACCGATCTGAAGCAACAGTTGGAAATGTTGAGAAGGCAATTGATTGCTTTGAAAGAAGATAAGACGACCATTCAAGAAGAGCACAAGTCACTTGTACAACGAATGCAGGTGGGCATAAAATCAGTTTTTTTACTGCATTGGTGTAAATTTAAATAGATTGCTGGCCAAGATAAACATTGAGTTGGCTTTGTTATGGGAATGGGATAAAGTTGAAATTGTAGGCGAACTAAAAGTTCATACTATATGTACATAATTATAGTCTCTTGACGTCCATTAGTTCAATATCGTATGTAGTTACTTTGTAGTGGTTTCGCGATACTGACGTACGAACCTCTTTCCTGGGGATTAGGATACCGATAATGTGTCGCGTTTCTATGGATTTCACGCTCTGATTTCAACCACTGGTGCTTGAAGCTTACCTAAAATTTCTGATATGACAAGGTTCACCGAGTATTTGATACTTTTGCAGGCAGAAGAGGAGCGAATTCGTTCGAAAGAGGAGTCAATTCACACTTCTCATTCTGAGCAAGAAGAATTGTACAAGAAAATTGTGCACGATGCAGCAAGAGCCAAGGAGAAAAACAGCGAATTAAGTGGAGAAATTGAGAATTTGCTCAGGTGAAAATTTCACAGCTTCTGCAATGTTTTGTCTTTTTTCAAAGCTTCTTCAATTTTGTTCGGGTTCCATCAGCTGTTTAAACATGCAGCGAAACCTCGAGTTGGGAGTGTGAAAAATTGATGAGAAGTTTGCGCTTCGGAGATTTCAAAGAGAATTCAGAGGGAATTTGTTTGAATTGTTGCGCGTCTGCACATAGGAGGAAACCGGAAAGGAGAGTTCCGCTTTGACAAGAATCTTCTCTTTGTAAAATTATAAACAAGGTCAAAATTGAAACAAATTTTGAATAACTAGAAAACGGAATGGGGAGTTCCGCTTTGACATGAAAGAAAGTATTGAAAGAGTCAAATTTTTGTAAAATTTCAGAGAGAACACCACATTGATGGGCGATTTGCAAGAAGCCGAGAGTAGAATCAAGGCAGAAAGTGAGAAGAATGGAGCGATGAAGATGAGATTAGATCAATTGACTGGAATCGAGAACAAAGTGAAGGGGTAAGTATATTTATGAGAATTTTTTATAGAGCACAACGCAATCTAAAACCAATATCCACAGTAGTAACGAAAGCGCTATTCATAGGGCTCTGGAAGCTGAGAAGGCTGCAAAGAAGGAGAAGGAAGAAGCAGAATCGGAGAAAGCCAATGCTGAATCTGAGGCTGCCGAGTGTAGGAAACAGGTTTGAATGAGATGAATTACGATAATTGCACTGATTTATAACATATTTAGGCCGAGCGAATGCTTGAAATCACTGAGAATCTGACGAAGCGAAATACTGCACTGTTGGATGAATTGGCTGAAGTTCGAGACAAGGTTTGTTTGTTTTCTTTACTTTTCATCGATTCAAGCGGCAATCTCAAGCCATAGCTCTCGAGACATTTTGATTATTACCCTATATAAACTATGGCTTCATTTTCAGGCTTCATCCCTTCAGACTCAGTTGATTGAGGAGGAAGGAGCAAGGCAGAGAATTGAGAGGAACGTCGCGTCTACTGAACAAGACATCGAAAGTGTGAGAAGCACACTCGATGCTGAGATTAAAGAGCTGAAAGAGAAATTGAAGGAGCAGACCAAGAAAGGTGACTATATGAATAAAATCCCTATGTTTTCTTCTTTTGTTCATGCACCACATGTTTTCTCAAGAAAGGTCTATGAATGTTTGCCCATTCATTCATCTTGAGTAATCCGTCCATTTCTCATCATCTGTCATTGCAGCGGATGAGTTGGCTCGTCAATTGGACGAAGAGAGGACGGACAACAATGCATTTAGGAAGAAGGCCAATTCCACCATCAAGGAACTCAAACATGAGGTTGGATGAGATGGATAGACTCAGAATGAACAGAGATGGGCATGGAAGATAAAATATAATTTATTCAGACATCCAATCTCCGTCGCCAGAATGTCTCGCTTCAAGCATCTACTCCCTCTGATTTACCATCAATCGATATTTCTCATCCATCAAGTACCCTTGGGACGGGATCATCAAGGGCCAGCTCAATTACGAGTATTGATCAGCTTGGACAGGTAAATATTCTGTTTGATAAGGAATAGGTGATTCTTGTCACATCAAAATGGGCACCGTAGTAAGTAGAAGAAGAGTAGAAGAGACAAGAATGAGAGGAGAGAAAATAAATCTTCTTATCGCAGTTCAGAAAAATTAGAATGAACTTCTTTGCAGAAATTCTATCGCGAGAAGGACGATTCTGAGAAGGATTCATCGTCAATTTCAATGAGGGACAAAGAGAAGGACTGTGATTCACTCCAATCGAAGGAGGACGAATGTCGTGCATCTCAGTCCCTTTCTCCTCCATCTGAGGAAGTTCCCATAGCCGCCCAACAAGCTATGATCGAGAAGGTAAGACATGAAATATTTGGGAAGTGATGAGAATGTGCATTATGTTTGGATTGTGAGAAAGCCCAATAATTTGACAATTATTATATTTATCGATTAATATCAAAACAATCATAAAATATACAAGTATCATGCCTTGGCGAACAGGAACATATCATCATGTTGATGATATTGATACGCACTCTACTTTCCTTCTTCGGATCTTGTCGTTATTTTTGTATGAGTTCCTCTGGGAAAAAATGTTTAAGACCGAAGCAAAGTTAGAGAACTAACCATTAATAATTATTTATATTCGGCGACAAGTGCAACACGAAATGTATAGAACGGCATTGAGGCGGTGTAGACGCCTGGAATTGGTGTAATTAGCAGAAGAAGCGCGAGAAGAACAGTACAAAATCAAGTCGGAATCAAGTCAGTATCGCACACGTGACACGTATAACACGTGGTGATCTACGCAGGGGCGGGAATATTCAAATGGGAATATTCTAGGTTACGGTAGTAGTTCAAAGGGGTCACTGTTTCACAATTATGAAATATATAATAAATAATGAATATTATAATTATTAGAGGCTTTTACACAGCAACCATCAATCCAAGAAACATTATGGAAAAAAGAGTAATATCTATCTCCATAATGTTACTTGGATGGTTGGAAATTCTGGACTGTGGACGGCTATTTCTAGACCAAGTGGATCTCACTATTTCTTTTAGGCTAAGAATAGTGAATACGGAATAACTGAATGGAAGGAAAAGTAAAAAAAATCAATGCGAGTACAGTGGTAGAGACGATTGAGCTGTATCCTCTAGGAAATCACCTGTATTTATAGTGGCCAGAAAAGCGAGAGAAAGAGGGCACAGGGGGATAAAGACATGTATATTGAATGTCGAAACAACGAAGGTGTAACAGTACAATATTAGACAGTGTGCGGATATGAGAGAGAACAAGACAACGAGACGGGCTGATTCGTGGAAGGACGGGAATAGGTCTGATGAAAGAATCAGATAAGAGAAGATGTGGGAAGAAAATACAAGATACGAGAGTGACTTAGTCAATCGATAATTTATAACTTTCGAGCCACCATTAGTTCAACAATAACACAGGAACAGTTCAAAGTTGACTTTGATTAAGAAATTAAAGCTAAAATATCAAATATTTTCAGATTGTGAAACTGCAGAAGCAGCTCCTTCGAAGGAAAGAGAAGATCGAATTCCTTGAAGAACACGTGAGACAATGTCTGGATGAACTACAGAAGAAGACTAAGTGAGTAGGAAAATATTACAAGTGATTTACTTTTCGAAATAGATTGACTTCATTCTGAAAAGGCTTCATTCATAAAAAATTTACATACTTAGTGTTGATGTATCTTAGATTGGTTCTAATGTGATAATTATTTCAGACTCATCCAATACTACGCTCTCCGTGAAGAGGCTTCTCTACTCCTTCCATCCGATGACGGAATGCAGAAGGTCCGCTCTCTTTCCATTCACAATTATTGTCTCCCTATCCCCACAAAGACATTTGTCAATACAATCGGCCCCAATGGGCCTTGGGAGCCTAGACTATCACAACTTTCCCACAGCAAGTTGCACCATTTCAGTTGATTTCCTGCTGCGAATTCGTACAGGTACACACAGTGTCGTGGTGTGATTGTGAATGTAGAACAATATTAAATTGTGTATTTATTCTTGTAGATATTGATATTTTGCACCCACATAGTCTATGCAGTAATGAATCTATATTGTGATTTTTCGCGGAGAATAATTCTATTAGAAATTGATACTTTGCACCAACATAGCTTTTTTATATTATTGTACAGGTGATTTTGATTATTTGAGGTTAATAATTTGATTTAGGTGCCAATCGCAAAGAAGACGTCATCAACGTACGCTCTTATGGGCGCAATCTTCACTGGAGGAGGAAATAGTGAGAAGAAAGCGGCACTACAATTAGCCACCGAGGTGATTATTGTGCATAGGAATGGGAAGGAGAAGCATCGCTGTAATCAAGATTCGCTAAGTTCAATTAAATTATTTATCCGCCAAGTAGGAGAGAAAAGGGGAGTTTCGATGACGTTTTATTAATTGGCAGAGGTCCGTCGACGTAGCTGTTTTTTACACGGTTCAATACGGTTCATTTTACGCCGAAGATACTGTTACTACAGTGTAATTCAATATCTTTCTTGTCTTGAGGCGAATGCATTTTCATTAGTGGACTAGTTGATGTTGCTGGTGGTTTCTTTGACGAGTTCATGAATATTTAATTTCAGGTCAACTCTCGACTGCAGGCAGTATTAGAGGATACTCTGTTGAAGAATATTAATCTCAAAGTGAGTTTCTTTTTTGCTTAAAAATAATATTATTATATAAAAAAAACTTGCAAAAATATTATCATCAATATAAAATACTAAAATATTACCTGCAAAAATAAAATATTCTTTTCACTTGAATTGGATAAACGAGCAGCTGGTGATGATATTTCATGACTAGGCAAACGAAAGATTCTACCAATAAGAAGAGCTGTTATGCTGACATTATCTCATTTCTTTAAGGAGAGCGTCGACAAACTTGGCGAAGAAATATCAAGATTATCAAGAGAAAATAGAAAACTAACACTTTCATCCAAATAGAGAAGAAGAGTATCTATCCAGAGCACCATAGAACATTATATTTATGCTTCCCCATATACTGTTGTGACTTCTTTGCCATCCTTTCATTCCATTCCTCTTTTCCATTCGTTCCCGATCAATGATTCCCACAGTATACCTCAAGGATACCGTAGTACTGTCCCATTTTTTGATGACTCGCTTTACTTGTTCTATCGTACGAGTCTTTTTTCCATTCGTTCCCTTCACTTTCACGCCCTTTTTCCCATTTTCCCCTCATGTCCACGGTGTCATTCCCTTATTCGTCTCTCCCCTTTTCGCTTCAATAAAAATTTGCCCAGTGACGAGGAAATTCGTTCGCGGATGTATTCATTCTCTTTCCGAACAGAGACGGCCTCATCCAACTTTTTCCTCGCATAGTTTGTTGTTGTGGGCGTCATCAATCATAATCCATTGGGTGCCTCAATATTCATATCCACTCGACAGCTATAATCGAATCTAGAGTGAGTGAGGCAGTGAATGGGGGGACGGGATGGGCAGACGATATGGGAGGAGCAGAGGAATGAAGGTAGATGACATCCTCTCCTTCTCCCTCTCCCTTAGTCGTCCTCATCCATGAAATAGCGTGCTAAGTGCACCTTCTTGTTCATTTTCGTTCGAGTGAGTGCGTAGGTCTCCTCTTTCCCTTTAATAGTCGACTTGCTGAAACAACGTGGAGTCTCTAGAGAACCACTCTGCCCTTTCTCTCCCCTCAATCCAGTACGTCGTCTTGTCTCTACAGTAGTCCTCCAATCTCATAGTCCTTTCCAGGGTATCGAATATCTCCACCCACTTCCAGCATAGGTTATGACACCTTCCCCTCTCTCACTTGATCCCTATGCCCATGTGTGCTCAGTCTACTCATTTCATCCACTTGCATACATCTCGTTGCTTACATTCTCTCCGTGTTTCTATTTCTATTGCCTGGCTCGGGATAGTCCGACACTGCGCCCTCCACAACAGATCCTTCTTCCATTCCGTCTGAGAGGGGCAAGGGATTTGAAGGTTGTCTTAATGGATGGCGTAGACACAATACATCGTACGGCGGGCACTCTTTTCCTCGAAGTAATCACATTTGCTCGTTGCTACTCAAGATCGTTTACGACCATGATTTCGATTCCACCCGAGGGCAATTCGAAGGGCAGTGAAATGAGAGGGAGAGAAACAAGTGAATAGTGAGTGAATGGAAGTGCAGTTGGAGAAGGGGCTAACATCCCTCGAGATTTGGATGAAAGAAAGGAGCGAAACGTGGAATGATCCGAGTCTTCTTTTCTTCCGTTTTCTTCCTTTCTTCCTTTTGTCTACCAATCCTCTTCCCTCTGACTGATGGATACTCCTTTTGTTCCTCTCAGTCCAAACAAATCCTCTCCTTCGCATCTTTATTCTGTCTCTTCTGAACCTATATCTTCTACTCGTCTGCTTCTGCATCCCTTACTCAATAACAATCCCTCATACCACTTCAACAGGAATGACAATGGAAGAAGAGCAATCAACGTCGTCTTCACGAGTCATTCGACGGAGAAGATCAATGTAAGTCATTCACAGGATATTGTACTTTGATATTTCAATTTCCTTTTGAAAATGCGCGCAAAACAAAGCTGCACAGGATATGAGCGAAATTGGTGCGACATAAGGTTAAGATGTATCCACGTCAAGCAATTTTACAGTCGTAAGACTACGCAGGTATTTCCCACTGGTAAGGCCAGTAGTTAGATTGGATACAATACCCTGCCAATGCTTTCTATAGTAAGTTACTAGTCATTTGTAAACGATAAGGACTTCGTGACGTCTTTCTCCCATTGTTCTCGTCGTCCTCTGCTCCCATTAAACATCGCGTGATTACCCAAACTCCCCATCCTCTCTCTTCTCCGTCTTCAGAGAGTTGCCGTTGCCATGCATGGCTGATAAGTTAGTGCAGTGAATGTGTCTATCTCTCTAACTCTCCGTCGAGATCTCAGCAGTCTCAACTCTTCTCCTCTTCTCTTTCCTACTCGCGGTAATAGTCAGTCACTCACCACACTTTCCTGTAGTCACAATGGAGACTGTCGGCGGGTATTCTTCAAGTGACGAAGAAGAAGGAGAATTCGAATCGAGTAGCAGTGAACCGTCTCTCGTCTCACTCGTGACCTCTCTTCTCAGACGGTAATTCATTGCACAGTACCACCTCCTCCCTTGCACTACTTGCTCATTCTGCATAGTAGATGACTAGATTCTCTCTGTCGGTTGAATGCCTAGATGCCTTCCCTCCTTCCCTTCTTCTATCCATCTTCTTGGAGGTGGGAAGGACGAGCCCATCATCCATTCTCTCCCTCTTCTATCCATTCCATTCTTCCCCCATGATCCTGCACAAACGACCCACTCTAGTGTCGCTCCTTCTGAAACGGCGATCAAATAAGGCTCCATCTCGTCTGAATAATGAGTGAGGAGGAGTGTCTAATGATGCCCGTTCTCTCCCTTTAATTCTTCCTTCTCTTCCAGAGACGCCGTGGTCTCTTCAGTGGCAGAACTGCATACCGTCCATCTTCATGCTGACGCCAACGTTCCCGGTCAATTGGCCTTCCGATTGGTGGGCAACCGCCACTCAGGAGTATATGTGTTCGGAATGAACCAGGAATCACAACAGGTAAATTTCATCATCAATATCATCATTATATCATTTTTTTCATCATTTTTATTTCATTTTTCATTAATTTCATCATATTTAAAAATGATAATAGAGTAAATTAGATGCACCGACGCGTGCTGACTATTATGTAGTCCTATTTCCCCCCTCGTGAGGTGCTCCCTTCGCATTCCTGATTATATGGGGTAGTATTCCCTCGGGAGTAACCAGTGTGATAGACGCGAGTCGACTCGTCTAATGCCCTCTCAGCCGTGCTCCAATCACATTTGCAGGCGAAGATTCTCGAGGATGGCGATAAACTTCTGCTGTGCAATGGAGTGTCATTGCAGGGTTTCACGTGTGAACAGGTAAATGCCTTGTGCAAATGTCAAAATTTTGTTGACCTTTTTGTCTTTGGAACAGTGGAATGAAAAGACTGTGAACAGACAAAGGTCTTATGAAAATGTCAAAAGTTTTGGCATTATCTGTTTTGGGAACGGAGAATAGATAAAGCAATGCCGATAACACTATCAACAACAATTTCTATATCTCATAGGTGGCAAATATCATGCGACTATCTCTCTGTCATGACGGTACTCTCACTCTCCTCGCGAGTAGAACCGTGGAGATAAAGGAGAAGATGGAAGACCGGAAGGTGAGAGAAGAAGAGCGAAGAGTAATTTGATGACTCCTCTTCCTCATTTATGCATGGCAGGAAGATATCGAGAATTTGTCGTTAACTAATGTGAACTACTCGATGTGTTTTATCAGTCAGAGAGGCCAAGAGAGTAGGGGAAAAGGAGAGAGTGAGAGAAGGAATCAGAGAACATTTGCAGTCGAGGAGGTCGTACCTGGAAGAGGAGAACTCATGCGTGGACAAATCCCATCCCATCCGTGTCACTTCCCCACGACAGAGGAGGTTACGTTTCAAAAATAAAAATTATTGCCTCGCTCTAATTACTCTGGAGTCTATACATTCCTCGGATCCACTTGTTTCCTACACTAATTTCGGTATTCATCATTGCTAGGCGTGACTTTGTCTTGCGCATGTGACTCTTGAGGCTTTCCCCATGGCTTCATGTATTTTTTGATGCAGTAATATTCAGTTTTTTTAGTCGAGACTTTGTTCATCGTCGACCTCGCATCATGGCGTTCGAGGCAGAGAAGGAGATTCCTAAGAGGACGTCAACGATCGGAGAGGGAATGGCATCGTTCATTGCCAGTTTACCCATTGTAAGTACCAGTTGATGTCAATAGTATACGACTTTGAGACTAGAGTGAGGAAAAAAAGACTCTAATTCACTCAACGACAGGCTTTTTGTGGTACTCGAATTCAGCCTACCTCCAGTCGAAAACACCCACTCCCAAGCTTTCTTGCATGTTGTTCCCATTTGCTATAATTTGATTCAGTTCAACTCAAATTCGTCATCCCGCAAGGCTTCTTCGGAGGAGAGCACTCAGCTGCTTGGATCTACCAGTTCCCTCGCTAATACGAACAAGAGAAAGAAGCCCATTGCGTATGTTTCTTTCTTTAGTTCGACTGAGGGGTGTGATAAAGTGGACTTTGATAAAAAATTTTTTAGCCACTATTATCTGCTGGATGGCGAAGCTCACACTGAGATTGTTGGCGAGTCAACTCGATATCGATGTCCAGTCTGTCTCAAGTATACATCTATGGTATGTCTTTGATGAGTATAGAGTAAGGTAGCGAATAAAAGGAAGGTGCCACTCAAAATAATGTTCTCTCATCGCAGAAACGACTACACATGCTACGTCACGAGTGGTTTTCCGGTGCCCGTCGTCTCATTCCCACGTCCACTTCCGAGTTCTTCATGGGTAGAAGCACGTCGGAATATGCAATGCTATGAAACCATTTCCCATCCCATTCCGCCCATCACATTCCCTTGCTAGCGACCAAATCCTAGATGTTCTAGTGTCATATCCAGATAGCAATAGCGGTTTCCTTCTCCTTTTACGTGCTCTGTCGCAAATCACACAAAACAACAATCACTGTATATGGAATAAATATCTTGTCTAAGCAAGGGAAAGGTGACAATCAGTGAAGAGTTATCGTACATCAAAACGAGGTCAGAATGGAACGGGTGAAGGTTCTTCTCCTTGATGATTAGTTGTAAAATCAAGCAGAGATGAGTGAATTTGAGCATCTTTGTCGCATTTCTTCCACTTTGTTCTTCGGTTTTGGAACCAGATTTTCACCTGAATACACAATGAATTGAGAAGGAAGAAGGAGAAGTGTCACCTGTGTCTCAGTGACGTTGAGAAGTCTTGCCATCTCTCCTCTTTCAGCTGAGGATAAGTACTTCTTCTGTTCGAATTGTCGCTCCAATTCGAAGATTTGACGACCTGAAAGGACATTGATTCGAAAAGACCTCCTAACGAAAGTTACCACTGAAAGTTGTCCTGGCTTTCTTCTTCTTTCCTGCATTTTCACGGGTTGAAGAGTGGCTCTTGCGAGGGGTAGAGAACGAAGGCGTTGATTGAGGAGGAAACTTTTTCGTTGCTTCAGAAGCTCTTGATTGAGATTCACGTAATAGATCTTCAATGAGATATCCGGCTCTTCGAATGGGCTGTGATGACTGATCGATGATCCATTGGGAAGGAAAAGGAGTTGAAAAAGGAAATAGAAGAGATTGAAGTAGTGATAGATTGGAGGTGAGAAGTGATTGAGAGATTGGGGAAGACATGAAGAGGATCCACTCAGTCTACTCCACTCTTTGACATCTGAGAAGGAGTCGCCCAATCAAGGCAAGTGCCTTCAAATTGAATCAAGTACCGTAAGAGAGAGACGCCAGTCAAGACTCAATCGGTCTCCCTTGAGGCGAGAAGAAATTCCCAAATGATGCAAAGTGGTTCACTTATCCCGCTATTCCCTCACTCAACAAGTGTTGCCAGATTATAGAGTATCTTGTTAGGATGGGTCCACGCAATGCAAGAAATGTGCAGAGAATCCGCACATCGAAAGATGAATATCTTATCATTGTGGTTGATTCGAGGTGAGCACAATTGAACATCGATTGTGAAAGTTGCTTTGATTCTCTTTAATTTCATTAATTGAATATTTGTTAATTCATCTTCTACCGTTTATTGAACGTTGAAAAGTATAAAATTTAAACAATATATTTATTTATTTTTAAATCAGTTAATTTGGTGGGTTGGAACTTGAAATAGTGATTTCAATGATTGACTATTTATAATTAATTGATGTTTACAATCATAGTTATATTCTGATATCCTAATCAATGACATATTCTGATATAAAAAAGGAAAAGTTGGAGAGAGTTACGGTAATAGTTGCTACTTCTCTGCTCAAGCTCGTAAAATCATGTTAGTTTAAAACAACTTTTATTTATATTAATTTTCAGCACTTTAATTAATATTTTTACTTTTTAAATTATTGTTATTGTATTATGCATATTATACCATCAGTTTGCAGTTCACTCGATTCGGTGCGCCTCTACCGTACTCCGGGTGGAAATAAGAAAAGTAAGAACGAGTGCGCTCTGTAATCTCTCACTTTCCCACACTCTCTCATCCACTCGGCGTCCCTCGTTTCTTTTCCCTCTCTTCCTATTCTTATCCCTCACTTGGAACACCTTCTTCCGTTCTTGCAGTTTGACTATGCCCTTTCTGATCGTTATCTTATCAGGACTGATTATTTGCTCTCGTCCACCTTGTAATCATTCGCTATTTGCAGAGTTCACTCCCTTCTCGTCTTCTTCTTAGCAATCGATGGAGAAGACTAAGGTGAATACACCATTATTCACCGATTTTCTATTGATTTCCAGTGATTTTCGAGATTATTATTAACTAAATAATATTTGCAGTGACATGGGAAGACTCGATTGTTACTAAGAAATGCAAGAAGACGATAAACCGGATAAACCGGACAGCTCGTCTGATTGCGAAACAGTGCGTTTGCTTGAATGATATCAGTTGTTGTTCTGAGTGTATTACTCAGCTTAATTTAATTATAACAAAGCTCGATCATATTAATTTCCTAATAGATTAAAATAACTAAATAAATAGAGTCTAAATAATTAATTTCAGTTGCAGAAAGTGGATACAATAGACAATTTACCGATCAAACGAGTGCGCAACGCAGGCCCCTGGACTGAGCAGTTCTCAAGCAATGGAAGGAGGTAAAAATATTTTTTTATTTAAAATTAAATCGAGTAAGGAAAATATCATATTCTTCTTTCGCATCATTGAGTGGTAAATTTCGTTGCAAATACCATACCGTTGAATCATTCAAAATTAGTCATTTTTTTCATTCTTCTTGATCTAATGTTCCCAACCAAAACCTAAATATCTCAAAGAAGAGAATTGAAAATAAAGATACAGAAGTAATTTCGAACATCCACTTTTCCAGGTACTTTTACAACACTCAATCGGAGATTTCTCAATGGGACAAGCCACTAATTTGGATTGAAGAGGAGGCACGATATGATCCCGATGCTGATAATGACGACCAATTTGATCCAGTAAGTTAATTTCGCGATTTAGTCCCATTTTTGGATTCGCAAAACTTTGAAAACGCATTTCGAGTTCTAATGGAGCATTGATCTATAAAATATAAAAAAATCAATTATTTATACGAAAACAATGAAAGATAGTGGATCTGACACATATTTATTTGACGAACAAACATTTCGGGGAAACGTCAATGCGAGATACATACAAATTGTTGCGCGCAACATAATTATCAAAATGAGTACTAGAATGAATGGAGCTTTCGGAGTAGCTTTCTCTTACCTCTCCCTTCTTCCAATAGCGCATCTCTCATTTCTAGCTTCGATTTTCTCCCGCGGTGCTTCTTTCAGAGTGCCATTCCCCGTGAAATTGGAGCTGAATAGCTCGACATGGGCAGGGATTCACGCGCTTTTCCTTTTCGCTGAAACGAACCCTCGCCGTCCTTCCATCGATTCGGTCTCACTCTCATTTCCTGCCCCCTTCGTAGCAAATATGCGAGAGTTTCTCATTGCTCTCAACTCACCCTTTTACTCTCAACTCCTACCCGAGTCTTGAATCCCCTATATTATACTCGATGATGGTATGCGAATAAATCTGTTGTAGCATATACGGTAGATGTAAATCGGTTTATACATTTTAAATTATAAGGTTAATAAATTTTTATAAATTATAAATTATGTATATGTTATTAAGTTTATTAATTATAAATTATTAGGAAATTATTAGGAAAATATAAAAAAATATATAATTAATTCGCATATTTAGTTTCAGGAACGATGTGGTTCCTCACCAGAGAAAATCGACGTTTCTGACGACGACGAAAGTGTTCCAATGGAAGAGGAAATTGATGAAGAAGAACGAGAAAGAAGAGCCATCGAAGAAGAGAAAAGAGCAGCTGAAGAGAAAAAGAAGAAGGAAGCAGAGGACGCATACAATGTGGGTTTGACCAATCGATGCCCATATCAATAGTCGTAAACATATGCACCATTCCATAGAGAGAGATAGCACTTGTACAGTCACTATGATATTCCCCTGTACTTCCTCCATTCAGAGAGACTACGGATATCGACGATTCCTGAACGAAGCAGCGATGGAAAAGATGTACAAGCACATGTTTGGAACGGAGAGGCCAGAGAAACCGTATTCCAAGGACAATTATCCATTGCATCTCTCAAGACATGTCGATGAACTCACTTACCAAATGGCCTTCGATGAGAAGGTATTAACTTAATTATTTACTTAATTATTTACAAAAATAATAATCAAATTCAGATGGTCGAAATCGCAAGACATCGTAGGGATGGAATAGTCGCCTTTCACCTGGCCGACTTCTATGGCAGACAAGCGAAAGATTCGGAATATTTGAGAGATACGATGGAGGAAAGGAGACTGGATTTCCAGGTAAGAGTTGTGTGCAGTAAACCTAATTTTTGCTGAAAATTAAAATTGGAAATGATTTCTCAAGAAATAATATTCAAAATATTCATCTGATTCATCTGTCTCTCTTCTTATGTCTGTTCTCTCGTCTCTTATCAGTCTTTATCTTTCTCCCTCTCCTCTACGCTAAATGGCGTGTATTGATAGTAATGTGCACAGCGCTAGAAAGCATATTGGGTATTAAATTACTCAAGAGCAGTTATCCGAAAGAATGTTTCAAATTTCGACGATATATTTAGCTCTATTGAATTTACTTTTTATTTCGAAGCTCCGAATTTTGAATTGCGACGTTGATATTACTACTGATATGGTGGCGCCATGGGGAGATATCGCTTTCGCCTTCTTGAGTCACAGTGGCTACGAATATTGCCCCAGAGAAACGAGAGTATTGAAATGAAAATGTGCCTCGTAGAGAGGTCGACGAAGACAATACAAATGCTCCCGCAATTATATATTTTGTTTCTAGAGCAATTGTAAGTCTTTCTCAAAAAGAAAGTATTGTTTCTGGCGTTATTTTAATTCAGACATTCTGGTTTTGATTGCAGTCACTGTGAAAGTCGATGAACTTTGGCAATCCGCTTATGTTGGAATGTGAAAATCTGCCCTGTTCAGTTTATCATAACTGGTGGAGAAATATTCTCAACATTTTGATTTCTGGCCCATAAAAATTGCACTTTGGCGCCAACTTACTAATAAATCTCACTTAGATCACACAATAAGTGACAGCTTATTAATTGAGATGAGAAAACACCACTGGGTATGATTTGTTAGCAAAAATAGGCCTGACACCTTAATGATAATAGGAATATGCGCATCGCTGCCAAAGGGGATATTCATGAATGGCATTGGGAATTAGACGCGAGTCTCTTCATTTTACACACTCTCTCGTTTAATATATCGATAGTAGGCATGCGATCGGTGGCATAGTGAAAAAGTAAATATGCTCAAAACCGTCCTTGAATCAAAGTTGTGAAACATACATTGAACATACTGTTACACCGATACATATATCTTATGTTCCCAGTATAATACTTAATATGTGCTTAATATAGAGTTATGTTTCATAATGAGACTCTGATAACAACTTCTTTTGATATAGATAAAGAACTCTCAATTGCAACATCGAACATGCTCTATTATTATTAGTTCTGGGAAAAATCGATAACTAAATATTTAATTTCAGGCCAACTTCGATACGAGTATGGCCACACTGGTTGCTCAGGCCAAAATGGAACCTGGAGTCGATGCTCATGAAATGATGAAGAGAGCGTATATCGATTGGCCCGAGAACAGGTGAGAGCGGCAGAGAAAAATAATAAAATAAATAAATATTTATTTGTGAAAAGGTTTAATTAATTTTTTTTTAAATATTGATAACTAAAAATATAATGAAATGTATTATTTAAAATTGTTTATTTATTTTTTATTATTTCAACTAATTAATATATTGCAGGATCATCGAGTGCCACAAGGAGATTCTCTCCGAACGCTCTGACGAATTCGTCGAGAAAAAGGCTCGATTCATCGAAATGCTTGCCATTCCAAAACAGCCCACTCCATCTCCCTCTCCCTCATCCGTTCACTCTCCTCCTCCTCCCACTTCAGTTCCTGTAGTTCCTGTTATCTTGGATGAGGAGAAGCTACGAGAGTTGGAAGTTCGATCTCCTTCTCCCTCCTATGAAGATCAAGACATGGAGATGGTAGTTAGTCCAGTGTACGAGGATGAATATGATCCCACAGCGAGAGCTGCCGTTCCCTCCCATTCTTTCTCTTCTCCATCCTCATCTCGTTCTTCTTCTTCTCCTGAACAATCATCCCGTTCTTTGATTGGTACCGAACCATTCCGTACTCAGGAGTATACTAGACCATCGAGTGAGATGCCGTTAGAGTTCATCCTAGAGCCTCCCCCTCCCCTTCCCATCCTTGGACCTCTAGATAATTCAGCCGAGCGTAGAAAGAGGAGAGCTCATTCGAGTAGAGATTCTCCTGTTAGATCACCAGTTATTTCTCCAGTTCATTCCCCACCTCGTTCTCCAGCTCGTTCCCCTGCAACTTCTCCTGTTATCTCACCCCTCGAGTCTTCCCAATCTCCCGTTAGTCGTTCACCCGTTCGCTCCCCTCGATCTACTCGTTCCACTCGATCATCTCGATCTCCTAGATATACTCGTTCTCCTCGTTCTCCTTCCTATTCTCCTGTTGATTCACCATTCCATCAACCTCGTTCACCCGAGCCAATTAGGAAGAGATTCTCACCACCAAATAGGAATAGGTCACCACCAATGAGATATCGTTCCCCTCCATCGAATAGAGCACGAACTCCTCCGAGTAGATTGAGAACTCCTCCACCTAAGCGACCTAGGACACCAACAATGCAGATTATGGTTGAACCCGTACCTCCTCCTAATCCCTCCACTCTCAGTATCACCACTCCTCCCAATCCCCTTCATTGTCCTCCTCCATTCCCTCCTCATCTTCGTAATCAACCAATGCATCCTCCTCCCCAACTTCCTCCTCACTTAATGAACACTGCTCCACCTAATATTCCTCGTCAACCACCCCAACCTCCACCCCCTAATCCGACCTTAGCCGCTCTATCCACTCCTCCCGCACTTAATCGTGCTCCTCAACCTATTGGTCCTCCCACGTCATCATTTGCCACCCCTCCCAATATTCCCCACAATCCTTCACAACTTCCCCCTTCTACTCCCACTCTTTCTACTCCGCCCGGAATGAGTCGAACACCGATTTCAATTCCTCCTCCTAACTCAACATTCACTACCCCTCAAAATATTCCCCAGCTTCATTCCCAATATCCACCTCCTAACACCACATTATCTACCCCTGAAGTGCTTAACCGTAACCCTCCCTCCTTCGCTCCCTCCTCCTCTACTCTTTCTACTCCATCTACTGTTCCTCATACTTCCAATTTCACTACTCCTCCGAATGTTTCTCATAGTTCTTCTTTCACTACTCCACCTAATGTCGCACACAGTTCCAATTTCACTACCACTCCCAATCCGCCAATGCTTAATCGTAACCCTCCATTGTCTACTCCACCCAATATTCCTCAAAATCCTCCCTTAAATACTCCTCCACCCAAGATTCCTCCTGGTATGCTTCGTAGTCCAATGAACACACCACCTGTGCAACCTAGGAATGCTCCCTTTAATCCACTTATGCTTGATCCATCAATGCCCTTCTTTGATCCTTCTGTTCCTCCTCCAATGATTCCTAAGAAGATGCCCCAACCCTTCCTTCCACCTCCTCCTCCACCACCTGTCTTAGACAAGTTGTACGATGATTAAGAGATTGATGAACCGTTCTAAATGAACTGATTTATCGTGCTTATTACATCGCAAGTGTACCTTTTCGCATATTCTCGGTCAATTTGGGTCTGTCATAGATCTCGTAAGTGTTATTTATTGGATTAGTCGGCAATGTCAATGGTTTGCGAATCATCTTATGTTTCCTTTATAGCATCAGTCAATTTTCACATTTATTGTAAGCTTAACAAATTGCACAGAACGAAAGCCTATCATCTTGCTTAACTCATTGAGTCATAGAACTAGATGCTCTATCCTAGAATTATCTCTTATCGTTGGGCTTTTACTTTACAAACAATTATATTTCCTTTGTTTTCACTCAGATTAAGCCATTTCCAAACTACATTTCTTTGAAACATTTCGTTTTTTCAGTCAATATTCATGTATTTGGTCACAGCTAATAAATGTATGCCAAAGAGATCTCAAATATTCCAGAATTGAACAAAGTGAGTATGGAAGGCTTTGCCGATTCATAAAACACCACCTTTATCGAGATCTATGTTACAAATCTTGAGGAATCAATGATACCATGGGATGACATTTCGTTCACTGAGATTAAATCTCTTCTTTGATCTCTTTTTTGATCTCCTGTTTGATTTCTTCTTTGCAAATTACTCCATTAGCCAAGAATCGCTTTCGCTTGTCCTATAAAGGATTCAAGAGAAATACATGAAATTATGAAAAACTAACCACTCGATATCCCTGATTGTCTATATATAGCTTCCTGATGAAGATGTCTTCAAAGAGATCACTAAATTACAACGTTGTTTAACGACATAATTTCCATTTCCATTAAACAACTTACGCCAATTCGTCCCCAATGGCTCTAGGGCACTGATACTTTGGAAAATTCGGAGGAAGCCATCTGAGACCAGTAAGAGATGGGAATCTAATGAGTTGGCGAGAGTAGTTCAGCTTCAAATAATACAACTTAATGATCGTTTTTAATGAGTAACAAACGATATTGAGATCCATTGTTTCCAAGTCAGCAGGGAGGAATCGATCCACACCGTAGAAGTTAGTTATGGAACGAATCTCGCTCGTTGTCTAAATAATATTAAATAATAATAAATATATCAAATAATAACCCTTACCTTTCCAATAGCAAGGATGGGAAACTTGATGATTTGATCAGCCATTGAAGGAGGAAAATGGCGAGTGCATACATAGTATTCGGCCTCGAAACTTTTGATGAATTCGTATTTAGAGTACATCCAATCGGCCCACTGCAAAATTGGTATATTCAGAAAGCTTTATTTCATAAACATATAAAAACCTTTTCGAGTACGTGAAATGGAGTGATAAGCTCGAGAACGAGGCATAGATAGGCACAATTGTGAAATCCATTGATGTTTACGATCATCTCATTCAGTTTGGTCATTTCATATGGAAGATCACTGTGATTTTTGAGTACATTGCCAAATATAAGTAACATATTTACGAAAATATGTCTATTTCTACATTATGTCTAACACCTGTCATACCTGTCATCTTTTTTTCTTCCATTTCCACCGATTAGCAGATCACTTCGACTGAAATTGAGTGGTAAAATTGTGAGATGTATCGCCGACGGAATTTAGATTTGTTTTTATTATAGCCCTACAGTTTTTGAATGCAATGAAAACATACTGGCTCGGACATCTAGGAACAATACAACGTAGAAAGAGGCCATCATTCTCGAATTCCGCTGAACAAGATCAGTTATTGCCATTAGATTTATAATAATATCGAAAAAAAGAACTTACTGTCATATCGATACTGTCCAGAGGACATTCTGGTAGAGACGTGGGAGATTGCAACAGCTGATGGATGAATCACAACAGTATTAGCAAGTTTGCAGGAGAAATCCGATATGGCCGCTGTTTAAAAAATCAAGAGTCACGGTCAATTTATAGAGATTGATGAAAGGAGGAAGTGTTGAAGCTAGAAAAATGAGAAAATATAGATATCTGAGGGGAGAATTACAGACATCTTTGATCTGATGAATCAGGGGTGGATTCTATCAAAATGCTCATACAACAACAATTAGCGAGACGTTTTTGCGTATTTGCGCGTGTTGAAGTCAAGTGCACTCTGTGAAACTCTCGTTCCTTGTCTACTTCAGAAAAGAGACGGATTGAGGGACAGAAAAAGAATGAATGGGATGGGTTGCCATGGTAGACATTGATTCTCTTTCGAGAACTGAGAAAAGAGTTTGCAAATTAAAGGAAATGCTATGTAACCGGTTCAAGAATGCTGACCCGTGGACGAGTACGTCCAACTACTGTAAGCAATGTACATTAGTAAGATCAGGCTGCAAAATATGTAAAGGTGGGTACTGCCATTCTTCGGATCGATTTGATGACGTAGATTTGCTAATTTACCATAAAAAATACAAATGCTAACCAAATGAAACGAGAGGAAATTGAGGTGAGGAAAATCAAGATGTCAGTGAAAAGAGAATCTTCCCCCTCATTCTATGGTTGAAGACCACAAAAGTGTCGTGAAGGAAGAAGAAAAGCGAGCATCTCCGAAACAATGTCGAATAGTTGGCAAGGAATCAAATGGAGAAGATAGAAATTCGGAATAGTGAAGAACATTTGAGGATGTAGTGATATGAAATGATGAATCGAGTGGGAATTGATTGTGAGGAATGAAAAGGAAATTGAGAAAGGAAATTATCAGATAATCTGAAAAGATCATCGGACAACTCTTTCCAACTCGAATATAAACAATTTCGACACGATCCGAATGATGGCGTTGCAGCTCGAATTCCTTCGCTTCTCAAAGACAAACTCTGATTGTGAGATAGAGTAGGCCAGACACCATGACTACGCAGACAAAAAATATCATGGGAAGTAGTTTTTTTTAATCATTTTGATGCAAAAAAGTGGGAAATAAGAGAGAATCGACCGGTGCTCCTTCTTGTCTTCTCTCTTTCCTTCATTCAGGAATGTATCCCTCACTGCAATGAAATCGAGTCATAAATCGCACAAGAAATACATTGGATTTAAGATGAATATACTGAATTGGACACACGCACATCCAATGCGTAATCTCTCCTCCAGGTCCATGGTATGAGACACGATAGTAACGAGATGGAACCTCCTCCTCCTTCTTCTCCTTTGTCTTTTCCTACATAGAGAGACCATCAATAGCTGCAATACAATTTCATAAAGAAATAAATTTTAATCTTCTCACCCTTTCTTTAATCTTCTCACCCTTTCGCTCCTCTTCAATTTTTGTTTTGTTTCTCTCAGCGAAAAGCCGAGCAGATTCTGTATACTCAACTTTCAAATAAAACCAATAATTTCGAAATTACCTTCAGCCTTCCACGCGCGGATCTTCACTTCGAATTCATTAAACATAATCAGGTGAACACAGATCGAGTTATGCTTAGCTTTCTTCTTCTCGTTCATAATACCTGTAAGGAAATCGAAGATTGAGAAGAGAGGAAGGAAAAAGCGCACAATACGGAAAGGATTGGAAACGAACATCTCATCATCATCATTTATCCAGGTCAAACATAGTTACAATAGGGGTCAAACAAAAAAGAATAATAAAACGAAAGGGTAATATCTTCTTATATTGAAGTCGTCGAATTGTTGTACTAGTCTTCTCCAAGCTAGGCTGGGTCTGGATGAGCTGTCTTCTCTTTCCATAGCACTCGGTTTAGTGCATGTCGTTCAGTCAATCTCTTGGTTGCTAGATCTTTCTTTATTACTTTCGACCAACCCAATTTGGGCCTTCCCGCGGGTCGTCGTCCAGGAGGACTGTATTGGAGGATCTTTCTACACGGATGATCTCTGTCTCGTCGTTTGACATGTCCGTACCATCGTAATCGTTTCTCTCTTATCTTCTCAACAATTGAGGCTATACCAAGCATTCCGCGGACTTGCTCATTTCTGACTCTGTCTCTCAGTCGAACTCCAACTATCCATCTTGCCATCTTCATCTCATCAACTTGCAATCGACCTTCCATACTCTCTGTCAGAGCCCAATGCTCACTTCCGTACATCAATGCAGGCCGGATTATGGTACGGTACACCTTTCCCTTTAATCTCATCCGTATTCTCTTATCATGTAGGACTCCAGTACAACCACTGAACTTGGCCCAACCGCATCTAATCCGGTTGTTCATATCTCTTTCCGATCCTCCTTCTTCATGAATCATCGATCCCAAATACCGGAACTCTTTGACCTGTTTGATGGATTCTCCTTTAATGTCTGTCATTGTTCCCTGTCCTCCTCCAATCATCATGAACTCTGTCTTGGCGGTATTAAGAGTCAGTCCTCCTGCCTTCAGTCTTTTCTGAACTTCATGCACTCTTTTCTCTAGACTGGCAACATCTGAATCTATCAAACATAGATCATCTGCGTATGCCAGACATTTCGGTGCCCTTTCCATCGTATCGCCCATTACCGAATCCAAAACGGTGATGAAGAGTAAGGGACTCAATGCGCTGCCTTGATGCACGCCCACCTTGATTGTAATCTCCGATCTGACATGACAGTTGCTGAGAAGAGAATGGGAAGGGAAATGCTTTTTTTCTGGGGTAGTTTCCTTATTGCTCCTACCATCGTTGATGGAACAATCGGCACGAAGAAATGTGAGAAGCAGGATAATCACACAATCCATGAATCGTTGTTTCATTTATTAACACTTTAGTGGAAAAATAATGAAATAGAAGAATAAAGGTATAAATTAAAAGTATTCCTAAAACGGGAACAACTAGAAAAAGAACGAGTGCACATTGCATCGCTTCGAAGGAAGAATATGATAGCATTATCGCAATCGACCGGGAAACAGGGAAATAACGCAAATTAGAACTCTGTTACACAAAACAAGAAATAATATAAATTTAGATACTTTGAAAGTACGATTGTGCATTTCTTGAGAAACATGAGAGATGAGGTTCATTTGCAAATGTCCTGAGTTCTTCCACATACTTCATTCGCGGACTGAGAATTTGCGTGAAGTGCAATGGGAATTGTGAAGTGACGTCGCTCGTTCACTTCGAAAAAGGAATTTCTGCCTATCTCGTCATCTGGTGCGCATGAAATTGGAGATATGTACCTGAAATATTGATTGAATATTCACGTCAGGAGCAAACCTGCGACGGAACATAATATTTGTTTAGGGATTTACATGTGAATGAAGGGATACGTAATCAACGGTGAATACCCTGACAATGAATGATAATGACAGTAAGGTTTTCGTTGGACGGTTGTTGAAATTAAATAGACTCTGAACTAACATAAATTCCAATTAAAAAATTAGTATGTTTATTTTATTTTGATTTCTCTCATGGAATGTCGAAAGCTTTTCCACAGAGACTAAAGATGCTTCCGAGATATTTTCTATCCTTGTTTGCATAGCTTGATAACAAGCATTTCGAATGTTTTCAGCAAACGTTCTGTCAGTATAAAAATGGATATCTGTTCTCTCCAATCACATTCAATCGAGATCGGCCTACTCGATTCACCATGATGTTCTCCATTGTCTTCCTTTTGATTGGAACAGCGACGGGAGCTATCAATGATGCGAAGATGGTATGCATTCAGTTACCATAATCATATTGAAATGAGTCTTTTTACGAAGAATCGCTCGATTAACTCCGTTTGTTATTAGAATTAAATTAAATTTTAATTAATTCGAGGTACATTACCGCCTCCGTCGTCAAGCGATCATCGCAAATTCATCAAATTCATGGTCAACATCCGAACCGATTCCCTACTTCTTCGAGTCTGGAGTCCGAGCTGTTTGTGGGTTTATTTACATGAAATTTTACTCAGTTATATGTTATTAACCCTAAAAAATGAGGCATCAGGCTATCTTGTTTATATTTCAGCAGCGGAAGTTCGTGCACAAATCCTCGCTGCTATTGCATTCTGGCAGGGTTCTACTTGCCTTAATTTCAAGGAGGACACAACGAAGACGAAGGGAATCAAGTTCATCTCAGGTTTGGTCAGGTTTAATCTCATATAAACCGCTAAATCAGGAAACGGTTGCTTCTCCACTCTTGGCCGCTGGCCTTACGGCACGCAGGAACTGTCTCTGTACAATTTGGGATGCAACAATGTCTGTTATCCCTTTGATAATTTTTTTGCTGTTCTTGTCTCACTAGATTCAAGCAGAAGCAAAGCTTATTTAAGATGGCTACAGCACTTCACGAGATGGAGCATGCTCTAGGAGTAAATCATCAGATGACTCGACTGGATCGTGATTCGTACTTGAAAGTGCACGAGGATCGCATTGTGGTACTAATTTTGTTATCATTTTCCAAAAAAAACGTATTTTAATTGCAGGCAGGAATCGTCAAAGAGTACCAGAAGAAGCCAAACACTCAGACCTTCAACCTCCCTTATGAATACGGATCTGTGATGCACTACACTGGAGGAAGGTAAGAGAATTTGATGACGAAACTAATCTTACTTTCAAGTGCTGCGAAAGTCTCCGGTCAGGCTACAATGGAGGCAGTGGATAAGGATTATCAGCAGTCCATGGGTAATGACAATCCCTAATCCATAACCTTCCCTTCCTTTATCAGGAGGTCAAGAACCCTCATTCCTCGACGTGCAAATCGTGAATCTTCTCTATAAATGCACAAGTTCGGCAAACTTTCAGCTTATTTTCATGTGCTTTGTTATAGCCGTCACATGTAAGACACAACTTCCATGCAAGAACTATGGATATACGCATCCTAAGAAGTGCAATGTGTGTATTTGTCCCGAGGGATGGGGAGGTGCTTATTGCGATCAGAATGTGAGTCATATACGATATTTGACGAAATTACTACAATTACTACAATTAATTAAGAAAAATTCATGAGACATTCATTTCAGCCTACTGGTGCCGTTGTTCTCACAGCTTCGACCAATTTCCAAACTTACAAGATCGACTTCGGAGGAGCTGCGAGTAATGTCGCCAAGTCGAGAGCTCACGTCGTCAATGTGAGCTTGCAACTGGGTTATATCTGGTCAAATTTACATTGCAATATTTCCCCTCCAATCCCGTTAGTACTCGAAAGAGAGTATTAGCACGATGAGTCATCCCTCTCAGGCTCCTGCCGGAAAGCGAATCGAAGTGAAATTCCCTGCTCTCAAAACCACAGACATGGAGAATTCTTGCGGAAAGAATGGAATTGAATGGAAGGGGAAGACCGATCTGAGAACCAGAGGAGTCAGGTTGAGATAGTGTCTGTGATATTCAAACGACGACACTCATCAGATTCTGTGGCTGGAACGTCCCTACGAAGAGCTACGTCTCTCAGGGAAATCGTGCAGTCATAATGGCCTATTACTACAGTGGATCCTCCACTGCTACCGTGCAGTACAGATACGGTATATGGCCCGAGGTTTTACTGGAAACATATGTTTTTTTTCAGTTTGATTTCGTTTGACTGCCAGATAAAGCCGTTTTTGCTCGATATTTGTGTTTATTGACTGGCACGATGATACATGAATGAATGTAAAACAGATGGAGAGGAGCAGTGCTAGGTCGGACAAGGGTGTTTTGAGGGTGGGGAAGGGTGGAGGGGAGTAAACTACTCACTCTTCATGCTTCCGCGCAAGAGATCCCATCGTCGTCAATTTTATTAAGAGGACGATGCCCGTAGAAGGGACCCTTGGGTTTGATATAGAGGACCTGAAATATCAATAGTGAAGGGCTGTTTTAAAATTGTGGCAATGAGAAACGTAAAATGAATTGTAATGAGGGAATCGACGTCTGTCTTGTGTCCAAATAGGAGAGTGGACTACTTCCATCTAGCATCCATTGTGATATTCATTAATATATTTTTTTTATAATTGATACCCTGTTGGTGGTGGTGGGAATCGAGTCGAACTCCAACTCCGGGTGCAACTTGGCAGCTCCCTGCAATTAAAGATATATATTTTATTCATCTTCAACTCAAACCTGAGGCACAATTCCGTTCTCCACATTGGCGATGGTCGGGAGGGAGGAGGGATCGTCAGCCTTCAAATAAATTGATGTTGCATTATAGAGGAAAGTGAATTTCTCGACAACGAAATCTTACAGGCGGGAGGTAGTTTGCTTCCTTGTTGGTAACCGGGTCGACTTTGTTGGCTCTGCGACCGAGAATACGATTGTATATCCAAACAATCAAGTCACGGAAAGCGCTTAATATTATTAATATTATGAATATTCAAGTACAGTTTTCTCTTTAATGACAAATACATTACCTGAAGGACGGCATGGAAATCATTGTTACTATCGGGAAGAGGAAGGAAGGTGAGAGTGACGCAAGTTGAGATTGACTGAAGATTTGATCTCGATTCTATTTTGAGTGAACGTCGCGTGATAAGAATTGAATTGAATAGAAAAGTGAACTACATATCTCTCATATTCAATGAACTTTTGAAGTTACAATTACTATAACGGGCATACTGTACATTAACAAAATTTGCAAAATTATTGTAAATTCTAAGAAACAAATGAATAGAGAGGAGCTCACTGTCCTTCTCTACTCAGAAGCCTTCCTTTATACTCAATAGACTCTTTCGTCACAGACAGAAAGTCTGATATTCTCACGTTGAGTCTCTCTTATTCGGGTGTGATATCTCTTGTTATGATGAGTGATAGAGAATAGATAAGGAAGAGAGTCTTCTCCTAATGGTCTTATTCTGGGATATTCTCCGATGTTTCGAGTAGTTTTCGAGTGTTTGTTGACTCATGAGGCGTCTAATCAGTTCATATAACATTTTAAAACAAAGAACAATACCTCTTTTTGCAGCCATTTGCATAAGCTCGTTCTCACAGAATGCACTTTCACTCTCTTAGCTAAGTGCACTTTCTTTTTGAGATGCACTTTAAATCGTAAGTTCTCCCTTGAGAGCCG
This sequence comes from Pristionchus arcanus, assembly GCA_900490705.1. Lineage (NCBI taxonomy): Eukaryota > Metazoa > Nematoda > Chromadorea > Rhabditida > Neodiplogasteridae > Pristionchus > Pristionchus arcanus. Next base: position 521,226 of record LS486930.1, on the reverse strand, counting down.
AGCTCTCGAAAGTCGCTATGATGGCCTGAAATTTCAAATTTATTTATTTTTCAATCACATTGTATGAGCGTGTATGCTTTCTCTTTTTTTCCAGAGAATTCCGCATTGTATTTATAATTTTTGGATAATTTTCTTGGATTTTTTCAAACTCTGAAACACTATTTCTGCAGCAATGAGGTATGGGTGATCGGCGCTTCATACTGCAACCATTTCCTTGTGATATAAATATAAAAGTAGAAGTGTATCCAATCCCACTCAATGAGCTGCCTCCCGTATGTTGATGAGATATTTAAATGGAATACCTTTATAGATAAGGATGTCATTTCATTAAGATCGCAATTTTGTTGTCTACGCAGTAAGCTGTTGACGTTTGCGTTATCAGCGTAAGTCATTCTCATTCCATAGTTATCCAAATATATATTTTAAGAGCAACTCTCAACTGGAAGCTGCCGTGGAAGTGAATCCACAGGATTATGAAAGCTATGGAGCCCACGCTGAACGGGTCACGGCTTCGTCAATACGGTAGCCTATAGTTGAGTAGGATTAGAGAGCTATAAGGTATTGATTGATAGTGGCGCGAGAATTCCAGTAAAAATGACAACACGGACCTGTTTATCTGAGATTTACATGAAAAGAGACAGATGATCCTGTGGAAGCACATTTTGTGATGAAGAAACCAATGGAATTCGCGTCAATTAGCTATATATATTTTTCTCAATGCTGCAAAGAATCCCGTGTAGTCTCTCTATATTATGTATACCTACAGTGGTGCCTTGACATCTATTGCTATAATCTTTACCGATTATGGAGAGTGAGAATAAATTAGGCACTATATGTAATTGTTCAGGCTCCTTCAATTGAAGTAGAGCGCAGTGAGCTAGCTATTCGTGATTGACCTCACAAATGATCCATCGGCAAGTTCCCATTCTCCTCCGCTCACTGCTTGGGCAAGGAATCTTCAACTACAGAGCTAGTCGCTCCAATTTTCTTAATTTTACAATACGTGATAGTTCAGTCTGTACATGTTTATTACTCTGTCGACCTTTACCATAGCCTACTTGGCGGCTAGAATCTTTTAACTGTACGTCTTTCCTTCGCCTTTCATAAAAACTCATAACTTTGCCCTTTGTACTTTCAGACCACCAACCTGTAAACTATTCGTGCTAATTCTTAATAAGCAGTTCATCTATGTTTTCATTTATGAGGTAGTGTGTGATGCAAACGGCTAAATGTGGCTGTGGCCTGAGAAAACATTTCACTCGTGAAAATATTTTCAGTGCAATGTATTCTGATTTCCCACCTTTCCGGTAGTGAATATCAGTCTGCTTAGAATATCCCATTATTACTCACATTCTCATAAAAAGATCGGGCATGATATATGCTCAAGCAATATCAGCGGAAGCGGTGTCAATTAGTGCATAATAATATTCATTTTCTAATAATAATATACCTAAATTATGGGGTATGATCAGCGAAGCAAGAGTGCAAATGTGGATGAACAAATATAATAGCATAAGCCGAAATTGTATCTTGAGCCTACTCGGCAATGCTTTATAATCACTCAGAACAAAGTTCACAACTTCACGTAACGCAGAACTTGCTTTGTTAAGCTGGTCTTATTGATGGAAGTGAGTGTCTCTAGCATGCTAAACAATCAACGAATATCATATACTGACGTATAACCTATCATTCTTCATGTACGACACTATCAACATTAGCCTCTGTTGAAGTCACACATGCAATGATAAACATATTTTTCTCATCTTTCACTGTTTGATTATTGATTCGTCTGAGTGACATGGTCGAACGTATATTTCATGACAAATGCGCGTAAAATAGCTGATGTGAGTAAAATGGCATAAGTAGAATTGCAAATAAGTGGAAGATTCAAGAAGGAAATCGATTGATTCCCGAGAGTCCGTCGTAGAATCCTTCTTTCACATATTCGAATATGTACTCAATGATATCTCTCCAGATCTGTTATGAGTATGATAATGCGACTAACGAGAGTTGCGTACCACAATAGCGCGACTTCGCTCGTTGTTTGACAAATCAGGAAGAGAATTTAGTCTATTCTTGATACCGGCTTGTACGGAATCCTTTAACGGAATATGAATACTATTAGGAGACAGATGCTCACTTTGAAGACGCTCCAGTACACTGAATCCAGTCCAGCAGGCAGATAATGAATGTGTCTATGGCCGACTTTGTAGAGGAGAGATTCGAGTTTGACTAGGTCATCCACAGTATCCAGGACTTTGGCGATTGTCTGAAAGACATTTTCTCAAAAAAAGTACGAAATCTCGAAATAAACCTGAACTAGGCGAAGCGCTTGAATGCGGAACTCATTCTGCTCGGCATATTTTTTGCCTGCCTTTTCGTATTTGGCCACCCAAGGGAAGAGGGATTTGCACGCTTTTCCATGAGGACCTTCGAAGGCGTGTCTAAAATGAAAGAAAGGTAGAGTTGCTTCCCCAATCAATGTGATTTTACAGTTATCTTGAGACACCCATGCTTGCTGGTGTACACAGGTAAGGCCAGGTATGTTCGAAATGGAAGAGGAGAATAGGAAACATAGATTGTTGACTGACATATATATGCTCGAGCCGATTGAAAAGAGAACTTCGAAATCGTCAGACCATGTCATGCGAAGGAGTGCTTGATCGCGTGGATTCGCTTGCCACTCCACCATCTGAAATTAATTAATTTAATTAGCAAACGAATTTGAAATATTTACGTGAAAATTTGACCTATTGTCTGAGCACTTACCCTATATTCCTTTCTGAGTCTGCGGAACATTGTGAACTGTGAAGAATGAGAGAAATGAAGGGGCGTCTATAAGAGGAATGAAGTCTCCCGTAACTCACCTGTGCTCTGTTATTCACGATGATGACTAACATTTGCGTGATGTCTTCTGTAGGTTATTTAGCTAAATATAAGTGAAAAGATCTGTGAAAATGACCGGATGTGATCTCAGAACTCCTACACATGATGATAACCAAAGATTGATTCCAACACCTACTGCGCATTTCGCATTTCCCTCTTTTCGATGCGAAGCGAAAATATTTCGAAACTCTTCTATTCGCAAAATTTATTGTGTTTTTTTGTGAAACTAATTGTGAGAATACGATTAGAAAGAAGTAACATTTACGGAGACGATTGGTTTCGATAACTTCAAAAGGTTGAATGTGAACAATCGAATAACAAATAAAGCGGGAAATAACGCGGAATCGAATCCTGTGAAAATTCTCAGTTACATTGACTAGAGGACTAGAATGCAAGGCGCGATCTCTACTTCTACAAAACAGTTCGAATTTTGACAATTAAACGTGTGACTCAGTAGTACAGTCAAATCTTAAGTAGTTGGTAGTTAGTCTAAGTAAATTGTAGCGAAAGTCGAATAAGGATGGCAAGGCTTGTTCATCAGCACATATATACGTCATATATACTCTGTCTATACGCCTATCGAAAATACACAGAAAACATTAAGAATTAGGAAACGGGATGAATTAATTATTGGAAGCAAATGTGGTAAGTCGAGGTTGGGTTTCACTAGAATATCGTTATCTGGCTTTCTCAATATTTGTAGAACTCATCCTGAGAATCGGTGACAGGAGAGACTGACTGAAATTAAGATCAAATAGACATATGTGTGAAATATTTTGAATCCACGTTTTTCTTGATGATTATTTTCATTTTCTAAGTAGGTCATTATTGTTTGCACAGCGTACACTCCCTTCCCTTATCAGAAAGTCGTTTGTTTCCATGGAAATGTGGAGGAGAAAGGTCGTGTCATCTCTAGTTTCAGAGGAATTCCCTCTACACGAAGGGGAAAGACGAGATAAACATGTCCTTGTTCGTCGAAAGATACGTCAAAATCAATAGAGTAGAAGAGGAAAGTACCGCGGGTCTAGGAGAAGAAGGAGCCACAGTAATGACAACAGCCGGCTCGGGAAGATCATCATCGTCGAAAGAAACATCGGAAGCCTGATTGGGCTGAGTGTCCTGCAATTGATTTTATGCTTACGATCCAGTGATTCAACAACATAGACTGAATCACTCTCCGATTAGGCAACATACTTTAGGAACAGGAGCAGTTGCATTGGTTCCTAGTGGAGGAGCGACTGCAGTCATCTGAATGGAATACAGTTGTAGATAATGAACATAATCGATCAACCGAATTATTACACTCGATTCTGACTGCTCAATGCAAATGATGAAAGTAAAACTTGCGTTCTGAACATCGACTTTGTTCAGCTTCTTGCAGCTTATCTTGTCAACTACTGCTTTAGCGTACGATCTGAAAAATAAGTGATGATGACTATCGTGAATGACGTCAATAGACTGACCTGACGGTTTCCATGTTCACTTTGGTGCTTAGATGCGTAGGAAAATCTGATAATGAGCACCTTACTCGTTACTGTAGAAGAATAGATAGCTCACCGAGTACTTTTCTTCAGAGTAGAAAGATGAGACTCCTCGCTCTATGAAAGTCTTGGAATCGGAGAGTAGCGTGAGGAGAGGTGAATATACTCAGTCGACTACGCATCCATCTCATAGTCGATATCCACACACAACTCTAGCCACGTTTAATCCTTTGGGGATGTAAATATAGCACTGAGATGGATAAGGGAAGGCTTAGCCAACACATCTCAGCAAGTGCAAAGAGGATGATCTAAATGTGATGTTCTCTAACAGAATTTCCATCGAGCGAACCAAAACTTTGTAATCAAAATGCTCTGGTATAGTCAACATGCGGATGTCGAAAAAATCAGTTCCTTCTTCCTTCTTCTCTAATACTCAGTGTAGCAGTACATCATTAATTCGGCATGATTTCTTTGTTCTTTGCATGCTAACAATAAGTTGTAAGATGTATATGAATTGGAAGCCCATCGTTGTTCCCTTTCTTCTCTTGTACCGACTTTCTAGCGAAAGACGCTACCCAAATAGCCAATCAATCAATTCCACTATCATTCCACTCCATTCATTCTATTCCATATTTATAAACTCAGTTCCCAATAGTTGATACCGTAATGCGAAGTGATCGTTGTCGTCCAACGTCATAATTTGCATGTCTAGCATCTTCCATCTACATCTGATCTTTCCAATTATCACGTCTGGTAACTCTCCTGTAACTTGCCAGTAACTTCATTAGCATACAAACGCCCCTCCACTCTCCTCCAATCCACCATTTACATACCTCCTCCACCCTATAAAAGGGTTTCCCTCCTTCCAATCATCAGAGCTTCGTGGCCTAGAGTTTACCAAACCTCTCCTCGTCTACGGACGAGTCCATTATTTCCATCCAGTGATAGCTCCCCATTCCAAGGGTATCACTTATCCATTGTATCCATAGATCCTCAGGATCCCAGTCTTTCCAGTATCCCCATCCAGTGATAGATCCCCAGGATTTCCAAGGGTATCACTACTATCTCCACTCTTCGTTTCCACTGTGCAGGGCAGTACCCTCACAGCCTTCTATCCATTGATATCTGGATCTCGGTTATCCCGTATCACCACTTCTCTTTCTACAGTATCCATCAAGGATCCCAACCACTACAGTATCCACATCACATCGTTTTTCTTCACTTCACCACTCTATTGTTGTACCTTTGTAATCAGTTAATGAATCCTATTTGTTAATTTGATCCTTGGTCCAAGTCACACCGTGAACACCTATCCACTATTTCTCCATAATAAGTTGGAGAATTTTGGTACATCTCTACTCTCTCCACTTGATTGCATTGAAGGATGCAGAATACCACGAACATCGTCTCATACTCAATGCAAATCACGAGGGTGATCTTGAGATTGAGATGGAGAAACGACCTCCAAGCACTCCAATTGTTCAACCGGACCTCCCCTTCAAGATCCATTATCGCTTTGAAGTTCCCCCGAGACGACTTCCACCTACATCAATTGTGATCTATTGGTGAATTGGGAAGACAATTGTGATCTATTGGTGAATTGGGAATATTGCTTAAAGAAGGGGTGGCACGAATATCTGGCTAACTGAGTTATCGATGTCTGGCGATGTGGCATGAGTACCCCATAACACTTCCGAAACTCCCATGCTTTCATCTTTCTTTTAAACAAAGATATACTCGATTGGCTGTTTGCCAAGTGACCCTGAAGCGCAGGCAATGAGCTAGAGAGTGTGTAAAATGAGGAGAGCGCTCTGCCGCACTTTGCATAGCGGCGCGGTTCGTGCCTCTCCTTCTTTAAGCAGATTTTCATTTGAAGGCTAAACGCAATGACGGAGGAATACAGTCATTTAATCACCCAGTCTCTTGACTTGGTGCTTACTTCCCCTCCCATTATTTCCTTCCTCGTCGCTCCCTTTCTCTCACTCACTCGTTCTTCATCTGGATAGAAGTGATGCAATATCGATCAGTTAGAGATGACAAGAGATTGAGAGGAAGCGAGAGATCTAGATACCGGAGGGGTATCACGTAGAGTTGGCCAGACTATGGGCTGGTGTGAGAGAGGTGGTAGGGAACACGAATAAAAAGGAACAGATGTCGTTGGCACGAATGTTTCAACATCTTTTCATTTATAACATTGTTTCTGTGTATTAACCTCCCTTCCTCCTCTGACTTATCTCCCTTCTCTCTCAATCTACCTGCTTACTCTATGTGAGCGGAGTGATCTACGGGAAATCATTACTAACCCTCTCATCTGGCATGTTTATAGTCCCTCTTCTTTGATTGGAAAAGTCATTTGTCTTTCTCTCCTTCTCCATATCTTCTCTCGCCCTTCTTCATATTCCTTTATTCACTCTCTTCTTTCCCCTTTGTGGTTCGCACTGTCCGAGTTAGAGACATAATGAATGAGGATGGATGGTTAGGTGAAGGAAAGGGATGGTAGTTGGTTGAAGGAAGGACAGAAGAGAGGAGAAGGGGTCGAAGTGTGGGTAGAAAGAAAGGAATAGAATGAGAGACCATTGAGAGTGAGGAGAGGCCAGAGAAGTTGTGAGGAGAGAGAGTAGAGCAGTGTGAAGAGACGATAGAGAAGTGGATAGATAGCAGTGGGAGCAGAATTGCCTGCCTAAACCATTTCTTTCCTCTCGTCTCTCCATATTCCATAATCTATCCCCTCCATCGGAGAGATCTGTTAGTGACCTCGCCTCTCTTCTGCTCACTCCTTCCACTATCTCTTCCCTCACTCAGACATTCCTCACTTGTATACCCCTACGAGTACCTTTTCCCTTCTAAATATCGTTTTATTCCTTTTCCGTTATTCCTCCATTTCCAACGAATCTCCTCTTTTGTGGCAATCAATATCAGTAAATATGTATTCCATCAATTCTTCCACGCTTATCATCTACCGTTAATGATTACACGAATCGCTCGTGAATGATTCCTCTCTATCAATAAAGCGACCTCTTTCTATCAATACACCTATCTCGAAGCGTAAACTCTCTCTCTCTCTCTCGAGGTGAATCATCGTACCCAACTGGTCTATCGGTTCTCCCCCTCTCGCTCTTTTGCACCCTTCCGTTCCGTTTCGTCACTACAACTTCTAAATCTATTTTCTATCCACTCTCGATCTTGCTCATCAGTGCGTATCGTGGAAATATTATGCTTTTCCAATGATTCCCTATCGATTATTTGTAGAGCGATTTCGAAATAGGAAGTGTTGACTATACCAACGAATTCTTATTGTTTGCCTTGTTTTATCGTCAAGTATTTATGGTATTTATAGTATTATGGTATTTAGATATAAATTGGGAATCGATTGCAGTTCCTTCGAGGACTCTCTTGCCCAATTTCGATGGCCGCAGCTCCCCCAGCGAAGAGAAAGAAGGGAAACAACGGTTTGTTGTTTTTTATAAACACTTGCTCATCAGGCTGTCGATTCGCAAACGCGATACGCATAGTAAAAAAATAATTTTTACAGTAACCTCGGCTCCGGCGAATGATTCAGCGACCAAGGACATTGCTTGGTTCCATCCCAGAACAGAAGATAGAGCGTCCTCATCATTCAGCCTTCATGGCTTTGCCTGGTGAGCAATACTTTATTTAGAAAATCTTTGATTGAAATTTGAATAAGGTTTGCTCGAAATCTATAGTGGTTTTGAACACAAAATAATCCGTTTCAGGAGGCTTGAGTCCTATCTTCATTACATGGATCAGACGCAATACTTCTGCGTGAAGATCACAAATCTGAAGAATGACGAATCTTCGCTGTGGCACTGTCAAGCCGTGATCAATATATATCTCCTGCACAGTGATGCCAGCGAAACAATCGAAAAGGTAATTTCAACTATTTGAAATTAAAAATATCAAATTTATGAATCATTAAGTTTTCGCATTGTTACCTGGACAATTACTCAAATACACCATCAGATTGATGTCACTCGGTTCTCACCATCTTTTTCGTCCTCAACAGCATATCTGGGTTTGAAAAACGATTTATGGGCGGACGATGTGAGTAACGATTTAACTATTAAAGATTTAACTGGTTATGGGTGTAATCGAAGCTCGGTTGCAATGAGATTTATCCACAGAATACGTTGAGAAATTGTGTGCTTTGACGGAGTTAATCGTTATAATAAATAATAATAAATTGAAGGGTTTCTGGCTACGGGACGACTCACTTCTCGTCTCGGTGAAGATCAGCGTAACCTCTGTGAACGGAGACAAGTAAGTGATCATGAAGTGACAAAAATCTTGGCAAAGTGTACATGCATTGCATTATAATTCAAGCGAAATATGATCAAGTGGGATAGAAAATATGTCATTTCGAAATTGCAGGTTCTTCAAGAACCCTCACACCAACTGGGCTGAAGAAGTTACTGGATCGGATATGTGCTTGATAGTCGAAGGAGAACCATTCTTTGTAGGAAAATACGTAAGTTTCACATTTTCGATCGATCAGTGATAGTATTCAAATATATCTGCAGAATCTCATCCGTCATTCTCATTACTTCGAAATATTGTTCGGAAAAGACTTCAATGAAAAGGGAAAGAGGCAGATTGAATTGAAGGAAATATCGAAAGATGTGAGTTACAGGAAAATATTATCGAAAATCGTGTTCGTTTTTGTCCGAGAAAAGTGATGAAATATAGAAAAAATAATATTTTCAGGAATTTCGACTCTTCCTTGACTTCATCCACAACATGGGAGTGGAGGTCGACATTGGAACGGTGTGGTCTCTTCTCGAAATGGGACGATACTTCAATTCACCGGTGAGCACTCAATTCGTGTCTTATATCACATACTAAAATATAAAAACGATCCAACATAAGTTTGACAAAATAGTGCATTTATAAGGGAAAACAAATATTTTAACTTGATTTGCGAGGTGGATTTCGGCAGAGATGTAGTGGCAACGGCCGAGTCTCATGACAAAAATCTAATTCAAATACTAAATTAGGGTCGAACTGAATTCAAATACTAAATTAGGGTCGAACTGACAAAGGGAAAGTACTTTATCTAAATTTTTCGAATTTAAAAAAAAATGTTTTTATTCAGACTGTGATGTCTGCTGCCGAGGAATACCTTACATCAACAGGCAATGAGTTGTCATTGGCTGAGTCGTTCGTGCTTGCTGACCAATTTCATTTGACTGCAGCCATGGTGTGATTATTTTACTCCAGCATGGGAAGAGTGATTCATGAGAGGGTTCCATGTGGTAGACGGGTAGTAATGGCGTTCATCCTCATCTAAGAGCTGGACTTGTTCAATTATATCTTATAAGACTGACGCTACAGTAAACTGGTTTTCCAGTATTTCAAAAATGCCACAATTCATTATAATTTGACACGTTCAGGACTGGTGTATGCATCAGCTCACAACAGTCTCTCGATGCAATCAAGTACGCGATTCGGATCGATGGGATGTGCTGAGTGAGGAAACGAGGAGCTCAATTGACGACATGTATTCCCTACTGGACCCACCTCCTCCTAGACCCATCCAAAATTATCCATCCGCAATGCAATACCTACAGCAACAGTACTTCCCTCCCAGCTTCGCCCAGCAATGGGCTGCCCCGAATCATAATTATGCGAGTGGCTCCGGAAACGCTGGCCCATCTAATGGAATCATGTGGTCTCAGTTGTTTGCTCCGTTTCAACCTGCCCCAGTTCCCCAAGCTGCACCTGCCCCTGCCCCGGTTGCACCAGTTGCCCAACCTGCCCAACTCGCCCAACTCGCCTCTGCTCCCGGTGCAATCCAACCCCAAGTTGCTGTTCCCGGTCCTCCTCCAGTTAAGAGAACCCGCAAACAAAAAGTGCCTAATAAGCAGCCCTAATTCGGGTTATTCCATACGTGTCATCCCTACCAGTACCTCATTCATTGTTACTTGTACAACTTCTTCACATCTCATCAGTTTTTATTCGTACTACCACTATTCACCGGATTCATGAACGATCAAGGTTGCGTGATATCTGTACGTTGTATAAAGTTGTTCTTCTATTCAGTGCTGACGGTTGATCAAATGAAAGTTGATGATCTTTCACGATATCGTTGCTTTAATTGGAAGCGTATCCATCCTAATCCCTCTGTGCAGGTATACTACTCCATCTGTGAAGAGAACTCACCGTAGCTCGACTAGTATAGCTGTTGTCTCCACAGGTTTTTTATAGCTTTTACGATGATTGTTTTGTTTGGAAAAAATAGAGTTAAAATGCTTAAAAATGGAACGATTGTAGATTACGCCAATATCATGGTCATTCCGACACCGCACACCACGATTCTACAGTATCCACGATCGAAAGATTCCATCAATGTTAAGTCTCATGTTCTCAATGCAGACGGCTTTGACTGGTGAGCAAAATTCAATAATTGCAGTGGTTTTACGTGCGCGTTTCTTGATTATGAAATGAAAGATGATCTAACCGTGCAATGCTAGTGGCCTGCTAGAGGAACGAATCCTCCAGAAAGCGGTGGCACAGTCGGCAAGTAGTTATATAGATAATATTTATTCCAGGTGTGTGGAGACTGTCGATTCATTCGAGACTCTTGAAGATGAGTTGAATCATTGCATCGGAATAAAGTTCACGAACCTTATGAACGAGAAAACTAACGTGTGGTACTCTGAAGCTGCGTTATCATATAAGATTGAGCACTCCGAAGCCAAGAGATCCCTTACATGGGTGAGTCTATTGGTTTTCATTGTACTTATTTGAGGATTCGTTCGAGAAAATCATTAAGTCTAGGGAGCAACATATTCGATGTGCACTATGAACGAAAATTATGTAATATCAATAAATTCTCATTCTTTTTTTCAGTCGGACATCTGCCGTTTCACACCTCGGAAGAACACTTTCACAAGAAATATTGAAATTCGAGAAGACATCATGGAAGACGATGTATGTGAAAACGTGGAGTGTTCACAATAATTTATATATATATATATATTTTATTTTATATTCTCCCGATCCACATTCAAACAGACTTATAATTGGTGCTCTGCAGGGTTACTGGAAAGGTGATGTGTGTGAAATAATTATTCAAATCGAGCCGCACGGAGAGAAGGGCCACAAGTGAGTTTTCATTTTTTTACGGTATTAATAAGTGAGGAATAACTCATTATGTTTGCAGATTCTACAACAGGACCGTAGTCGACTGGAGTGAGAATCTTGAAGGTGCCGATTGTTGTGTCCAAGTGGAGGGCGAGAAGTTTTTCGTTGGAAAAGCAGTGAGTCTTTCGATTCCTACCGTCTATTTTTCTCTCTCCTTTCATACTAGTCGTAGTCGAGTAAAGAGAGTTGAACAATTCTCATTACAGACGCTCGTTCGCCATTCCAAGTACTTCGATTCAATATTCTTCGGTTCGGATGAGGTCGATATGACGCCTTTCGTGCTGACGGATACCAGCAAGGATGTGAGTGATTCAATTCAATTATTTATACACCAGGGTGAGTAGAGAGAAAGAGTAAGGTAGAATATACGATATATAATAGTTCGGTGGAGGTCTTGGTGAATCACTATGACCACTCAATCATAATTTGCGTTCCTTAGGTGACTTTTCTGTATACCAACTGTAACCAAATCAACCTTTCGCATCTCTCCCTTTTGTACTCACTTAGTGCAGAGACAAAAAAACTTTATTGCCGTTTTCTATTGTTCACAAAATGTATAATAACACAATCCCAATTACAGGTCTTTCGTCTCTTCCTCAATTACAGCCATCGCTATGACAACGCGAAGATCGATGCCAGTACAGTGATGCTTTTCATAAAGATCGCCAAGAGATTGCAATCTGAGGTGGGCTATGACGCATCCCAGATGATATTGAATTTCCAATTTTCAGGGCATTATGGCGAAGGCAGAGCAATTCGTGGTGAAGAGTGATCTATTTCGTCTGTCTTTGAAGATTGATCTCTCTGAGATGTATGACATGCACGGACTGAAAGTGAGACGTTGAAATGGGTCTTAATAGGGTGATGAAGAAGTTTCTACGGTCAATACAGCATGAATAGAATCGGTCTTGGCAAAATAGTATACAGAGATTCATTTGCAAGAAGTGAATTTCAATCAGTTATTTGGAGAAAACGATTTATATGTCTGGCTTAGTCTAGTTAAGGGCTGACTTGTGCTTGATTTGCTTTGGATATTGTATTAATTTCACAGGGTCACTGTGAGACTGTTCTCTCCACGTGTTCTCTTGATGACATCAACGACATCATGGCCTCCGCTAATTACTCCACTTGGTCTTCCTCGATAACGATTTGCGTCGGCAAAAGACTGCTCGAGATTGCGAATGAGCAGCGAGAACAACTGCAATCTCTACCTGCAACAAACACTAATCCTTATCCACTCCCATCCTTCCCACCATTCCCAACCCCATGGATTCCTCGCAACGCGGTGAATCCGTTTTTCATGAACAATCTTCCTCAGTTTCCCGGTATCCGACCAGCTCCCCAACCTATCCCACCTCAACCTGCCCCTTCACAGCCAAATCCGCCCTCTCAACGAGTTCCTCCCCGTCTTGTAATACCCGCGCTTGCTCCTCCTCAGGCGAATCCCCCTAGACATGCCTTTCCTCGTGTTACTCTTAGATTTCACAATCGTCAACAAGCGAATCCCCCTGGACATCAACCTCAGATCGCACCCGTCCCCGCTCCTCCTCCCGTTGCCCCTCAGGCTCCCGCCCTTGCTCCTCGTGTGAAGCGCAGAAGAGCGAACGTACCAGGTCAACCATAATCTGTTTTTGATACATTTATTGACGTTACAATTAGGCATTCGATATCTGTTCCCATCACTTGTATATCTACAATCCCTGTATGAAATGCCATTCGATTCTGCCAATATATAGTAATATTTCTATCCTCTTCTTCTTCCCGATCTTCTTCGTGCTAAGCGCCGCAGGGCAAACCCACCAGGTCAACCCTAATTAATCTTCATTAGTTGATTAATTGGCTATGAGTATAAGTTCATCAGTCTAGCAATATTTGTATCAGTTCACCGGTTTCACAATACTTGTATCAGTTCATCAGTTTCACACTATTTGTATCAGTTCGCAATCTTTTCTCTAAATCACGTTGCATTCAGGTATTACCATTCCCAATGTGTCCCAGTTCCTATCACGTGTACATCATCCATTTCGTATTCATCCGCTCTTCCATGTGCTCTTCGAGTGTGCCTATTCACTGTAATTACAGTTTACTAGATTCCGTGTCCATCGCATCCTTGCGATGCATTACTGGGTAACATAGCTTGACCGATTTCTGTATGATGCGATTGAATAAATCTTTAATGACAATATAACGAACTACCTCTATGAAATGTATGAAATGATTCTCAGTGTGATATTCATCACAGATTGAGAAAGTGATAATTCCCTACCTAATTCACTCTTCACTTCACGAGATATGACTCGAAAAGGTCTGTAAAAAGGTCTGAAATAATGATTCTCATGATTCTCGATAATATCTATTGTATAGATTGAGACTTTCATCTGAGCGCATATTATTATGTTGAACAGTGAATCGAGACTCTAGATGAGCTTTGATTATGAGTTATTTCAGTAATAGCGAGTATTTTTCAGAGTGAAACGTATAGATGATATAGATGACGGTATAGATGACTTCAAGCACTGAGTGTAATCGTCTCTAGATATGGATTAGAATAGCATCACAAGTTCCAATAAACTAAACGTAGATACTCCAATTGCATGGGTGTGAGAGGAATGGGAAGGTCGCGTCTGAGATAGGAATTAGCGTAAAAGGCTTTATGTTTTCCGTATTCTTGAAATAGTTGCCTAGAGAATACAAGGAATGAAGAGACGGATTCTTCACCCTGACTGTCCAAACTGCTGTGCTCGTCTTTAACATCGTACATGATTTTAGTTAGATCAGCTAAGCAAGAATAGTATCTTTTGAGCCTCTTAATGGGCCAGATTGCTTCAATTCATCTCTCCAAATATACCTCACATTTTCTGGATTTCACGAAATATCTTTATAGTTTACGAGTGAAATCAATGAAGGAAGATTTTGTTGTCATCTCGCAGCTGCAATACTCAAAGAGGTCACACTATCGCGAGATGCAATCATTTGCCGAATGAAGGTCACTGCTCGTAATTTGGAGCGTGACCGCTGTGTCGAATCGAGTTTGGCCTAGCACAACTCACTGTCAATCTCTTCACTTGACTCGCTATCTTGTTCTGCCTCACTCTCAAGAGACAACGCTTATTCGATCTGGTCACAAGGCCTCACGGAAGTGAGTGAGAAACACAACGGTTTCATCAATCGAAATCGAGTTGCAGCACGGGTACTTAAGGGGGTGGGGAGGGGGGACAAGTCAGATCTCTCTGATCAGCCATGAACTTCTGCACTCTTCTCGCCTTTTTCGCAGTCGTCGTCCTTGCCGTCATGGGTGCGCCGGAGCTGCAGGTATACTAAAACAAGGAACTCTCTATCTCTCATTTCGCAATGCTCTCTCGTTTCTCTGATTGCCGCGAGCTAGTGCGAAATGAAGGGACGGGCCATTGCTTTGACCAGGAGAGCGAAAGTAGTTAACCACTCCTCAAATGAGAGGTTAAGACCAGCTAACATAATGCTGCGAAATTGCAGCTTCGCGAGAGACGATTCAGCACTAACCACAACGCAGGAAGAGGGTGAGAAGCTCCGGCTGTACATGTGGATACACGATAAAGGCTTTTAACTCAATCTTCTGTTATTTATTCAACGATTCTGGATATTCGGACATTACGTGAGAGTGACAAAGAGATGTTAGACAATGATTATCGCAGGGCGATCGATCCTCTTATACTTGTAGAAGTAGAGAACCTCTGCGAAAAAGGCGCAAAGGCTAACGAAACATCCCACAGCAAGGAGGATGGACATCTGGCCTATTTGTTGAAGTGAGAGAGGAAGGACGGCGGGTGATGCTTTGGTGACAAGCTGAGATGAGATATAGGTCATGCGATGCCCAGCTCTCTTGCTATATTACCTGGATGTTTTTGAATCCATAACCGCGTTGATAGCGCTCCTTCTGCAAATATGACAACTCATTGACAATTCGACCACGCCTTCGCATGAGGTCGTCGATGATCCTCTCTATTCGTGCAAACAATGAAGAAACTTGCGTTTGTCTCCGACATCAGCTTCAGTATTCTTGAATTCATGCTCTCTCGCTTGCGCTTGGGAATAGTTCCCTTGGTGAGGACGAAGACGGTGTTCGTACCGCCATCCCTCAACGCGTCCGTGAGATCGGCGATGGGCGTAGAATCACGAAAGGCAAGCATGATTCTGCAATGAGAGTGCTCTGGTTGCCGGGTGGGGGAGACATACCGGACGAAGGGCGAAGGACACGGATGTCCTTTCTTCTGATAATCACGAAGGTCGGTAGCAGTAACCAAGGCAACGAGTGACGGATTTTGGCATATCGCATCGAGAACTTGGTATGGAGTGTCGAAATAGCTGATCGCGTTTCCTCGGACCATTGCATATGTCTGAATATTGTAGTCTTCAAAAAACTGCCAAGGAAGCCAAGGAAAAGCACCGATAAGAATTGGAAGAGAACTTACATCCTTATAATTGAAGACCATTGACTGGTTGCTGACCGCGAGGGTCAGGACTCCGGAGTGCAGTTGTTCCTGCGTCTGGTTGTAGTTCCTTCAAAGAAGGGAATTTATATTTCCTGCACCCTGACTGCGACCTAAATATGGAAATACCGAACATGGTGGCTCCGATTAAGACTGAGTTTCCCGTATACGTAGAATTATATGCCAGGAATAGAATAGCAAATCCGAGTGCACAAAGATATCTTCCAAATCCATATATGTCATCCGACAGCTGCAGAAAAATAAGGTATAATCGTTCCGGCATTTGCTTGATAGCGCTCACTTGAATCCATTTGCCTCCTCGTCCTCGTCGCCGGAGCAGACATTTTCGGAGAAATTGAACTCCACAATCGGCGAGTATTGCTCCTCCAATACAGATGCAACAGCGTAGATCGAATTGTATGAAGGCAGACGGGTCCATAGGGCTTATGGTGGCACGGCGAATGAGGAAGATCTGTAAATAAGCACGTTGATTTCTCCCCCGCCCCCAAGGTTCGAGAGAACTACGTCGCTCACTTCATCTGACAGCACCGGGCACGTATAATCAAAGTGGAAGGGGTCCGTGGAATTGAGAATGTGCGTGGACAAAGAAGTGGTAATCTGTCCCGATTCAATAAGATCCAACGACTCTGCTGTAAATGAACAAGTTGACGGAGCGGATGCCAATTGCTCAGTAGAGCTCGAGAAATGCTGCCGCCGTCTCTCCATTTTACACACTCTCTCGTCA
This sequence comes from Pristionchus arcanus, assembly GCA_900490705.1. Classification (NCBI taxonomy): domain Eukaryota; kingdom Metazoa; phylum Nematoda; class Chromadorea; order Rhabditida; family Neodiplogasteridae; genus Pristionchus; species Pristionchus arcanus. The sequence goes on along the minus strand of LS486930.1, from coordinate 504,487 downwards.
ATCGAGGGGCAAGAGAGTGTACAAATTGAAGAGACGGCGGTATCATTTCATTATTGCTCAGCGCTTACCCGCATCGGCCGTTTCGATCACAGTGACGTTTGAGCACTCATCCACGCCGCTGATGATGTCGAGCAACGGGCCTGAGTACCGTCCGGTGTACTTGTTCTTCACGAGGAAAGGCACGGGAACGAAGCTTACGCCGAGCTTGGCGCAGGTTGGGAGAGTGGTGAATACCGATTCGTTGGCTGCAACGGATGATGTCCAATCAGATTCGCTTTCTAGGACTAATAGCATGGTCGGCATCGAAATCCTCAACTCAAGATAAGACACTTACGAGGCAGATACCAGACGAAGAGGCAGAAGCCGAAGGCGAACGTAGCGATCCTCATTGATCTAAAAAAGGAACAATAAGCGGCATACCGCAAAGCAGAGAGAAGATTCATGCGGTCTCGGGCATCATGAAAGCGCAAATTCCACGGAATACAGTAATTTTACGGCACACCGCCCGCACCACGCAAGCGGATACGGTAAGGCAGGAGAAAGGTATGCATTGATGAACCGAATGAGGGCTCGGACTGCTCTAGGCAAGCGATGCTCCGCCCCAAACTGATGAATGATCCCCGAGTTGCCTCTTCCACCTCATTACGCCGAGTCCCCTCTCCTAATTCCGCACACTATCTCATCGTCTTTTCAGAATCGATGAGAGAGGGAGAGAGGAGAAAGAGAATGATGATAATTCCCGGGGAAATTGTAGTCGACGGTTAAATCCGGAAAGATGAGGCTCAACGGACGATCACCGAATATGAGATGAATCTAATGCCAAAGTTAGCATTCAGGTTTCAAATGAAGTTCACGCTGTTCGATCACCAATCAAACAAAGTAGTTGCCAGTTCCAAGGTACTAGCAAATGTGTTTCCCGCATGTTGAAATCAAGATCTTCAGTAACTCCATGCAGGTATTAGTCGGTAAATGCGTGCGAATTTCAATCGATCTATCGGGGCAGTACCCGCGCCAACTATGCTCGAGGCAATGACACCGAGTGAGATGACAGTCTGTCAGCAAAGCTGCCGGATCCGATTCTAATGCGCATGCAAATCTAACAAATGCGTGCTCTCTCATCTGTAAGAGAGAGAGAACTGTCGCGTGCTAGAGAGCATCGCTCCTCAGTATTCTTCCAAACTTTGAGCGACCATGAGATCATGAGTAATCAATGCTGGGAACTGTATCCCCATTCATCCTCCTGGCTCCTATCCAGAGAACGCTAGCAACCTTAGGAAAAAGATCTAAACGGATTAGATATCAAATAGCTGATTTTTTTGTAGCTCAGTTCAAGAAGAGATCAAACTCAGTTAATTGCTCCTTCAATGGATAAGTAGCTTCATATAAAATAAATGAAAAAGGACCATAAGAAGATGTGTTATGCATCATTATGCATGCTCACAAGGCACGCAGCCTGTGGCTACAGTGAGCGTACCCATAATTAGTAAGTGAGAGATTTACTAATTGACAGATCTGGAGATATCAAATGAAAATCACTGCGAACTGAGGGAACAGCTGCCATAGGATTTGGGTGAAAGCGAGTAAAACATGCACAGCCGATATCGACTAGAGAGTTGTTGGGAGGGATTGCTTGCTCTCTTCAGTTTGAAAACTCTCTCACTCCGAGAGCATGTGAGATGGCCATTTCTATGCCATTCTCTGATGCCATTCTTTATTGTTGGGAGGATTAACAACCCAGAGTTGCAGGAAAAGGCGTCGCAAAGTAAGTTACCAATCAAAGAAGAATCCCTATGATTCTGAAGCATGAATTGCAGTACTAATGCCTTCCGGATGCTCATTTAAGGATTTGATTTCTTTCAGAAATGCGTTCTTTTCAAAAATAGAAATAAAAAAATTGAAGTCTAACTCGAAATTAGACGAGAGGCCTGATGTTCTGGGAATAGCGACGTATATTGATTTTTATGCAATTTTACTCAGATCTATCAATGGATATTATTATCCAGCACTCTCGTATCTATCTTTTCTCTTCATTCCGTGCGCTATTGAAGAGGCATCAGGTGCTTCGAAGAGAGCTTTTCTCTTTTTCTCCATCACTACTTCCGACCTGCCACTCCCTCTCAAGAGATCAAACTTGGTCTGTCAGACAAAAACCTCTCCTCTTTCCGCACACTCTGGTCCATCTGACAGTTAAGGATTACCTAAAGTGAAGAGAGCTTTTTCTTCCTCGGGCTCAATACAACGCCCACGCTAGGAGGAGGAGGACGATGATCCATGAACCCTGTGAGAGACGTACAAACTATCATTCTGCCCCACCCGCGAGAGAGCTCGCATAATGGAGAGAGGCGCCTCCTAATTAATATCAAATTGCTCGTTGTATTTGTGGGAAGAAGGGAAGCAACCTGCGTCACCCGACTATCCAAGGGCCTCATCGCCTATAAGCACGATAGGGACCGACTTTCGAGTTGAAACATGTTCTATAAAGTGATACAATGAGTTTCTATCATTATCGACCGATTCATGTCAACAAAATATGTGATGGATGTTCTTCTATGTGACACCACACTGTGAGATGAGATTCATCCCCATCATCAACTCGATTCATGCCAAGTAGATGTGTGAAAGATGTTCATTGATCGAATAAAATCAACCACGTGTTTGCCAGAATTCCTTCTGATTGAAACCCAACTAGAAGTTGATTATCATCGAACTGTTCATGAATAACAATTTAGTGATCGAATTCGACACCAATAACTCCGCCCGCCAATATTGTGCCGCTTTGCATACATTGAACATCATCTAAGCCAATCTGGTCGTTATGTAAAGAACAAACTGAATTTCTCAGTCCTACAGAATCTTAAATCTATGCCTGATGTGAGATCTTTTCTTCTCAACACCATAAGTAGGCATGTTTTACTCACCGAAAATCGGTTTTCAGTTGTCGACACAATGTAATCATCAGTCCTTGAACGGGCCAAAACCCTTGTATCAGAGATTTGTCGATTTTATATCATTTCCCGATCTTTTCTGTTCCTCAAAAGTATTGAATCGTCAGAATGCAAGAATACTATTCTAGTGAGGCCCAGAACAAACACCAGGCTGAAGAGAACTGTCTCCACTCAACTCCACTAAGGTCACGAAGTCTGTATGAGAGAAATTAACTGTCACTCCGCACTCGTTCCTTCACTATTCACATGTTCCCATTATGGATCGTCCACAAAATTGATTTCTCACGAGTAGGCTACAAGGGAGGGAAGACGCAGTCTCTTCATTTCGTGCGCTAACTCGTAACTTGAAGAGGCATCAGGTGATTCGAAGAGAGCTCTCTCGCTCTCTACCCCCTCACTACTTCCGACCTGCCACTCCCTCTCAAGAGATCATACTTGGTCTGTTAGACAAAAACCTCTCCTCTTTCCGCACACTCTGGTCCATCTGACAGTTAAGGATTACCTAAAGTGAAGAGAGCTTTTTCTTACACGGGCTTAATGTAACGCCCACGCTGGGAGGAGGCTCGGTGATCGATGAAACCCTGTGAGAGATGCACAAACTATCATTCTGCCTGCCCCCGAGAGAGACCGCTGAATAGAGAGAGGCTCCCCATCCTAATTAATATCGAATTGCTCGTGGCATTTGCGGGAATAAGCGAAGCAACCTGCGTCACAGGGCTATACAAGCGCATCGACGCCTATAAGCAAAGGGGTGAAAGGAGGGACCGACTTTCGAAATGAAAGTCATACAATAAAGTGATGCAATGAATTTCCATCATCATTACCGATCGGTTCGTAGCAACACCATCTGTGATAAATGTTCGTAGTGTGAGATGGGTTTCATCCTATCATCAACTCGATTCATACCAAGTAGATGTGTGAAAGATATTCTTCTAAGTGCCACTAAAGAATGACAGTCTTCCATCGATCGATTCAAATGAACAACACGTTTGTCAGACTTCCTTTTCAGTGATACCCAACTAGAAGGTGACATTCATCGAACGGTTTATGAAGAAGAATTCAGAGAGCAACATCTTCAACTTTCTAATTGTATATGGGAAGATCGAATTGGAGATCAATAACTCCGTCCGCCAATATTCTTCCAGGTCAATCTGGTCGTTGTGTAATTACCAACTAAGTAACTCAGTCCTACAGAATCAAGGATCTAATCTCTCCCAAAGCAGACCATAAAGGAACACTACGCTTCGTTCTCTTCTTTCTGGGTTCTGTCTATATGTGTGCAATCCCATCAATATACTTCGAATTGAAGGAGCGGACTGTTGTTCTTGACAGGTGGATGATGTCTATGCGATATGTGTATGCTCCAGCATATCGTCTATCTGATCAGCTGTGGTTTCCTTGAAGTGGAGGGAATATTTTCAACCTCGGCATCAACACAACTCAACCAATGTTTGAATTGCGTTCACGGTGGCCGACGAAAGACTGAGAGAGACACTCTAAGCATCATTCTGCCCCACCCCCGAAAGATCCCGTGGAATAGAAAGAGGCTCAGATGCTAATTATTGTCGAGTTTCGAGGAAGAAGACAAGCAACATGAGTCACTTGGCTACACCCGGGCCTCATCCGCGAAAAAGCAATGATGGGTGTCTGGGAGGGACCAACTCGTAAGATGACAGATTATTAACAAATCGAAAATGCGACTTAAGTATCCATTCCCAATATGTATCGGCTCATACCAACATGATGTTTGATGGAAGTTCCTTCAAGTGATACCAAAATGGGAGTTGAGTTTCATCCCATTATCTACGCGATTCATATCAAGTATCCATCCTGTTCATCGATCAGATGTCAAAAACCTTGTAATGGGATGCCAAAAATCGACATGAGTGTCTATCACCATCATTTAGTTCATATACACTTATTCTAATCCTCAATCCATTCATGCCAGTGCGTGAACTCTAATCACGAGCCAACTGCATATGAAATATCTACAACTGAACCGGACTGCGATGAATTCAGTACTGGGCCAGTATGACTCAAGAGTTTGGATTATGCTTGTGCGAATCTCGCATGTTCTATCAATTGGATCTCACACATTTCCATCTCAATCCATGGCATGATGGATAGCGTTCGAAGTAGCGGTGAGACAGCGATCAGAATGAAGAGCTGATTACCCGAACTTCGAACTCTAATGATCGAATGCGACAGCCTGGGAACGCATAGGGGGGATGCAGGTGGTGCTAATGGTTTGTTTGTGTTAGCCCTCGCTCATCTTATGGCAAACACACTCTCGGTAAGGAAGGGAGCGGACAAGTGCTCTTCCACGAATAATAATTAGATAGAGTGATCGATGATCACTGGAACGATGATCACTGCACGTAAGCAAGTGAACTCGAAAGTGCCGACCATGTTCTGAGCATTAATGACGTTTCCCATGAAGAGAACAACTGATAAGAGTGTAAGCCCTCCGCCACCCCAAATAATCTAGTCCCTTGTTTGTTCCTAGCTTGTACCAAAACTAGTTACTAGTTATTCCTATTGTCTAAACCATATTTTGATTATAGCAAATGAGAAAAAACTCTCACCTCTGCGGATGCGGTTGATTCGGGACCGGTGAGAGGACGCTGAAGAGGTCTTCGCTCGATTCGGCTGAAATGGGGACCGTCCGCTGGGAAACAGTAAACCGAAGTTCTCTTTCAGAAAACTCGTTATATCCTCCACATTATTATCAATTACGCTCTGACTAGGTAGAACTATGAAGATAACGGATAGTATTTTATGGATGCTCAACGATCGAGTTGCTACGGCGTACGTTGCTACGGCGTAAAAAGTTCCGGGCATTCCGGAGCTTCTAGCAGACTACGGTAGCTGGGAGTACGGTAGTCTGAAATTTCAGCATTTCATTCAGGTGATGATGTCGACGGCTTACCCTACGGATGTGCATCAGCAACGGACGATCATCGAAGCATTCGATAGCTTCGGTAGGTTACGGTAGTCTGCGGTAGAATACTGTAACTTGGGTTACGGTAGTCTGAAATTTCAGCATTTCATTCAGGTGATGATGTCGACGGCTTACCCTACGGATGTGCATCAGCCACGGACGATCATCGAAGCATTCGATAGTTTCGGTAGGCTACGGTAGTCTGCGGTAGAATACTGTAACTTGGGTTACGGTAGTCTGAAATTTCAGCATTTCATTCAGGCGATTATGTCGACGACTTATGTGCATCAGCCACGGAAGATCATCGAAGCGTTCAAGAGCTTCGGAAGGATACGGCAGTCTACGGTAGATTACGGTAGCTTCGGTAGTAAGTGACGGAAGTATACGGTAGTCTAACCGTTTCCATCATCCAGTACTGATGGCCTATGGTAGTGCGGAATGTCAGCGTTAACGACGTCAAAATATTAGATTACGGTAGCTAGGTATATTCTTTGTTTGCATACCTAGCAATCGAGCGTGCATACCAGTAGACACAGTAGGTGAAACCGTCCACCGAGATTTGAAGATCCAGTAGAAGCTAGGTGGAGCGATTGAGCTACCGTAGTCTGGCATCGGTCGGCCGGGCGGTCCGAGAGAGGGATCTTGGTGTGGCCGATGGAGCTCTTTGAAGTGGGCGGGGCGAGTGGGCGGGGTTGACGGTAGTCATGCACTTTGGCTTATTGCTTGTTAGGGAAGCCCGAATGCACTCGCGCTGTTTATCTTTTGCGTCGTATGGGAGCGTGAACGGTACGCGTCTCTTTGTTTCGTGTGCTCTATCGGGCAGAGCGGCGAGTGAGCGGGCGTGGAATGGAGACATTCTTTCCTCAGTTCAATGGAGGAGCCGACCAATTCAGTGGAGGAGCCGACCAGAGATGCATCTTCAAGATCTCTTCTAATCTGCGCGTGATCATATTGTGGGCCGATTGATCATATTACGGTCACGATGAACAGTTTGCAAAAGGATTATGGGAGATTAAGGATAATAGTCTTGATCTGAGATTAGATTTAGCCGAGGATCATATAAAATATACTTGAGAAGTTTCGCCCAAACAAGATGAGGAGGTGGATGCCTTCGGGTAGGCGATTCATCAATGACTCATTATATGTCTGTAAATGCGGAAGTGGACAACTTGCACTAGCAAGAAGATGCCTCATGTAAAAGTAGTGATCATATTGACTTGGCTCTCTCATTAACTCGATCAAACAAGTTCGTAGACTATTAATTATCACATCCCCTAATGATCTTGGTATCGTATGCATTATCACGTTGGTGCTGAGATCTTGGGAATGCCAGGAGGAGCTTGACGAATTTAAAAGATCCATCAGAGCCTTTTAATTTAATGAGTTATTTCAGAGTTATTCACGATGTAACTCTGAAAGATAGGTGGAAGAATTATCAGGAAAATCAAAAGTTAAAGCTTGGACGAAAGAGGCACTGAAGAGAAAAGGTAATTGAGCACTCAAAATGCATGATATGAATCCACAAATTTGGACGCGAGCAACTACGGTCTGAATACCTTATAACAAAAAGCGTTCTTGAGGACAACTACGAACTAGATGGAGAGATGACTTATGGCGCGAAATTGGTTAGCATTGGTGGAGTTCACCGAAAGAAAAGGTAAATGTGTATCCTCGTCAAGCGATTTTACAGGTGGGCCCCGTTGGTAAGACCAGCTGGCAGCTGTGATGAAGAATATAGACAAATCCTTCATCTGGGCGTCTAACACCTGACTTGATATAATAGAAAATTGAATTGGCCATCCAAAATCTTTACTCATAACAACGGAAGTCATGATTTCGGCGACTGGGTGACCTTCATTTAGAGAATCAAGACCCGTTGGATTTTGGCGGCGGACAGTCAAAAGCTAAAGGCTATTCAGTTTCCATCCCTTGACCATTCACGAAGATCCCAACCCAATCCCTAACGGTGTTTCCCATTGCCTGATATCTGGATAAAATGTTTCAAAGAAGAAGAGTGTCATCACGTATGTTCTTTGTTCTACCCACCAAGAGGTAGAAAATAAGCTGAAATTTCATTTTTGAAATAAAGTGCATTGGTTGATCCACTTCATCTGGGATTCGTCAGTCTCAATCTCTGACATTTAATGAATCTCTGTATCGACATGATGTAGACACACTCATCCACCGTAATCCCTCATCGGCCAATCAACGGGAGTGGGTGGGCCGGCAACTTCGTGTGTGGGCTTACTTACCAGAGACCCTCCTCATTTCGCGCGCTCCCTCGGCGGAAAAGTGGAAATGGAAAAAAACAATTACCTTAATCAGGAACAAGGGAGAAGAGATCAACGACCAAAGATGAGTGAGATGTGTCAGAAATGAGGCAGAAGACGATTGCTCTCTCGTTTTCGCACGCTATCTCGTCCTGACCGGAGGGTGAGAGATCATGCGAAATGCGGAGAGTCTCTCTCCCATTCACAGTCTCTCTCGCGCGGTCTGGCCGGCGAGAGAGCGCGCGACAAGGATCCAGCATGAGCACGCCTTCTTTACGATCTCCAGTCGGACAGAAAGGAATGGGCCTTCGTTGCTCGCGACTGAAACGCGACTGAACAAAGACAATCGAAGAAAATACAAAAGAGACTCGGAATAGATTTTTTACAAATGAAGCACTGCAAAATTGTTACGAAAGAATACTCCGTTGATAAGCGGACGGGTTTTGCGGACCTTGGGTCGTACACACCCGACCCGCCCCATAGTGAATGGACTAAAGAGTGCAGTACTTCATCATATTTGCCACTGCGCATCCGGGTGACAAAGGGTGCAACACGGACTCGAATTATCTCGAATTACCATAATGTCAGGTGATGAGGAGGGTGTGAAATTGCACTCCATCCTGAGGGCAGGCCCCCTAAATATAGCCGATGTCTTCGTAATGATCTCTGTTTGCTCGGACAAGTTTTTCGACATCCAAAAGAGAAATTGACGTTGCAGTGATGCAGGTCAGGCTGAGCTGAAAAAAGTGCTTGCACATTCTTCTTGGTGATGGTTTGTCAAGATTTTCATTCGTTTCACTCGATATTGCGCAAAATAAGGAGACGATTTTATGAAGAAAGTCATAATGCCAAGTTCTTGCACTTTCGAATACGAAATCGCGACGAATAATCCCTGTTTTTTAGGCTGCCGCCTCTTGATCGGTGCTATTCTCGCTTCTTTCTGCGTCTTTTGTTTGTTCTAATTATGGCATCTCGCTCAAGTCAAGGCACAAACACAGCTGTTAAAGGCGTGAAAGGGGTGCAGGGTAGAGATGCCTGACCAATTGATAAATTAATGTCAAGAAATTGGTCAACCCAATACTAATTTAAAAATTAATTGACTTTTCTGTTGAGATTGGGTATCGATTAGACGAGGGAATTTGGAGTAAAGCACCCAAGGATCATTTGAATAAACCATTGCCACACTGGGTTCCACAATGCGGCATTCGATATTCTCTTTATGTCTCTAGTGTGAGTACCAATCAGTGTCCTCTCAGATGGAATGCAGGGAACAAGGCGTAGAGGATAGAATTGTCTTATTATAGAATGTTGATGCCATTACACACTACAGTGTTCAAAATCAAGAAACGCTCTCAGAACTCACAACAAAAAATACTGAATGACTCAATGAACTTGTGTAATCTCCTCTTATCCTCTCTCTCCATTTCCTAACAGGAACGAGGCATTCCTTGATCCTATTGTCAGTCGTCTTTCTTGTCTTATCCTTCTATCTCACCTCTTCATCTCTTTCTTCCTCGACAAGACGAATTTGTTCCCATCTCGGTCATAAACACGATAAAACACTTTCAGATACAGTGATGGTTCCATCCCTCATCATCCAGGAGTATTAAGTGCACTAATGGCTCCATCTCATTACATCTTCCTGCCCGGTATCCACACTGCCGGGGGGAGATAATTGTCGCTTCTCGATTTGTACCTTCTCCCTCCTCTGAAATGGCTTCTCGTCAGTGCTCGTTTCCGATTCCATTCAGAGATTTATTGGGTAGAGTGACAACGGGTAATTCGGATTCCTCCCTTTCCTTCTTTTTTTTCCATTTTCGTTTTTCTCAGTCATCATTCCTCTCATCTTCTCCCATTTCATCCCATTTGTGTGCACATTGAGATGGGCTCAGATTCATAATCAATTTAATGAAAGAGTGTTTGCACTCTCATTTTCCCACGCTATCTACGCATTACCTGGTATTTTTCAGCTACATTTAAGCCCGCGTTAGACAAATCACCACATTTTTATCACCCCGTTTTCCCCGTCAGGTCATTATCACCCTTCCTGTACAAATGGAAAGCTAAGGTAGATGAATGACCACAGTCAATTAATCACTAAGTCCTCTCCCTCTTTCTACCCCTCCCTCTTTCCTCTCGTTCGTGTCGTCGGCAGCAAGATCAGTTAGAATGGACGAGAGAGTGAGAGGAAACGAGAGACGAGAAGTTATTGATCACTCCTCTCATTAGGTCAAGCATGTTTTCCGATGGCTCCAGTAAATGATTCATGCCTATCACTAGTGCTTTTTTATTCTGTCATTTTTCCCGATTTTGCTAGTGGGTTCTCTTCTTCTTCCCTCAATCACTTCTTCTCTCAGTACCTTCCCCTATCGCAGCTTATTATGAAATCAATAGTATCGAGAGAGTGATTCCTCAGCCATTACTCATTCTTATGTTCCTCAATGCCGTAGTATTTTGTAACGATTTTTTTATATTTTCCCTAGTTAGCTGACATTTTACATTTCACGCACTATTCAGCGCATCACATTCAAATAAGGGAATAATTTTATGTCGTATTTTTACTACCTCGTTTATTTAGTTGATTGTATAATCCATCATTCACTACACCGAGGATTCTACCTTTCGAAATTTCCGACGTGAGTGATTAAGAGACCTTTCACGACAGAACGTACCTACCCCACGGATGACTTTTTCGCAACCCATCCCAATATTTTTTTGGTAATGTTCTCATACCAAATGCTGATTCCCGGCCCAATATGGAGGGTTCTAGTGCACTCTCCGAGAAATGCCAGGCACCACCCAAAAAAACTCGACTTTTTCAACGGCGAAAAATATTCGTTCTTTTTTCTTTACCCGATGTATTTTTGCACGTAGAATTCGAAAAAAATATTTTCGAAATGATTGGAAAACGTTGAAGAGGTGAAAAACACGATTTTCATCGTTTTTCATCTCTCCTGAAAAATATTTCTTCCCCTCAACATTGGGGACCCAAAAATTCGGATTCTACGTGTAAAATTACCCCCTAAGGTATTTTTTTCAAATAGATCCTAATGACTGCCCGGACTCTGTAGCTCTATAAGCAGCAAAACCACTGCATTTTTCATAAAATGGTCCATTCCGAAATGGTTCAGACTATTTGGCCAACACTTGTCTATGCCTCCAATGATGTTTTTCCGTAATTATGAACCTTTTTACAAATTTTCGACAGCTTTTTGACCCTATATTTGGTCATGACTCAACTCGATATTTTTCACATAAGGGTCCCCCCTTATGTGAAAAATGTGTTAGGAGTCATATCGAAATGGGATGTCCGATTCAATGAAATTTATGAAAGGGGGTCTAAAACTCAGTTTTATGATCCATTAAGTGTATTTTGATATGATTTTATTGTATTATCCGACATGACTCCTAACACATTTTTCACATAAGGGGGGACCCTTATGTGAAAAATATCGAGTTGAGTCATGACCAAATATAGGGTCAAAAAGATGTCGAAAATTTGTAAAAAGGTTCATAATTACGGAAAAACATCATTAGAGGCATAGACAAGTGTTGGCCAAATAGTCTGAACCATTTCGGAATGGACCATTTTATGAAAAATGCAGTGGTTTAGCTGCTTATAGAGCTACGGAGTCCGGGCAGTCATTAGGATCTATTTGAAAAAATACCGCCGGGGGTAATTTTACACGTAGAATCCGAATTTTTGGGTCCCCAATGTTGAGGGGAAGAAATTTTTTTCAGGAGAGATGAAAAACGATGAAAATCGTGTTTTTCACCTCTTCAACGTTTTCAAATCATTTCGAAAATATTTTTTTCGAATTCTACGTGCAAAAATACATCGGCTAAAGAAAAAAGAACGAATATTTTTCAACGTTGAAAAAGTCGAGTTTTTTTGGGTGGTGCCTGGCATTTCTCGGAGAGTGCACTAGAACCCTCCATATTGGGCCGGGAATCAGCATTTGGTATGAGAACATTACCAAAAAAATATTGGGCTGGGTTGCGAAAAAGTCATCCGTCGAGCCTCCCCATAAGCTACGTTCTCTCGTGAAAGGTCTC
>LS486930.1:219612-492255 GCA_900490705.1 Pristionchus arcanus | reverse complement strand
CACATTGTAGCAATCCATAACCGTATCAGAATTCCGAAACTCCCGTGTTTCTACGACATCAATGAACCGAGTTATAGCGAGTTGGCGTGGTGCCAGAGTTCCCCTAAATCCAGGCAACGGCGGGGATTTGAACTGATGATTTGGCTGGGGAAGAGAGTAACCTTGATCTACCCCTGTCTCCCCCTAGTCTCTTCCCATCGATCGCACTCATCCCTCTCTCAATAGGGGGACGGGAGAAGGGAATAGGGATTTTGGCAAAGATCTACTGTAATTGCAAATCCAGGGATTTCGTTGTGGGAGTTTCTGAAATTCTTTCCTGTTACGCCTCCTTTAACCACTCCTCCTCCTTTCCCTCCTCTCCTCTTCCGTCCCTCTTTTTTCCCTCTCCATTCCCTTCTCCCTCCTTCTCATCCTTCTTCCCTCTCAATCTGTCCTGCTTTTTTTTACTCTATGCGAGGCTGGATATCGATGAGTAACCATAAGGAATCCTCTCATCTGGCATATTTATGTCCCGTTCGTCTGATTGGTAATGCCCATTGTTTCCCCTCTCCTTCTCCGTTTCTCCATTGGCCCTCTCTCATCTCCCTTTATCCATCCTCTTCTCTTTCTTCTTCTCTTAGACACCATCAGACAGAATGGATGGGGATGTATGTTTAGGTAAAGAGTAGAAAGAGAGAAGAAGGGATGGTAGTTACTAGAAGAAAGGACAGAAGGAAGGAGAAGGGGGGCGAAATGTGGATGGAAGGAGGGATGAGAACGGGAGATGAGAGAGAGTATTGTGAGTGAGGAGAGAACAGAGAAGTGTTGAAAGGGAAAGAGTAGTGCGATATGAAGAGACGAGAGTCAATTGGAGGCAATGGATTGTAGAGAGAGGAGAGTGGCAGACTGATAGCGACCTAAATTTTCCTTGCCCTCACATATTCTTCCACAATCTCTCTCCTCACTCTTCTTCCTCCTCTCTCTTTCCTCATTCTTATGCCCCAACAAGCTCTCTTGCTCTTCCCTTTGCACCTGTCCGTTCCGATTCCTTTCTACTACTTCCTCTCTTCACTATCCTCGATCTTCTCTCAATCAGGCTCATTTTCAGTTGGGTATCGTGGAAAATTGCACTTAGCTCTTCCTTCATCCATCCGATCTCTATGTCATGAAGCATTTTCGAAATGTGAATTGATACTACCAACTATTCTTCGTTTTCCATATTATTGCTCTTCCTTGTTGTCGTTCCGTGATACAGGCTCTTTGTGGACTCACTTCCATGGCTCCACCTCCTCCAACCAATTGGTCAAGAGAAGTGCCCGGTTCAGACATCTGTCTGATCGTGGAAGGAGAGCAATTCTTTGTGGGAAAATACGTGAGTATCAATCTATCTTAAGACGTTTTGATCTATTATCAACAGCTTTTTTGTCTGAGATGGAGTGATTAGAATATCGAAAAATGATTAGTAGTTTTTTAATAGTTTTTTAGCAATTCGTATTTATGATATCCGTGAAATTGTATGTAGTCGCAGTGTGAAAGTAGTATCTGCAGATTCTCGCCCGACACTCGAAGTACTTCGATGCAATGTTTGGAAATAACTTCGCTGAGAGCGGCGAGAGGCAATTGCCAATTCCGAATAAATCGAAAGAGGTGAGATTGGAAAATATTGAGCGTATCAACATTCTCAGCGAAAAAATACTGAAAAAGGCCAGGGCAAAGGTATTTTTCCTCACTAGAGTGGGCTCTGCCAATTCTGCCATCATTATGTCCTTTTCGGCGACCTTTGCCTTTGCGCCTTTGCATACCTTTGCGTGAGGCTATACCGCCCGTGTTGTGTGCTCGTGGTAGGTAATTTCTTTACTGTGATTATCACCACTTCCAAAATTTCTCAAACCCCGTTTGGGTGGAACTGAATATGAGGGCGTGCGGTGGTGAACTCGTGATTGTGTTACTTTGATTACGAAAGGTAAATGTGCCCTAGAAGAAAGAGATCACGTAGGCCCCGCCGTACCCGGCCTTACATGTGTACCCCACCAGGCGTGGCTGTCGCGTGGACAACTGTAAAATCGCCTTGATTGTGGATGCAACTTCACAGTTTTACACATCCACAGCGCCACGACGCCCTCCGAAATGTGGCAAAATAAATCAATGATATTTTTCCAGGACTTTCGAATGTTTCTCGACTTCGTCCACAATTTGGGAGTGGAATTCGAAATGGACACGACGTGGCCTCTCCTCGAAATGGGCGAATACTTCGATGCACCGGCAAGCAATCTATTTCTCTTTATATTTATGTCTCAATGACTATATTTTAAGTCCTGCGAAATAGATAATTTCTGTATTTTATTTGCGAAATTTGCTTAGAATATCAAAATTAAAATAAATTAAGGTGGTTATGGCGGCCGCCGAGGAATTCCTCACTTCTTCTGAGAATGGATTCTCATTAATTGAGTCGTTCGTCTTGGCAGATCGTTTTCGTTTGCCTATCCTCATGGTATGTATTGTATTTCCTTGTTTATTTATTTGACTAGTTTATCGAAGCCATATAGTAAAGGTGAAGTTATCACGTTAATCAAGGAAATTGCGCTTTGTGGGAGATCACTGCTAGGCCAGAAATTATGTAAAAAAAATCAATGATATTGGACACTTGCAGCAATGGTGCAAGCAACAACTCAAGACGACCGCTGAATGTAAGCAATTGCAAGACTCGGATCGATGGGATCACTTCAGCGAGGAAACCCAGCGATTGATCAGCACAGAGTATGATCGACTGACTCGAGTTGAGCAGAGCACCCATCAAAATCCTCCCGCTATGGCCACTCAGCAGCAACCGCAGAACCTGAACCAGTACGTTGCCCCGAACTACTATCATGCTGGCTACGCAAACGTTGGTCAGGCTAATGCAGTGATGTGGGGTATGAATGGTCCGTACCTAGCTCATCATCCTGCTGCACAAGCTGTTCCCCTCGGTCCCCAATTCGCATATGCCCCTCACCAGCGTCTACAACTTGCTCAATATGCTCCAGTAGCACAAGTTGCTCCTATTGGCCATCCTGCAGCCCTCGGTCCCCAATACGTCGCTGCTCCTGTACCTGCTCCTGTCCCCAATGCACAGCCTGCTCCAGCTATCCCACACGCCCCTGCACTAGTTGCTGGTGCATCACAAGCACAGGCTGGATCCGCTCATGCACTTCCATTGAATGGAATGCCAAATGCGAGAGCAGCACCTACTGCCAATCACCAACCGTAGTCAACTCATACTATTTTGTCATTACTACGAGTCCCTTCCATTCTTTAATGTGCAACTGTATCTCTTTTCTTTATATTCCATCCGTTTTTATGCAACTTCTTTTTATATTATTGGGTATGCGACCAAGGTTGTTCATTGTATAAAGCATTTACTCAATTCGGTGCAGATGGCCATTCAAATGAAAGTTGATGATCTTTCACGATATCTTTGCTTCAATCGGAAGCTTCTCCATTGTATGATAATACTCTATACAGATCTACAACTCTACTTGCTCTGAACTAATCGTCAATCGAGTCGATCAGCCCGACAAAGTGAGTTTTTTGGTGTATGATTTCTTTCAACAACAAAAATTATTTTTACGTGAGGTAAAAATATATCTGTTATAGAATGAAGGAGAACTCTGACATTCTACTGTATTCTCGGTCGAGGGAAGTGAATAACGTGCAGACAATTATCAAAGCCAATGGATTTGATTGGTTAGTTCTTGCGCCCTTATTTCCAGAAGTGGACGAGAGAAAATAATAAATATTTTTGAAATAAGTCAAAAGGTATACTAAATAGTCTCCATTGCAGGCTCGTCGAGACAGTGGAAACTCAATTAGAAAATGATGACGATGTGAAGTGGATCGGAATCAAGTTCTCGATTCTGAAGAGCGACACGGATGTGTGGTTCTCTCGAGCTGATCTCTTCGTCGAGATAAGACACACCGATTATCTGCAGAGAATAAGCAGGGTAAGTTCTGTGCTGCATTAACCTTAGTGCGAACTAGATGGACACCGCAAAATATATTGCGCACTTGCCTCAATAACTTTTCAGAACTCAATGACTATTTTACTCATAACTATTTATTCAGAGAGTCACGGACAATTTCACGCCAGAGGAGAACTCTACCATCCTGAGGATATCGGAAAGAGAAAGCTTCATGGACAACGATGTAAGTGAAAATATTTATAAAAATTTGTTTATTTGCTCCCATTCTCGATTCGATTCCAAATAGATGAATAATGTGTATTCTGCAGGGATACTGGGACGAGGAACTCTGCGAGATTCGAGTTTGCATCAGGCCATATGGGGCCAGTGGAAACCAGTGAGTGCACTAGTTAGCTAAATGTGTAAGGTCTCGAGAGCAGAATGAAATATTACTTATTATAGGTTCCCCAAGAAGATCGCTATCGATTGGCAACAGAATCTTCAGTGGGCCGATTGTTGCATTCAAGTGGAAGGCGAGAAATTCTATGCAGGAATGGCGGTGAATTTTTTTTTTTTAATATTATGATTGTAAATCCCTTACCGCCTCTCTCTCTGGTAAAAATAGTCGAAGCGAAGTAGCGATTTTATATTAACTACTTGTTATTATAGACCCTATCTCGTCATTCGAAGTTCTTCGAATCAATTGTCTCCTCTGATGAGAAACCTTTCGTGCTCAAGCGTCAAAAGAAGGAAGTGAGTGATATTATGACAATTAAACACGTTTTTAATCCCTAATTTAGGGCTTCCGCCTTTTCTTGGACTTCATACATCGTGTTAATGATGCCAAGATTAGTGACGATACGGTGCTTGAATTACTAGATACAGCCAGTAGAGTGAAGGCCGAGGTGAGCAATATAAGTTAAATGCTCATTCAACTGGAAGTGGAAGTTATATATAAAATGTTTATTATATTTAAAAAAATCTTATTACAGGTTGTCTTAACGAAGGTCGAGAAGTTCTTGATGGCGACTGATCACCTGGATCTATGCAAGAAAATTGATCTTGCAAATACGTATCAACTCCCTCGTTTGAAGGTGAGTAAGTCGCCGGTTGAATTCATTTCTTTTGAGCAAGAAAGTATTAGTCATTGGGCAAGTCAGCAAAGTGCGCCTCAATTTGTTATTGATTGTGTGACTGCAAAATTATCGTTTAGTATTTTTTTTCGGTATTATTTCGGTAGATAAAAATATTTTTACGTTTCCTATTTGCAGGCTCGCTGCGAGACTCTCATCACGGTTTGTCCGTTCGAGGACATCCAAAGTATCAGCCGCTGCCCCAATCGGATCCACTGGTGGCCCTCAATGGTACACCGGGCAAATGATCGAATGATCTATGCTATGGACGAGTTACAATGGAAACTCGATAAGAACCTGCAACTCGTGCTGCATCAGCAGCAACACATGCATCAACAGTCCCAATTGTTGCATGCGGTTCTTCCTGTTCTCATCAATCAGACTCACCTTAACCACCAGCACATCCAACTTGTTCAAGTGAACCAAGTTCCCGTGAACCAGCCTTTCATTAACAATCCTTATCAATTCGCTCCCCCTGCACAGCAACAACAGCTTCCTCCCGCACCTGTACCTCCTATTCTTGCCCCTCCTCAGCCAATTCCCCCTCCACAACAACTACGTGTGCAAGCTCCCCTTCAGCCTCAACCTGCTCCTCCCCAGCCTAATGGCATACCAATCCCTCCTCATCAACCAAATCCCCCTATGGCTCAAGCCCCTGTACCCGTTCCCGCTGCCATTCTTGCTCCTCCCATGGTTCTGGGACCTAGTGCAAAGCGCCCCAGAGTGAACGGAGCAGACCAACCATGATCTCATTGAATCTCAAGTTGTTATTTCTTTCACTTCTTGGCATTGCAATCCACCATTCCCTGTTTCCATAACGAGTCTTTCCACATGCAAATTGCCCTTTGATTGTGCCAATCTAATGAAATATTTAATTGTCTGATATGCGATTATCCCACATGTGTGTATCCATCCGTGTCCTTTTCTTATTGCCTATGTATTACTATTTCCTTTTATGTATGTAAATATTGAATTAAACTCTTTATTACTGGAATACGAGTATATTGACCTCGAGAATGGTTGAAACAAATTACATATTGGTGTGCAATCGAATTTCTGCTCATAGCATGTCCATGAATACGTCGGGCAAAGCAGAGTCATTTACAGGGAGGAAAGCCCATGTTATATTCCTGTTCATTCGTTTATACTTACTCTAGTAGCCACGAGTATTCTCCATTGCCCCCCTCGTTTTCTGCGAACTGTTACGCATTAATATTCAGACACATACATCCGAAAATAATAGTAATGTTTTATCGCTTGCTCATAGCAAATAAACATGGGAAAACAAATCTTCAATAGATGAAAGTAATCTGTGGTTGATTGACTGCACTCGAGGAAACATTCGATGGGATGGATCTCTCTCGGTGCAGTGGTGAAGGATTCTCATTGTATTCATGACAATAAGAGATAGCCGTAGATTGGTATGATTACAAAAGTTACGAAACGATACTGTAAATACGCGGTTTGGGGCAACGGGTTGAGAGTGACTTTGGGGGAGTGAGGGAAAGGAAGAAACGATCTCTTCTCTAAGAGGAAAGGGTCTAGAAAACGGGCAAAGGTTGTTTGAGATCAATTGGAGAGAATATGAGTGAAGTAGGTCAATCGATGAGAGGGGGTCTGAGCAACAGAAGTAAAACTGGATGCAGCAATGCAGAAAGATTCGTCGGTACACTCGAAAGAATCGTGTGAGGGGGATATTATATAGATGGGATAAGGAACCAATCAGGGGGAGAGATGGAAATCGAACCCGTTCGATCGATAGAATAAGTATGAATGAGGGATGAATACGTACAGATGGCAGAATATCTATGGGAAGGAGAGGGAAATTGGGAGGGGATTGATTGGGTGCTCACTGCTCCGCTCGAATCGGACGGTTCATCGACTTGAATCGACCCGTCGAACCTCGACCTTCGTCTGAAAATAAAAATGATGAGAATCATTGAAGAACACAGAAAAAATGAATATAATTGTCTCAACATTCGTACTAAATTAACAATCCCGTATATCAAGGCACTTGTGTCCTGCTAGAGATCACTGCTTGGCCAGTGATTAAATTTAAATGAATATTAATTAGTGAATAACTCACAAGTGCTGGCAGTGAGCGTACTCGCCGACACACCCATCACAGGTTGGGACGGTCTCAATCCTCTCTTCGGCACTTCTCCATCCGAATTCTCTCCATCTGCTTCACTCGAATCCTCGAGGACGGCAGGTCTCTTCGAATGAGCTTCGTCCATTAATGAAGATCGTTGAGATTCATCCTCGCGACTACGAAGCACTCGACCTGCAATTAGAATATTATTTTATTTTCAAATAATCTTTATTTCTTAATTTTCACTTTCGTGAGAGCTATTTGCAAAATCTATGCAAAGATTTCAAAAAAAAAGGAAAGAGTAATGGCAATTTACACCACACGAACATTTCTTTATCATACTGAGCTATAAGCAAAATATATGGGAAGACTTAGCAAAAAAAGAGCAAAGGAACGTCTCCCTACACGAAGAGATTTAGTATCTCTCACCCGCATTCCTATTCCGGCTAGTGGGTCTTCTACCATTCTGCTCGAAATCTCCGTAGTAGTCGTCTCTCGTGGCGGGTGGAGGCGCACCGGGGGGAGGAGGAGGAATGAAATCGACCAGATTGTGTTTGGGCGGGCTCCTTCTGTGATCGAGTGTGCTCATCTTCGATCTGCCGTTTGTGCTGCCTCCAGTTCCGTCGGACGACTGAAACAATGATTATTTAATTGTTCACAAAAATTAAAATTGCTTATTTTTTGTATTTTTCAATATAAAATAGATTATTGGAGTCATGCACCGTACCTGAATATAGCTCACATCAGTGTGAGGCGGACTGTCACTGTTGCTGCCGTGCCCAGTGCCCTTGTACTCACTACCGCGAGACGATCGGGATCTGTAATTATTTAATTTATAAAAACAATATTTTATTTTATTTTATTTTTTAACTATGATATGTGAAATCGACAAGTATCTCACCGTCTTCCTGTTCCCATATCCATTCCATTCGACGGGGCGAATCTCGGAGGTGGACAGTTGGGCACGGGATTGGAGGGAAGAGCCGGGCCACGAAGCATCTTGTCATTCAGCCAAGCTGGCTGCTGCGAGGTGGTCACCAGAGTAGTCGTCGCGTAGGGAGAAGGATCGTCGTGGTACTGTAATTATATAAATTTATTTAAAATTGAAATAAATAAAATGAGATTTATAAACCCAACAACTATTCATAAGTACAATACCTGATTTCCATAGAATGATGACATTCCATTAGGCGGTCCGGTCACTTGGGCATACTGATATTGCGGTTCACTTCCCGGTCTTCCAAGTGTTCCGATGAGATTATCATCGTATGGATTGTAGAAGTCATGTTGATTCGGGGCTCGAGTGTACAGATGGGAAGTGCCGTTGATGCGAGCGTGCCCGAGAGTGCCGTTGATCATTCTGAAAATACTCAATTATAATATATTACATTTACATTAAATTATTTGAATATTGCAATATAAACATACCTAGGAGCAGTATGATAGGCAGCGGCGTCCATTCCCCATGGTCCAGGTGCAACAGAAAGACTTCCGTCCTTGATCTCGATAAAGTTGCGATCACCCTGATACGACTGAAATGGATATATCATTATCAGTACAGAAACTGAAATAAGCAGTGTTAAATTCTGAAATGAGCACGAAATGATATGTACCTCAGCATTTCTCTTCTTTCTCATCACGACGGCGACACAGGCGCACATCAGAAGGATCCATACGGCAACGACAACCGCTACGATCATCCAACTCTTCTTAACATTGGCGAAGAACCAAGGTTCGTCCGAGTATTGAGATGTGTGTTTGTCCAGAGTCTCCTGGTCTGCAAAGAATCGTTTAGTGAAAATTTAATAAATTATAGCGAAAATGTATTTTTTTTTGTCTAAAATTAAGTGAAGTGTTGCTAGATTCTAGCTAATCGAATATAATTAATGAATCACTAACCCATCTTGATGGTATCAGTTCCGTGCGGCACTCCGATTCCAGCTCCAGTCCGGGCAGACACCTTGATCTTGTAACTCATTTCGGGGATGAGATGGAAGAGAGTGACGGAAGCGGCTCGTTCGTTAGTGGTGATGTTCCGATTGAATTTGACTCCCTTGCCGATGATGATGATCTACAAATACATAATTAGACCAATCACTGAAAGTTGTGAAAGGATAAATTTAAAAAAATAAGCACAAATTTTAAAAAAATTACCTGGAATCCCTTGAGTATTCCATTGAGTCCATCTGCCGCGGGCGGTTTCCAACTGATGCGAAGAGTGGTGAGATTCAGCATGCGAACGAGCACGTCTTGCGGAGGGAGGGAAGGAGCTGCAAAGTGAGTTATTTTATTTTAGTGTTATCGTATTTTACAACAAAAAAGTAAAGGTGAAAGGTAACAGTACATCCATATTCAAATGTTACATTCGTGCCACGGGTAAGGCCGGCTGTAAAAAAGAAAGACTATGCTTACGAGCTTCAGCCGTCAGTGCGTCCATGGAGTTAGAAGGGACTCCCTGCAGACCTCCCGAGTAGGGAATAACGAAGAACTCGTAGTTCGTGAAGGGAAGAAGTCCATTGACCACCACGGAATCGGTGTGCTCACCACTGACGTTTACCAGTCTGTAAAAGACGATTTGAATTATACTGAATAAACAATTAATTAAAATCTGTACTTACGGAGCGTCAGCAGTGTTGCCGCCTCGCCACTTGACGTAGTAGCCATCGATAACTCCGGGATCAACCTGGAATGCATATTTGGATTTCTGTTCATACGATGATAGCAAATAAATATTAAATTAGATAAATCAGTACCTTTCCGGGTCTCTTCTTCCAGAAGAGTCGTACGGCGGTCGAGTTGATGGTCTTGACCTCTTCGAGTTTGATGAGTTGATCGGAAGTGAGACTTCTCCTTCGATCCTCCTCGCTCACTAGTCGATCTTGACGAGCTGCAGTAGAGTTATAATCAGGCAGCTGCCAATCGTCTGACATTTCAAGATACGTTATCTTTCCAAATATTATGTGTTCTATATAGAGAAATGCGTAGAAAATGTTAAAGTGAGGTTATTAAGTTTATAAAAGTAAATTTCTTTCAATAATTACCATTAATCGGGGCTATCGCCGTGGTGGCACTGGCCGACACAGCAGAGGGAGGTCCGATTCCGTGTTCATTCTCTGCCCTTACAACGAAGAGATACGATTGAGATGGCTTGAGATTGCGAACGCGATGCTTCGTCCCGGAGACGTAATCATTCACGTTGTACCATGTCTGAAAAGTATTTATATCATGCATATTTTCGAAAATAGTTATGTTGAGAATCGATGCCATTTTAGTCAAATTTTAAGCAAGAAAGGCTTCATTTTAATTAATTGAGACAATCATAGATTCAGTAAGTATACCTGTGCCTCCTCTGGACTGTAGTACTGCAGGACATATCCTGACACGGGACCAGCTCCGTTCTTCTCAGGAGCATTCCACGAGAGATCGAGTGAGTCGTGCGAGACATTCGATGCTTCGGGTTGTGAAGGAGCGGAAGGGAAGGAGGTCGGATCGGGCATACGGAAGAATACTGCTCGAGTTGTGTGGTCTGAAATTGATTATTGATTTTCTCTGGCAGATGAATATTTGTACATGAAGTTTGTTTCCGGTTTACAGTCTCAATCGAACTAAACCGTACCTTCGACCATGAGACTGGCAGTCCATGTCGATTCTCCATCTTCATTCCTCGCTCGACAGGTGTACACTCCCGAATCGCTCTTCCTGCAAATCCACCGTAATATATATCTTTCCGTGGCGCCACGATTTTCTACCAGTCTCAAGAATGGAGACCCTCTTCACACCCCCTCAATTATCGCGTCTCGATTCGATTGTGTGACCACAGGGCGCCCCCGAGAGTGAGAATTGACACCTCTCTCGGGTCGGTCTCTGATCTCCCCTCTCCCTCTTCCCTCTTTCTTCTCCCCCCTCTTCTCACTACCGTCACGGTTTGTTGGACCCCACACTGAGAAGGGTGATTGATAGCCTCCGCCCTCTCTGGATTAGAAAAGGGAGGAAAGGAGGGAAGAGAAACCCTGATCATTCCCATCCGTTTTGCATCCGACTGCTCGTTCCCAGTCTCTTCACAGTACAATTAGTAGCGGATTAGTAGGAGGAGGGACATGGGAGATAATCTCGAGAGGGGAAGAGAGGCAAGACTGCTATGCACCTGTTCGAGTCCCGAGATTGATCGAGCATTGTTTGATGGGGGAGGGAGACCACAATATGGGGGATGATCCCGGGAGTAACAGATTGCGTTTGCCTCCCAACACGCCATTCTTAATAGCTTGAGTCGAGGCGCTTCTCAAGATGAACGCAATTATCACGCACAAGCTGTCTACTGCATTCTCTCTCCCTTGTAAGAGGAAGAGAGATCACGACACTGGTCTTTGTCCAAGAGATTGATGAGGAGAGAAGGAAAGACCGGACAAGGAAGGGAGAAGAGGGGACAACACCAACAAATTACTGCTCTTCTCTTTCTAGCCCCAGGGCGAAATATTGGAATGGAGATGAAAATGACCAAGAGCAGTCGAAAACAATCGTATATTGCACGAAATGGGACTCACTTCAGGTCGGCCAAGTGAAGACTTCCGCCCGAGTGCTGAGAGATGCGAGTGTTGCCTAAAATTATCGATTATTATTGACCAACTATTAATTTCAAGGGAAAAAATATTCAAATTGAGATACCGTACCTTCAGTATCGACAGGAATTCCGTTGAAGAGCCAATTAATCGATGGGGCGCTTGATTCGACTCGACCAGCTATAGCTTGACACGGGAGAATGGCGGATGAATCGATCATCATCGTTTGATTGGCGGGACCAAACTCGATGATGGGAGGCGCCCGCAACTCCAGGGCTGGAAATATATACTTTATTACCAATAAATAACATTTTTTCGTATATATTCACTTTTCGATGTCATAATGTCCAGATTTTTTTTTACAATTTTGTATTTTTAAATATTTTGGATATTATCGCACTCGCTGCATCGCAATTGGTTCCATTGAATGAGCAGAGGGAGAGGGCGGAAGTAAGGGAGAGGAAAGACCCGAAGACCATCGTGAGCTGTGATTCCCCCTTCTCTTAGTGTGGAGGAGAAGAGGTGTTCGCTCAGTCGGCAGGTATCATTCGGGTGCTGAAAGGGAGTGGAGGGTTGTGGCGTGCAACGAAACACGTAAAACAATATCGACTGGTTAAATGAAGGCAATACTAATGGAGAGGATGAACGGAGATAATGATTGGATCAAGAATAGAAGGATAATGGAGAATAGCTTACAGCGTGAATGATAGGGATAGAAAGAGAGACTGTGCAATGACGAGTCCGGTCAAATGAGAGAAAGAGAGAAAGAGAGTTAGATGGATGAGCGTATCGGTCTCTCAAATCAACAGATCGTCCGGGATCAATCCCCTCCCTTCCCTTCACTGTCACTAATAAGTGCAGCCATGTGTACGAAGAGGAAAGACTAAAAGAGAAGAAGAAGAAGAAGAAGAAAGACTCTAGACCATCAAGGGATTAAAGAGGATCGAGACTCGCAATAAGAAGAAGGAGAGAGAGAAAGGTCAACGCCAGCGAGTAGTTACAATGTAAGAAGGTGCTGATGATGAGCAATACTGGGAAAGTGAAGAGGGAGAGGGAGGGATAAGGGAGGGGAAATGCAAAATAGACTGACTGGCCCCATAATGGATCTGAATGGGTAGAGAAAGGAGAGAGAAAGGTGACACCCACTTGATGAATGCAGAAAATGGTCCCGAAAGGGGGGGGGAATATGGTCTCCCTCTCTCTCTATTCATATTCCCAATCTGTTACCTGCATGAGGGTCCCTTGGGGAGATTTCTTCCCTTTCGCCCTTTACTCCCCGCAGAGGAACCCCGCATTTATGGAAAGACGAGAAGACGAGATTTGGGAAGGAGAATAAGGGAAGGAAAGCCTAATTTGATGATGATTATAATAACGCGCGCGCGCCCTTGCTCCGTCTCTCTCTCTCTCCCGTCCGACATATTTAGGCAAATTTCGCCTTGACGATGATTATTGCGAGACGTAGGGCCGAAGGACGAAATTGGAAGAGGGAGTTCAGAGGGATAATAGAGGAGAAGGGAGAAGGGAAGGGTGAGATGTGATCGTAGGAAACAGCTTCTATACTCGATAGACGTTGTTTTGGGAGAGTCTCGAGAGTATCTCAGCTCCTTCCCTCAGGAGGGCGCAGGTTGACAAGATGGACACGCATTACATCTTTGAGATGAAGGAAGGAGACCTGTCAGGGGGGTGAGAGATAAGGGAGAAGTGAGAGACGGAAGAGAAAGAGAGGAAAGAAGAGATAAGAGGAGATTGAGAGACCGAAGGTTTCGGATGTCTATGGGTATTGAGATGGAGTATCGATGGCAGTGCAACATGAGAGTAGAAGTTTGCATAGAGGTAGATCAAGCGAGAGAGGGAGCGATGCGTTACGGTTGTTAGTACTACGCAGAAGAAAGAAGAAGAGGAGGAATAACCACAACAGACCTATCTCCTTTTCTCCCTTTCTGTATCGTATCACAGGTCGTGTCTGTCGTCCATTGTGATATATGATCAGAGCGAGAGAGGGGGAGGAGGGGGAGAGACGGGCGGGAGGAGGGGAGGGGAGAGAGAGGGAGAGAGGATAAGGAGAGGAGAGAGTGAGACCCAGATCAGAGATAGCACGAGGCGTTTATTGTTTATTACCCATTCGTATATTGAAGAACGGGAGGAGAAAGGACGGGAATAAGAGAGAAGAAGAGGACGAAGTTGTTCTAATTGGAAAGAGGCGTCTGATGGACACTCGAAATGAATAGAATGAGAAGGAAGAAGGACGATGGAAGTCGATCAATTATTAAGTGAAGAGGAGATGCGAAGAGAGGGAAGGAAGACCCCAATTGAGATGTGACTGTTGAAGGAGAGTGGACAAAGGCAGATTGACTGGCAGGGAAGAAGAGAAGGAGAGGAGTAGGAGGAGGAGTGAGGGACAGGGGAAGATTCCCACAATCGAGTCCAGAAATAACAGAGTCAAGTGGGAAAGAGAGTAGCCAGTAGTACGGACAGCTTGTGAGAAAATGACGGATGTGATCGAGATTAGGTTGAGAGAGGGATTGAGATGAAGGGGGAGAGGTCTTGGTATGTAAGAACATCGAGGAAGAACGGGACAGAGAACAGATGGAATGAGTAATACTCAGAGATAAAGCCCGTACGAGGGATTCGATAGTAGTCTCAACCAGGTGAGTGATGTACTCTCGCCCGCTCATCGTAATAATAGAGTGAGAGCCCATCTCCTGGGGGTGGAATAGACCCCGTTGGCATAGAGATCGAAATGAGGAGAGGCTATGCCAGAGGGCTAGGGGACAGGATAGGATATGGGAGTATGGCAGAAAGGAAGCGTCACAAGGACAATTCTCGAAACGAAACCAGACGAAATGAGAGAGGATGGAATGAGAAGGGACTCATATGGTGTGGACATTGGAGCAAGGCCAAAGAATGAGAGGGGGAAGGTGCGAAAGGGAAGAGAGACTGGTAATTAGAGAGGACCCCGCAGGGCGCGAGATAATGGGGTCTCACTCTACCCAGTTCAATGACCACCAACAAGTGAAAAAGAGGGGCGGTTCAAAGGAAAGAAAGGAGGCAATCTGGAACTGTAATACAGTTGTGAAGAGCCCGTGTAGGGATGGGTGAGTCTGAGTGGAGCTTAGGAGACTCGAAGGAGGAGGAGGGGAGGGAGGGGGAATGGGCAGAGGACAAACATGATAGTACTCTCACTCCCCCTCTCAGAATGCTTATACGGCCTGTCTTCACGGGTTAGATACAAGAAGAAGAGGATGAGTCAATGGGTAAATCTGTGAGAAGAGAAAGGAACGGCGAAGAAGGAAGAGGAAAGGGACACTGATTCCCGATTTCACTCAGATCTCATTACACACGATCGAAAAACTGGAATGGGTCCGCAGATGGTTGGAATTAGAAGAACGTCCTCGCTTTCCTTTCTCTTCCTTCAATCACAGTCACTTTTTGCCCCCACCCTGATGAGTGACCATGGAAAACCAAGTTATGATCCTTCTCCTTTCGAAAGAGTGCACACAAGAGGGATCTCTTCCTTTCCCATACTCTATCATTCCTATCAGGGCAGATGGAATCTATTACTCACGCGATAGATTATGGAGAATGAGGAGGGTTATCATCGGGGTATTATTTGTTTGGAGCTGGGCCTGCTCTATCGTATTAGAGGTGAGGAATGATAACGGATGGGAAAGGTGATGATGTTGATGCCCATTGAAAGAGAGAGGTGTGATTGGTCTCCTCTCTTCCCTTCCGGGGTCGAGTGGAGTGGAGATTAAAGAAGGCTGGTCCGACCCAGGAAGGAAATGACCAAAGTAATCTGGGTACGCAATCAGAAGGTGTAAGGGATGGGGCACTGTTTGGATAGGAGATGACACAAGATAACTTATGAGAGGGGGGAATCTCGATGGAAGAGTGACCATGGACCCCCTGTAGTGCAGAAAGAGAGCGATTGACCCCGCCAAAGGAGGAGAGAAGAGAGAGACGACACCAATTTACTGTCCTCGTATAGTATCACTAAGCCGATTGAAGGGAGAGAGACCTTGCCTCTTTTAGACGAGATCAGAAGAGACTACCTCTTTACGGTCGAACAGAGTTACTGCAGTTGAGAGAATTTACGAGATAATAGGGATGAGAGATCAAAGAGAGAGAGGGAAGGGACTGTCCGGAATCTTGAAGGGGAAAATAGGCGCGCGAGCCATTGTATAGCTTGGAGATTGAGAAAAAAAAGGGAAGATTTGCCTACAGAAGGAGGTCGAATTGTTTGTTTGTGGGGGAGTTGTGCCCGAGGGCTAATTTCAATTAGAAGAAGCCACGAGAGGAAGAGAGAAATGGACTGCCCCTCTCCCTCGAACTAACTCATTTCCTGTTCAGAGAGAACGAGAGAGAAGGGAGAATCGAGAGAGTCGAGACCAGAGTGGTGAAAGAAATCTACATTGAGTAGTCCCTGGAGTCAATGGAAGAGAGTTGAGAGGAGGGCGAAAGACGAATAAAAACCGAAGAGAAGAAGTAGTTATCACTTAAAAGAACAGGTAGTGCTGCCGAGTTTGGGAACCACTTCGAGTTTATAGTTGCTATAGTGAGGAGTTCGAAAAGGAGGGAGGTGCGAGAAAGGGGCGGGCCTAGTAGGCGGTTCAAGCTGTTTTGAGGCACCTGTCGTGATGTAAGTTTCGTCGAAACATTTTTGCAAAAATGATACTGCAAACCGGCAGGTGAACATGGCCGACAAACATTGACCGATGTGAGTAACAACAGGTAGATTCATTCCCCTTCCCCCTCTCAACAAGACGGATTCACCCCCCGTTGACATGACTGATTCATGTCGCATACAATGGAGGGAAGATCGGAGGAGGAGAGGGAAAGAGATAGAAGGGAAATCGGAAGAGACGACTGGAAGAGGGTATATATCAAGTAGAGAGAAGGGAGTGGACACACTTTACACAAGGAGAGAGAGAGACTGGAAGGGAAGGAACTCATCTGTACTTACGACGAATGAAATCGGAGGAGGAAGGAGTAGTGAACAAGCAAGGAATGTTCTCACGATAGATCCATTTCACGAGGACTTTTGTCCCGAGGAAAGAGAATGACAATGGAGAAATGGACCATCAATAGAGAGAGAGAAAGTAACAGTCAATTTTGCCTTGTTTCTGATGAATGACAAGGGAAAACCACGTTTTGATCCTTCTTATTTCGAAACAAATGGAGAAATGGACCATCGGACTGACAAGATTTGACCGAGAGATGGCCAAAGAGATTAGATATAGATGAGAAGGGGAAGCCATGAGGGAAGACTACTGACCACGCGAAGGAAAGGAGTAACGAGAGACACTGAGTATACATGGGGATCATGGACGACAAAAGACGAAGTTGAGATTGGAGAAGAGAGAAGAGAGAGGGAGACAGTCCCCCGGAAAGGTCGAATACTCAGACAAAGAGAGAAGAAAAGGGAGTGAAAACATGGGGAGGAGTACGGAGAAGAAAGGGATCTGACCAAATCCCATCTCTGACAACAGGTCGTAAGCATATTTTGACATCGTTTCGCAACTATGGTCAATATGTTGATGGTTGCGAACAAAGGAAGCGTTTTCGGTGCTGGGATTAGTTAGAAAATAGTGAGAAGTTGCGAGAAGGGGGAACGACTTCTTTCTCAAGTGGAGGCTGAATTCGTCTGAGTGTAAGTCATGCAGAAGGGAGAGGAAGGAGAATAGGAGTAGCATGAGAATGCAGCTGACAGCCTTCAAACTCA
The DNA here is from genome assembly GCA_900490705.1 of Pristionchus arcanus. Lineage (NCBI taxonomy): Eukaryota > Metazoa > Nematoda > Chromadorea > Rhabditida > Neodiplogasteridae > Pristionchus > Pristionchus arcanus. The sequence goes on along the minus strand of LS486930.1, from coordinate 474,835 downwards.
TTTGCATATTCGAACATGAGCAGTTGGACACTAATTGGAAAGATGAGGAATCACGAAGTTGTACTGCGACTGAGGGAAGGCGCCAGGGAGGATTCGCACTAAGCCGTCTCAACTGGTGTGGTATAAGCTGGAGAAGAGGAGCAGTTTCTGCCTCTACTCTGTAAACAATATTAGGAACATCTCGGGCCTCTCCCCTTCTTTTGACCAGTCGAGAAGGGTCACAATCAGGGAGATGTGCAACAATCAGAGGAAAGAGTGAGTAGAGTGAGTAAATAGACATCAGATGGGACAGATGGAAGGGTCATCTCACCTGGTTCCATTTAGGAACACATCTAAGAGGTAAGGTTAAGGTTGTTTCCACGTCAAGCGATTTTACAGTACGAAAAGTCTATGTGGGAACCACAGTAAGGCAAGCTGTTAGACTGACTGCAATACCGTCCGGTGCACTGCTGTCTAGGTTACCTTACGCGACCGGTGTCACTACCAAACCTAAGAGGAAAGACACAAATCTTCGAGTGAGAATGAGATAAATTGGAGAGTGTCTTGATAGATGGAAGAGAGAGAAGTGTCGGACCATCCTTCACTTCCCTGTTGGATCTCAACAAAAAGATCGCTCCGATCGGACGGTCGAGAGGGGAGATAAAAGCCCCTCTCGCCTTTCGGAAGAAAGACATACAAATCGTTGTCGTCGTGTATGAGAAAGGACGGGAAAAAGTAATGCACACAGTCCCGCGCATTCAACCACCCTTTTCTGCAAACTCCACCTCACCCAACTCTCGCGCCAATTCATGGGAAATAAGGCGAAAGAAATGGGCGAGACAAGACTCTCTCTCTCTTAATCCGACCGAAACTACTGAATAGTGACCATCGCTCATTCGAGTAAGATTAGTGGAGAGGAGGAAGAAGTAAAAGAAGAGGGAGGGAGGAAAGAGGAAAGTAGCCGCGACCTTGGCTGTAGTGGACACATTTCGAGTGTGGAAAGTGAGGCACCGAGAAATCTGAGGAGCCAATCTGAGAATAGAGATCTAGAGGAGAGGAGGAGAGGCGAGAGAGAGGATATAATCCGGGTTTATGATGAGGAAAGAGAGAGAGGGAGATGCTAGATTGTGAGCATTCAGTAACCAGACGAGATTTGAACCGAGAGATTCAATTGGAAAGAAAAGGACGAAGAAGTGTGGCGGAACGAATGGATTGACATGCAAATGCTATCGTCAACTGAGTCATTCAAACGTTCCCAGATCAGAAATAGAGATAAGTTGAGAGAATGGCAGAAGAGAGAAAGAGGCAGCTAGTTCGAATGGAGTAAGAAGAAGATGGGGAATGGGAAGGAGAGTAGGTGTCTGAAAGGGTTCAGAGGGAAGAGAGAAGAGGGGGACCACATCATTCATAGTCACGGCTCATTACGTGTGCAGGTGTTGTACAGAATGAGAGGAAAGTGAGGATCCGCCCTTCCTTTTTGTGTGCCGATTCGCCTCTCCTGTCTTGTTTGAGTGAAAGTATCCGATGGAAAAGCAATGGAGGGAACAGGCATTTCGTACATGCAACACAACATAAGAAGCGGATCCAACTGCGATGCAGCGAGGCTGAAATTATCCCCTGCTAGTATCATTCAACTCACTCTTGCCGGTAATGGTGAGACGAGCTGTCGCAACGGAGGAGCCAGCAGAGTTGATGGCAGCACAGATATAGTTACCCTGAAATATCATCGGGTAAACTGAGAAAGATCAAGAAATCTTACCTCATCATGGGGTCTGACATCACTGAGATGCAGTTCACCAGTCTGGGATACGGTAACTCGTCCATCAATCGAAGCATGACCAGGGAAGAGCACTGACTGAAATGGACACGAATGTTTTCATGAAAATTTCCCACGCTGGAGAGTGGCTTACGCTACTGGCACTGGCTAGAGAGCATGTGGAGAGATGGCCGAGCGGTCTAAGGCGCTGGTTTAAGGCACCAGTCTCTTCGGAGGCGTGGGTTCGAATCCCACTCTCTTCAGAACCTTTTGCCGTAGTTTTAGCAACCAATCGGATCAAGTAAATTCATTTTTATTTTCGAATCTAATAAATAAATAACAAATATATTATTTCGTACAGTTACAAAAAATATAGATCTTGGACTTTTCAAGAATTTTCTTTGTATTTTTTTCAATTTTGGATGTAAAGCAACAGAATGTACCCACCGATGAACCCTCTTTGCTCCAGTAGATGGCTGGGTTCGGTTGTCCACTCGCAGTGCACTCAAACTGAGCTCGTCCACCTTGATCCACAGTAAGATCCTGAGGACGGAGAACGAAGGCGGGAGGAGCCTGAAGGTGATTTTGTATATTTCAATGCTTAGTTAAACCAGAATCTGATATCTTGATCAGCTGGGAAAGCGACACTGATAAATATTGTTTTGTATTGAATTTACCCAAAAAAAATGTAATATTTACGAGATATCGTACCTGAACTCGAAGTCGAGCCGATGCTTCGATTGATCCAGCAGGATTCCTTGCATTGCAGATGTATTCACCCTCGTCGGAGACTTGCACGCTGCAATCACCAAATATCAAGATGAGATATAATAATATAAAAACTCACCGATCGATCTTGAGTCCTCTATTGTCCTGCGCGATGTAGGCTCTCTGTGCCGGCATTTGAGCGTTCGCCTTCTTCCAACTATAAAAATTATGTTAATATTTGTCAACGGTTATCATTCAAGCGATTTGTCAATAAAAACATTTTAAAAATAAATATGCTCTACGTTAAGAAATTAATTGAGAATAATAATTTAATTTGATGTATTTGAAATGATATTGGTGACGTATAATACCTACTGATCGATTATCAGTTTCATGTAAAGAGTTGTTCTCTATTTACCTGATCTGTGGTTGCGGTTCTCCCGATACTCTGCAGTCGAAGAGCACAGAGGATCCCACGTCCACAGTGATGTCAGAGGGCTCGAGCTAAAAATTACAGTTTCCATTTATTATTGATTTTTTAAAAGATCGAGTGTGCTTTTTTGAATGAAACTTACAATGAACTTCGGCTTCTCGTATACGCTCAGTCTTGCCGGCGGGGAGATTCTCTCTCCGACCATGTTAGTCGCCACGCACACGTACTGACCGGAATCGGTGTGACGAACCTGTAAAATATACAAATAATTGTTATTTTTACTTAAAATGGTGTACGATATAAATGTGAAGGCTGATCTAAACTTACGCTCTCAATAACGAGATTTCCATCAGGATGGAGACTCATTCTCGGTTCCTCATCACTGATTCGAATTTCCTTATCGTCTTTCTTCCACGTTACGATCGGTTCGGGATATCCACGAGGAGGAGAGCACTCGAGAGTCGCCTTGTCACCGGAGAGTGCCTGCAATGGCAAATATTAAATTTATTAGTAAATTGTGGAATATTTCTCTTTTCCAAATATATGACAAAAAATGTTAATAAATGAAGATGTAGAATGCATACCTGAACAGCTCTGGGCCTACTCCTGAATTCTTCCTTGAGCATGGCAATCTTGAGAATTCCCTCTCTCGATCGAGCGACTCCATCCTCATTGCGAGCCTCGCAGTAGTACGTACCCGCATCGGCGTCCTGGAAGAAGAATTTTAGAATATAAATAGGAAAAAATAGCATAATAGAATATTTTTAAAAAAAAGGGTGACTATCGTACCTTTCCGTTCTTTCCTTGATTAACTCGCAGAAGAAAGAGAGAGCCTGTGTCGAGCAGAATTCGATGAGACGTCACTTGTTCTTTGTTCGTTGTTAGCTGAAATTAAATGAAATATTTAAAAAAAAATTTTACAAGGTATTCTGATCCAAATTCAGCAGCAATCGAAATTCAGAAATAGTTTGAAAATTGATTTTGATTTCACAGCTACCGTAATCCCGGTCAACACTGAATCCGTAGAATGCCATATTGAGAATGCATTACTATTATTTTCTTTCTATTTAATCAGTTAATCAGTTTCACTTAGAAAATAATTCATACTCAAAAATAAATAATAAAATCCAATGAATCAAGAAAGAGCAGACTAATTCATACTTTGAAATTTGACTATTTCACGGCTACCGTAATCCCGGCCAACACTGAATTCGGATAACACTGTTTTGAGAATGTTTTTATTTTTCTTTATTTTTTTGTATTAAGATGCACTTAAAAGTGAGTTCTTATTCAATAAAAAAACTGAATTCGTATGAAACACGTAAAAGTATATTTAATATATTTTGAAATACGTATATTTTGAAAGTTGACTATTTCACGGCTACCGTAATCCAACACGGAATACGGATAATTATGTTCGAGAATTTTTCTATTTATTCATTCAATTTTGTAACGCTTCGAAATGAATTATTACTCAAAAAAATCTTGAGAAACAAAAAAAAAGCTCTAAAAGTTTTTTGAAAGTTGACTATTTCATGGCTACCGTAGTCCCGGCTCAAAAAGAATAAAAGTGTTGCATTGAACATATTTTACTTTTATTTTATTTTTTACCCTTTCCTGCTATTGCTAAATTTGAATGCAATTCAAAAGAAAGCAAATCTTCTAAAAAAGCAGGAGCGGCCAAGATTCAAATTTCACAAATTGACTATTTCGCGGCTACCGTAATTCCGGTCCACAAAGATTCCGAATAATGTAAAAAAAATGTTTTTTTGTTTCACCTCTTATCAAAAAAAAATCGTGTCCAGTTATATATTTTTCAACTCACCGGTTGTCCATCCTTGTACCATGTGACAATTGCATCACTCGGTTTCGCCTGACAATTGAGAGTGGCTGGAGATCCTTTGGGCACGACCACATCAAGAGGATGCTCAGTGATCACCGGTTCTTCTGCAATTATTATATGTATTGCTAAATATTCCATTTCCATTCATTATCATATTGATCACTATATCTCCCTTACATTTAGCAGCGCCATTACATCCAAATGTAAAATAAGATATCCGTTATTGTTATTATCAATGTAGCTTTCCCTAACGGAAATAGCCTTTCTAATAATGCCACTGTATAGTCGGCCTTTCTCCATCCACGACACCTCACCATCCACAGAAAATATTTGTGTTGACTGCCACAGATTCTCGAATTAGCCTATGCTTCTCTGATTTCAGTGAAGACCACTCTAATGACCATGAGGAAAAATAGAGAAGTGTTTCTTGCAGAAAGATGATACTATGGTTGATTCAAATCAAATCACGTGATCTGATTTCACAGAAGTAGTACTGATTCTGGACCCCCATTCACGAGTACTTCTACATGCATCCCCTCAATCCTTCCTCTGCCTGCTCTCATCCGTCCTCTTCACTATTCCCATTCACTCTGCACCGGTCACATCCTCTGTTCTAATCAAATTTCGGACGTGAAGAGCGTTCATTCTCTCTCTCTCTCTCTGCCCCCTCCGGACAAGACCGATTATCCCCTCCATCCAGAGAGAGAGAGATGGAAAGGGGAGGCTAATTCGAGGATAGAAGAAGAGACCCTTGAGAAGGGAGAGCCTTCCCCCGGATGTATGAGGAATCAAGATAGGAGAAGGAAAAACGGCTATATAGAAGCCGGCTACCGTAATCTCCTTAGACGGGCATTTTGCGTTTGCATTGAGCATCTTCAGCTGGTCATAAAACTCAGTCCAACCATTTCCTCTATGCTCAAGTTGGTCCATTCCCTTCTCATCTCTTCTTTTCTCTCAGTTTCCTTCAGCAGCCTTCACGGAATGCGGAAAAAGAGATTGAAGGTCGATCGAGAAGGGCAAAAAAAAGAGTGATTTATCAAGAGTCTGGCAGCATCATTGAATGAGAAATGGGGGAAGAGATGGATCAGAGTGATCGATCCAGAATATATCGAGAATCGTGCTCTTAGGGATAATTAACTGACAGATCCTTTCATAATTATCGTCTCCCTCAGATCCATTCTAATTGTTCTCTGTCTCTCCCTCTCTCTCTCCCTCCCTCTCCCTTCTCAAGGGAGATATCCACAATGCTCATTTCGACGACGTGTTAATGTATGCAGAAGAAGACAGAGAGAGAGGGGAGGGAAAAGAGAGGAGGAGGACGGTAGTAGATGCCATATGAGCGACTCTACTAGAAGAAAGGATGGATGAGTAGTGTACTTCATTTGCCACCATCATCCCTCTCCTACTAAATGATTCACGAGCAGCACACACGCCCGTTGTTAGATTACTCTTCTCTCGTATTCACTGACTAATCTAGAGAGTGACCCTTCATCCATTATTGATCACTACCTCACAGTAGATCACGCAGAGAAAGACAGAGAGAGATACAAATCGTTCAAGGCTAAACAATTCTCACTCTCCCTTTCCCATACTCTTTTCTATGGGGCTAGCCACAGGGGTTCCATCGAGGCGACAGTCGGTCTAAGTGCATGTTTAGATCGAGGATTCCCCTCCTTCCAGGTGTCACTTCCGTTGAATGCACTCCCCGCGAGCGGTCTTCTGGACGAGAGAGTGTACCCGATGGAGAGAGTCATGCTCAATCGGGCAGATGTCCTATCCTTCTCATAATGGAAGATGAGGAGGACTCGGGCGAAACTCGAGAAGGAGAGAAAGAGGGCAACCTGTCCAGTGTGTGCTTGCTTGCATGTACATGTAATCCTAGAACGGGGCAGGACTGAACCTTGTCTGACTCCCTTCCCCTTCATTCCTTCCACCTTCCCCCCTCTCTAGGACCATCCCAGATTAGCCGACTATAGTGGTCATAACAGCTCACAGTGGCTATTCAATCTGGGAGAAAGCCCCCCTGGGGCAGAAAAACAGGTGAGACGCGAGTCCCTTCCTGGCTATATTAGATGACTTCCTATTTTGCAAGGAATAATGGATCTTCGGAGAGCCAGAGGGTATCTAGGAACTATACAGAAGAGGTGATCCCTATTCCTTGCCAGTCGAGGCTAACTGTACTGTTCCCGTCCGACCTTTCCCTTGTCCGTCTTAGCCGGCTAGCGAGAGCATGAATCAGTGCCTTTTCCCTCCCCCCTTCCTCCCATTCCCTCTTCCATTCCCAATGTAGCCTAATCAGCCCGGACAGTCTGGCATATGCCCTATGTCTCCCTTCCCTCTCCCTCTCCCTCTATCCATTCTCTCATTAGCTCGTGTTATCCTCAAGAGAAGAAGCCTGTCGATTGAATGGGAGGTCAAGGCAGAAGAGGGGGAAGGAAGGCTACAGGACTAATTGATCCCTCGCGCCCTCACCACCCCTTCACACCATCCACAACCACTAACAAAGACGAATGGGCTACCCCATTCGATGGATGAATTTATGAAAGAGAGGAATACTGTGGGATATGAGCCCGGAATAATTCCTTTGTGAATTCTTCCTTCCTTTCCAAGGGTCTCTCGTTTCTCTGAACTCTCTCGAATCTTCATGGTCTCTAATGGGAATAAGATTGAGATCGGCATCGAGATTGAATGAGAGACTCCTTCGGATGACACCGATCAGAGAGAGAGAGAGAGAGAGGGGGGGAGGAGGGAAGGGGAGATAACAAGATGAGATGAGTGCCATTTACGATCTCGAATCTCTTTGAGATGAGACGAGATTGGATATCCAGGAAAGGAATGAGATACAATCCATCATAAACAGATATATTAGCTTCTTTTCCTCTCCCATCTTCCAATTTCTCTCTCTTGATTAGTAGAGGTGGTTCTTGATGGGAAAGCTTCCATCTTCTTTCTCCTCTCTCTCATTACGACGGAGCAGTCACAAAGACGAGGCTAATTTGTCGCCTTTGAGTCCTTTTCTCTCTTGCTACTTCTCCCTCTTCCTTGGTCAGTTGTTGGCCCAATAGAAGAGAGGAAGAGTCTGGGAACGACCCTCCCGATCTCGCTTGAATTCAAAGGTGCCAATCAACTATACTAAGCCTCCAAATGTAGTCGAGGGAGAGCAATACAAAAGAGGCAGCGGCGAGAGGGGAGAGAGACATATGGTTTCTGCTCTTTCTTTCTCCCTTCACGTACTATCAATCTCTTTCTTCTAGGGCAGCGCTATGTAATTTCAACACCCCTTCTAAGGCAAAGGGGCAGGGGATACAAAGGGAGAGAAGCGGACTGGACTTGTCTCTGATCTGATTCCCTACAGACACAACACGACAAGACGAGACAAGAGGGAGTGAACTGGACCAGATGGCTTAACAGGACGGCATAACGAGCAGATAATGTCAATTAGAAGAGAGAGTCTCAAGAGAGAAGGAAGAGACATCTCAGAGGGAAATAAGTCTACGGCTTCATAAGTCTAAGATCTCCTAGGACGATTTCGAAATCTAATAGGCGAGGGGAGGCGAACAGTTAGACTTATAAAGTCTACCCAAGTGACCCGTAAGTCAACGATATTAGACTTATTGTGAGATGGCACTGACCTGACAGAACTGCCGATACGAGCAGAACAGCTACTGCTATGACACGAAGAAGCATTATTGATTGAGGAAAGTGGAATCACGACCGCATCGATGGAAGGCGAAGGTCTGCAATGAAATTACTATTGAGATGGGAAATTGGAAAAAAACGAAATAAAATAGATGAGGTGCATCGATCATGGAATAATGAAGAAGGGGAAATAAATAGATGGAATGAATAGAGGCGTTGGCTTTCCTCTGATATTATCGCTAGCCCCATTTAAGGAACACAAAACGGAATAAAGAACGAGGATACCTCGCACGGGCTGAGGGATAAAAAGTGATGGCGAGGAGGGGGAATAGATCAGATAGGAAGATGGAAGAGAGGGGATGGAGGGGAAGGGGAGGAAAGAAGGACTGGCCAGTGTTGTGGATACCTAGAGATCGCGTAAACACAATGGGCTTGACCCTAAACAGAGGAGAGGGTAATGAAGCCAGCGGTAGATTGGGAGAGAGAGGGAGGGAGGGAGGGAGGGAGAGGGGAGTGGGAGACAGGAAGTACGGGAGAGGACAGAAGGAAGGACCGATAAGGGAGAGAGAGAACGGATGTTGACTGAGAGAAGGAGGAGTGGAAGGAGGAAGAAGAGAAAGAGGAGAAGTATTGAAACTGAGTGATGGGATGAGTGATGGAAGAGTTGTGTGCAGGTGAGAAAGCTGAATGAGAACGGGAAAGAGTCTCGAAAAATGGCGGGAAAATTTGGACTGAGTCTTTGTTTGAGACTGAAAGAGGATCACAAGAAGTAGAAGAAAGAATGAAAACTTGTGACCAGAGGAATGATACTTGCGGAATGAAAAAAGAGACAATTCTGATGTTGATATCATTCAGCCCCCGTAAAGAGGAATTGATACTGTCCGTAAGTATAATGATCGGTTGGAATCGATTGATTAGAGAGGGATCAACAAGTTCAACAAACAAGGGCATACCGAGATATTCGGAACGGTTTAATTGTAAAAGAGCAAAAGAGAAAGGGTAATTCAACACAAACGATCATGTAAAGGTCAGACAACAATAAAATGGGTAACTAAACCCGAAAGTGGTGGATCCGAATGATGGACAGTACTAATAGGACGGGAGTAACGGACGATTCAAATGCAATGCGCGTGGTAGTGTGAATAAAAGTGAGGAGGGGCCAATGCGAGGAGAGAGAGATAGGGGAGAATGAAGAGAGCAAGGGGAGACACAGGGTCAGGTTAGCGTGGTATGAGAGAGAGAGAGATGGTGGGAGAGAGAGAGAGAGACTCAACCCCCGGATTGGGTCAGTGCTTACCTCTCCCTCTCCCTCCTCTCTCTACCTTTCCCTTCACTCCCAGGGCTTATTATCAGGTTGATTCATAAGTCTTGTCCGTTTTTTAAGGTCATGTTTGGGAGATCATTACGGGCCACGGATAAAATATGATGACTTCTGTAAAAAACGGTAGTATCAGGATAGTATAAACTATGATTTTGTTAGGGCAGCATATTTCAACTGTACATTAGAGAAGAGATCTTACCACCTAAAAATATCGTTAAAAAATGAAATTTTCAAAATAATTTTCAATCAGCTTGCACTCCTCGGATAATTTTTTTCATGATCTTCAATTACATGTATAAGTAGCTTGAGTCATCATATTTTCATCTACGAAAGATCTAGGATATTGGAAATCAGCAACGGAAGTTATAACAAAACATGCTACGAGACCTATTTTTAAGAAGTCTTCGGACAATCGATTGTCAATTCGACAGGGAAAGAGGTACCGGGGTGTAACCAGGGGCGCTTTATACTATTACATAGTCTCTACAATCTGGTTGAAAAATTATTAAATTTTCTTTTTGTACAGCTTTTAAATATCAAAAATTCAAATGACATGAAATTTCAAGATTTTTCAAAAAAATTACAAATCGCCAACTTTATATAAAATCATGCCAGAAATTTATAGAGTTGAATTGTATTATATCCTTGCAAGAAGTATTCCCCTTATGGTTGTTCTTCAAAATGAGCACACAAACAGCTAGATCTGATTTCCCGCTCAAGCAGAAATATTAGTCAAACACCAATTTGGACCATCGCAACTCGCATATACTCAACGGGGGCCTACTCTCAAGTAAACAATGGTATCAATATGCCGAGTGTAGGTTAGTAAGCACAAATAAAGTACTTTCGAACGCCCACGTAAAATGGTGGATTTGATTACATCCAAAGATTATGTGGCTCGAGTAAGAAAAATCGGACAAGACTTATGAATCAACCTAATATATCCATCGATTGGATCCGAGTATGATCTGTGTGTGGTGAGAGTGAGAGACTCTGATTACGGAAGGGTGGGGGACTGTTGGAGGTTCATTTAGTGCCTTAGTATGGAATGATTGTCAACAAATGAACACTCTTATCAAAAGGGACCGCCTGATAAACGAAAGAGGAAGGAAGAACGGGGTTCGTCAGAGAGGAAAAGATGAAACAGTCTGAGGCAAGAGGGAGAGGAGGAAACAGTACTGTTCCATCACTACTTTTCTTAAGAAGTATAGGCAAATGATGGATAGAAGCAGACAGTAACTACATGTTTCCAGGGTCCATAACTGTTTCGTCTAAGAAGTATAGACAAATAAAAGAAGATAGTAACGGCATGTTTCCAGGGAGAAATAGATGAGAGAAGAGGGGAGTACGAGAAGATTGAGGGGCATTGGGCAATGATGAGTCTGGTGTGAGATTAGAAGTTAGCAGAAGTGCCTGCTCCCCCTTCTCTCCCAGGGAGTGAAAGAGATTAGTGGAGGGTCGAGTGTGATAAGACTCGTGAGGTTGAGGAAGGGGAGGGGAGGAAGGGGAAGGAGGGAGTGACCAGTGGACAGGCTCCCGAGAGGAGAGAGGGAAGGAGGAATGACTGATTACAGCACTGCTGGGGGACAGGGAGGGGATATCCACCTGATGGAAAGAGAGGGTGGAGAGGAAGAAAAAGTGCTGTTTGCAAGCTGTTGAACATCGGGAAACGAGAGAGACAGGGGAGATGGAAGAGGATCAGAGACATAAGATGTGTCCTAACAGACGGTCGGACAGCGGGACAAGAGGAATGGGATGGATCAAGGATGGGAAGGGATGGGTTAATGACCTGTGAAGGAAGAACAGCGAAAAGGAACGAGGTGATAACTAGTCAAGGATTAGATTTGGGAGGTATAGCCAAGGGAGGAGGAATAATAGAATGTTGGAAAGCACAAAGAGTGAAGCCGTCGCTCTTCCGCATATGGATACAACCACTAGGGAAGAGAAAGAGTGATGAGAGAGAAGAAAGAAGATGAGAGATGGAGAACGCTGACCAAGGGATGATTAATTGAGGGACAGACCCTCTCTCCTCCCGCCCGCTCTCCCCTCCTCTCCCCTCTCTCACTCCTTCACTCTCGCAACATACGAGACCACTCCCTTTCATAGATGAAAAACGAAGGCCTGCCTTAGTCTCCTCCCGGCCAAAAAAAAGAAACCTTCCTGGGAAAGGAGGGAGAAAATGTGCACTAGTGGGCATTCTGAGAGCATAGCAACGAATTGAAGATGTGAAGGGGAAGGAGAGATTTTGGATTAACCGACCCTCTTCAAATCTAATATTCTCTCGTTTCTCAGATACATTTACTGAAAGTCATGAAGCCCGCCTAATGCTCGGATGCGCATTAGCCGGCGATGTGCGGTGAAATTTATGAAATAAAATTGGTTGGAAAGGAGAGGCTGCCATGAAATGAATGAGAGGCGAGACTACCTGAAGAAACAATAGAAGAAGTAGGGACGATACTTGTTTTCGTCATGTGTGTTCTCGAGATTGCAACTTGCAGAGTGTCAAGTTCAACTAAGTCGGGAAGGCGATGAATGGCGCAGAAGATTACTGTGAAAGAGGCTTTTCCATGCACAGTACCCGCCTTTTCTGGCTACTCGCAAATAATGCGCGCAAAGATCCTTTCTCACTGTATGAAATCTATACTGTGAAGGAGGAGGAGGAGGAAGAAGGTGAATAATAGAAGGAACGAATGAGGATCGTACTGTCGAGTAAGACAGGAAACTTACAACACAACAATCAATAATAGAGAAGAACATAGACTACGAAGAATATCGTAGTATACTCCCAGCACTTTTGCTGAATAATGTATAATAACCTAAAATAAGCTAGATTTAGCAAAGCATAGAACTGATTTGTGAATGAAGAGCGTGAATTGTGAATTGAAGGAAGGGAGTGACCTCCCACAATCAGACACGTCCGTCCTACTATCTCCGTGCAATGCAGTAGTGAGGGCGAAGTGAGATTCAATTTGTGGAATGAGAGAGAGAGAAGGAAGAGCAGAAAAGAGAAGGAGGTCCACTTGGAAGGAAGAAGAGAAGTACAAGAGGATGATTAGCTCTATGAGGAGGAGTATGGGTGGTCTGGAGAGTGAGAAAAGGGAGGCTTCACGCTGGAAAGAAAGAAACATAAACATAGCGTGAGTCGCAGAGGCCGTTGATGACGCAATAAAAACAGGCTGGGATTTAGTTTGAGGAAGCTAGCGTGAGAGAGAAAGAAAGAGGAGGACTCATCAACAGAGAAATCTCAATTAGCAGAACAAAAAGAGAGAGAGGAAGCATGCTGGAGAATGCAGCTGAATATGGGAAATTGGAGTAATATTCTCTCCATTCATCGTCTTTAGGCAATGGAAGAAAGGAAGACCATGGAATTGTTTGCCACACTGTATGGAAAAGTTGCGAAATGTGAGAGGGGTGCAGGATTGAGGATAATCGAAGTTGAGAGAAGAGAGAAGAGACTGAAAGGAAGGGATGCTTACCGTTATTCCATAGAGAATGAGAATCGACCTTGAGCAGTTAAGGGAAGGAAGAAATGGAAGAGGACTTGGGTCGATTCATGCAGAGAAAGAGAGAGGGGAGGTAATGGCGATCCATTGGCTATTCAAGAGAGGAATCAAGGATGAATTGTTGATCAGGTAGAGAGAGAAACGGTTACTACGAGAGAGAGAGAGGGGGTCCAGAGGGGAGAGGTGGGATGAGATTAGGGCTTGGACCAGTCAGTAACGGGCTGTTGAGGAAGAGAAGATAAACTCCACTTGACTGCATCGTCAAATTCAATTTGATCCTCTCTCTTCTCTCTCGTTTCTTTGCATCTTTTCCTCTCTCTCGAAGGTAGTAGTCAGTACTGAGAAGGACTTACGAAATGCTCCCATGCAGGTGGAACGTATAGTGAAATTAGCTCGGCAATTCAAGCGAAATCAGGTGAAATGTTGCCAAAGGAGAGTGTTCTACGGGATAGATGCAACATGAAACAAGAGGCACTCCTTTCTCACGATAATAACTATTTGATATGGGAACGGACAGGTGTCACAATGAAAGGAGAGAAGGGGAAGGAGGATTGGGAGAGAGGGAGGGAGAGATGTTCCTCTCGATTGCCATTCGTAGGGAAATGGCTCGTGAAATGGATCTGACTGTTTCTGCTCTCAAATGCAGAACCAGAGGGAGGATCCCCTCTATCCCTCCTTGAGTAGCAACTCGATTATGGGAAAAGGACGAATCCCTTTCACGGATTCTTCTCTCTTCCATTGAGGAATAGGGGCTGAATCGTGGGAACGAGATGAGCTCTGCAACCCATCATCAGATTAGACGAGGGGATGGATGAGGATCGATGAAAAGGAGGAAGGAAAAACGAGAGAGGAGGTCTATGAAATAAGTAATAAGGAGAAGGGAGAATGGGTAGTGCGAGGTTTGAGTGTGGAGATCTCGTTGGAAAGGAAGAAGGAGGGGAAGACTCATGCAGACCTCCTAAGATGATGAGAAGAGAGAGACAAGGGAGAAAAGAGAGAGTGGGAGAGAAGACAGAGATAGGTGGAGAGAGGGGGAATTGAGCAACGGAGAGAATGGTCTTGGGCGGAAGATGATTTATCGTCTAGGTAGATGGAGTATGTGGTTAATGCATGAATCGATATGGGATACTGTAACTAGTTTCTTACTTGTTATTGTTCGTTGAAACGTTGCTGGTAATTGTGGCAAGATAATGAAAACTACATTCGAAATGCACAAACTCATCTGCGCTTCTCTATTTTCCTCCCCTCTTCTTTCCCATTTCTGCACTATGAAGACGTGTAGCAATGAATGAGGAATATGAGAGGGAGAAGACACAAGATGAAGAAGACTTGCAGGGAAAAGACAGAGGAAATAGTTCCCGACGCGGAAAACAAGACACTTCTGTACTTTTCGTGTAGCTCCTCCTTTAACGAAATGGAGGAAAAGGAGAAACAAAGAGAAAATCGGGAGCGAGACAAAACAACGCATTTCACAACATACTCCAGCAGTTGCAAGATGTGTAGAAACAAGCGTTTTCTTCCTGAATAGGCGAGAACTAAGCTCGAAAAGCGGTAAGTAGAAGGAGGTAAAAGGGAAAGGGAGCAAAGACTGATCTGTTCTCTAACCATCTGTCAGTGGCCTCCCTTCCCCTCCCAGCTATTTGTTGCCCGTACTAAGGAACTCTCCCCTTTAATCTTTTCCGAACACGATGATCGAAGATTAGAAGAGATGATGGATGGGAAAAGAAAGAGATTGAGAGAGACGATTGAGAGGGAGGATTGATCTACTTCCAATCACAGTGGTTGACGGACAGAGAAAACTACTAATATTGTATGTTTTGATTCGAGATCTTTTTGAACCAAGAAGTAAAGCGAAGGAGGAAAACAGTACTAATACTTCTCTTTACTCGCTAATTCAGTATTCATTTGGGTCCTCTCCATTTCTCCCTTCCATTCACTCTCAGTAAGGAAGGAGTAAATATAAATCCTCGTGAGAGTCCGAAGACCAATCGTCAACTTGAGATGAGAAGAGACTGAATAGGAGAGGATTACCCGAGCGAACTCCCGTCAAGGGAGGTCTTAGATGGATGGAATGGGTTCATGGAGGGAGACATTACAATGAGTACAGTGGACAGGTGACCAATTGCGTAGTCATGACGCAACAGCACGCGGATCGATGGACAGTAAATTACTCTCCCTTCAAAATCAATCAATCTCTCCACATAATTGCTGCTCGAGATTAAGCGGAAAGGACTGAGAAGGAGGGCTATTATTGAGACGGAGCGGAGACTTAATAGAGTTGTGACCCTCAGGGCACAGGGAGAAGGGAGAGAGGGAAATAGAGAGTGCTTGAGCGACCGCTCCTCCAATTGTCTCATACGTGATTTCCGTTGAGGCGTGAACGAAGGACTTCCAGGTGCACTGGAGAATTTGAACAACGGAAGAAGACTAGAATGGAAATGGGAAAGGGCAAAACGCGATGTACTTTTGGAATACAATGGATGAGTTCGACATAAGACGAGAAGTTGCGCGAGATGGGAAAGGACATATTCAATGTTCAGTCCAATCCATACGATAGAATAAGAAATGGTGGAGAACAAGCGGAACTGATTGCATGTTGGGATGATTGAGAGTCGAAAAAGCACAGGAATTACTGGCCTTATGGCGAGTAAAAACATCCGCGAAGCACAAAAAGCAGTGGAAATCAGCTGGCAGAAACCAGTACTCTAAGCAGTAATCTATCCCCGTAAAGAGAGCTGCAAACAGAAGAAGAATGGAAGAAAAAGAGAAGACAGTAAGGCGCTCAATTTCTCACTGTTAGAGTGGTCGAGAGAGGGTGTGAACAGAGGAGAGGATAGCACTTGAAAGAGGGACGATACGTTGAAGAGGGAAGAGAGAAGACACGCTGTTCGCATGTGATTCATTCTCGAATATCGAGTAGTATAGGACCCGAATCGAACGGGGTTATTCAATCTGAGAGTGAACAGAAGAATGGGAGAAGAAAGCGATCGAGGGCGTCCAATCAAATTGAATGGGAATGAATATCGGAGAGGATGAAAGGGAGAAGAGAAGGAGGAAGATTACGAGAACTCACAGATGGCATAGGCACTTCTTGGCTCTTCTCACTCATTTGTTTGGCGCCTAATTCATTTTATCCCTCCTTCACTTCTCAGATTGGGTTATGAGTGGATACTAATTGAAGCGAAAGAGGGAAACAGCTCGACCTAGATAGAGCATGATCACCATGGGTTAAGAACCACTCGTAAAAGTGATCGTATTATGATTCATATCCACCGTGATTGATGCGCAGATAATCAGGTCGAGCTGAAGTTATGTCGTACATTTTTGAAAATATTGATATTCCCTACCGTTTCATTAAAAAAAAACAAATTTCCAGAATCCTTTCCTGGCGAAATATTGTTGTAACAAAATTTCAAATTTTTGGAAATTAAAAAAGTAATTCAAGCAATTTTTTATCTCGAACGTGAGGTTACAGTGACTACTACAAAGATGCGCATAGTTCATTCCACAGCAATCCATATGTGAATGGAAGGGGAATCAGCAAATGAGCGGGAACGGCTAAAAAGAGAGAGAGAGAAGAAGAGGAGGAGGCAGTGCTTCCTGTTGTGCACCATGCGAGATTCGTGTAAAACGTCTCCAAATCGTGCTCCCATGACATTGGAAAGTTACGATCGCGCACTAAGAAAACAGTTGGAATGAGCCCTTTAACGACTACTTGGATCAACTATCAGTGCGAGGGCGGACAATTACGAACAAACGGCCCAGCAGACATGTTTTGACTTGCAATTTGGACGATGAAAGGAAAGAAATACCGAAAAGAGGGAAGAAAGTGAGAAGTTACGGACAAGTACGTTCAAACGGCCCATGTTTTGACTTGCAATTCGGATGATGAAAGAAATACCGAAGGCGATACTCGAGAGGGAAGAAAGTGAGAGAAGGAGGAGGAGAAAAGTGGAGGCGAGAGAATATATTATTGGATTACAACAGAGGAAGGAGAGGAACGATCATCTCAAGTATATTGTGAACACGTGTGACAAATTCGAAGGGGCGAATCGGCCGAAACGTCGTAATCTTAGGCATATGGAAGGAGAAGGGG
This sequence comes from Pristionchus arcanus, assembly GCA_900490705.1. Taxonomy (NCBI): domain Eukaryota; kingdom Metazoa; phylum Nematoda; class Chromadorea; order Rhabditida; family Neodiplogasteridae; genus Pristionchus; species Pristionchus arcanus. Next base: position 457,557 of record LS486930.1, on the reverse strand, counting down.
AAGAAAGAAGAAGGGAGTGAAGAACTACTATGGGGAAGAACGATTGTAGCAGCTAATAAGCTGTCTTTTCATCTCTTTTCTCGTTGATTTGACGTTGAATTGGAGGGAGAATTGGAGTGTATTGCAGGGAGAGAGAAAGAAAGCCGGATAAGGTCTTCTGCAAACACAAGTTGCTGATGATTGAGAGAAGAAGGAGGAGGAGGAAAGTGGAGACAGCGACGGCAAATTAGAAGGAACGGAAAGTGATTCAAAAGAGAGATCGGGAATGAATTTCTTCCATTGGAGCGTAAAACGGCGAAGAACAACTATGGGGGGAAACTATTTTAGCACTAATAAATTGTGCAAAAGAGAGATCAACAAGGAAAGGAATTGACTTCCCTTGGAGTGAAACGGTTGGAGTGCTCATTTCACGCACTGGAATAATGGCTTGTGCCCTTCGGATATACAATGGGAGAAGTGACCAGAAGGAGAGACTCTAAAGTGACAGACCCCATCACACGCCATATCCCCTCTCCCCTATTCCCCCTCCTCTCCCTTAGTCCTTCTCGTTGGGCCCCGTCTTTTATGGTCACGGATAGCCTATAAAAGGTAAGAGATCTCCTCCAATTCTCTTCTCCAATCGAGAGCCTCGTAACGCGATGACCATTACGTGAAATGATGAATGGGAAGTACTCTCGAATCGAAGGGTTGACAGTTAGATAGGAAAAGAGTGAACAAGGAGAAGGGAAGAAGGAGAAGAAGAAGTGATCTCTCGAGAAACAGTGAGAAGTTCATAGATGTCAATGAGTCATCCCAGAAGAATTCCTGGCGACGTGAGAGACCATTGAACTGAGATTTGACGAGTGGCTCTAAACAAAAGAAACACGAGAGTATGAAGAGTGGGGCAAAATAGAGACGGAATGCGATGCTTCCTTTGAAGTGCTTTATACAACGGAGCGATTCGTTCTGTTTGGCCATTTCTTCGTTAGAAAAAGAAGAAGAGACAGTGTGGCGGTCACATCAGAAGAGGACGAGACGGGAACGGATAACCGACGAATATGAGAGGGTTTAGACTATCCTCTAGGTTGGGAAGGCCAGACTAGGTTCTGGGCACGGAGAGTTTGGGCATGGAACGTGAATAAATACTGGTTAGGATACAAGGAATGGTCGGTGCCCAATGTACAAAGAAACGAGACGATGGATATAATACTTAAGATCCCCAGAAGATCCCTCCCCTGTAGAGTAAACTGCAAGGTTGGGAGAACTGGGGGATCTTAGGGAATGCAACGTTCCGCGTGTTGGTAGCCATTGTTTGAGTAGATGGCCTTCTCATGATCGTCCATTGACGACTGAAGAGGATAGGTTATTTTCGTTTGTGTTTGTGTTTTTTTTTGTTTTCATTGTTATTAATTTAAAAAAAACAAATAATAATCAAATAAATATGTAAACATACAGTGATGGAGTACATGGACGAGATGGATGGAGTATCGTCGTCGATGATCGATCTGTAGACGTACCTTAACGAATAATTATCAATGAATTTTCTTGATTTTATGTTTTTTTCAAATCGATGTATATAGACAATAACAAATTAAAATAATCGAATTTTACCTGAAGACGGCTCTGAGAGCGAGACCCGCTCCGAGGAAGAAGAGCAGACAGACTAGCAGAGGAATCATCTCGAATTTACCATTCGAGTCTGTCGACTCGACAACCCACTGTAATCGATGGCAATTTGAGGGAAAGGTAATGAAATTTTAGTGGTATGACAATGGCACGAGTTACTTCGTTCCCTGACTAGAAAAAAGTAGGAGACTAAAAGATGGAAGAAATGAAAAGAGAAACGAAAAGGGCGCTTGTCCACTTTGCTCGTTGCTATTTTGCACGTTGCCAAGATGGGGAGGGCAAATGGGGAGGGACGAGTCATCATAGTGAACAAATGAGGAAGTGAGGAAAGAGGAAAATGACCATCGGATCACTTACTCTTTTCGATATTACTCTGTGCGAATCGTTTTCGATTCACAATGCGAAAACAGAGCGCTCTTTGTAACTCCTAGTGAGTTCCAGTGACCCCGCGGTCCAATTGACCACAATAGTGTTCAGCGATCGATTCTACTTGGATTAAATTTAAATTGTTAAAATAAAATAACATTAACACTAAAATAATACTTTTTATTATTACCATCCCGATTTTAAAACTATTGATAGCTCTAGATGGGTGAGTTACAGGGGTTCACTGGTAGCGTTATGTTATCATAGGTTGGGTTACCAAAAGTTCCATTCTGTAGGGGTATGAGAATCTATATTTCCCATTTTTATAGGCAATCTCTATCTTATCCACAGACTAGAATACCGTATACCTAATGAAGAAAGTTGTTTCCTTTTTTAATATGGTATTTATTTGGTGGACGGGAGAGATTGGAAACTCACTACAGATACAATAGGAACTGTACATGGCACACATAGACTCTAGAAGGAAGGCCAGTTTCATTCAGGAAAGGATTCACAGTCTGAGAGAATCTTCTTTCCTCAGCTCCTCCCCTTTCCCCAATGCCCAATCAATACGAAATTGATTGCAGGGTACCGCCCCTGAAGGCAGGCCCTCTCCTCTCTCGTCTGCTATTGATTCTCAGGAGAAGGAAGAAGGTACGGTATCCAAGATATTGAACTAGTTATAAAATAATTTTAACAGTGTAGGTCCATACATGCCACTACTACATGCGCACTAAAGTGAAATGGTACGGATACATGTTACTTTGATAGATTCAGCTACCTTCAGCATCTGTTAAATGTCGATTCTCACTCCTCCTCATCATTTCAAAACCAATGTAGAGCGTTTGATGTAATGGTAAATTTCCCCTCATCACCCCCTTCTATTCCTCACCTCTTCGTCGTTCATCACTCTCTCATAGCGAAAGTCCTGGAAACGTGAAACCATTCCTCCGGCAGAGTCAGTGATATCCGACCTCACCCGAAGCTGCAATTCCTATTTGATCAGACGAAATTCAAGCTCTTCAGTGTGAAAAAAGGCCTCGAAACGCCACGCGTGAGCGGAACACACAGAAATGTCTATTAAGAGGATCGGGAATAGATTTCACGGAGTTCTGATGATGCAAGAACACTAAGACTACAGTAGAATTGTAGGACACGACAAGATTCTGCGACAAGATAAGGGAGGAAGAAAGCAGAGAGGGAGGGGACAGAAGGCGGAGACTAGAGTCAGATACTACGGTAGGTCTGAAGATATCGGGCCTATACGGTAAGATTCGAAGGCTGATGAAGGAGAGAGATGAGTGAGAGTTTTACATCGAAAATCGAGCAATCACAGATATTGGACTTTGGACGGAGGGGAAGGGAAAATATTAAAGGTCAACGGTCAGAGACTGCGGTATGACGAAAATATGCCACCAATAATATGTAGTAACATACGCAGAGAAATAAGAGGAATGTACGGATAGATGAAGTTTACCCATGCACTAAGTCAGGAGTATGCTACAGTAATATTTGTAGGAACGAATGATAAAGAGGAAGGAAATGAGGGAGGAAGAAGAGCCATAGACTACAGTAGGTCCTAATCCATCTTCTGAAAGATGCGTAGGGTGGTGATGGATGGAAAAGAGAGAAAGAGTATACGACTACTGTAGATACGAAGAGAGAAAGGCACTCTACGACTTACGACTACTGAGGAAAGGGGAAGAGGGGAATGGATGAATGAATGGGAGTCCTGTGATGGTTGCTTGGTTGAACGAGGGAATGTTCATGGATTCGACGTGGCATGTGAAGAGGAGGGGAAAGAGGAAAGAGGGAGATCCAGGGGAAGGGATCGAGATGTCGAGATGAATTCTCTTCGTGAAGAAACAATGAAAAAGAGGGAGAGTAAGGACGAGAAAAGGTGAGAAAGAGGAAGAAGAACGAAGATTGGAGGATGTGGGAATATGCAACGTGGTCAGAGACCAATCTGCTCTCTTGCACCTTTCCGGACTACTGCTTCGCATCAGGATTCAAAAATTTGGAAATTTCGAAAATTAGAATTTTTTGCCTATAAATGTGGGGCATCGCCAGCCAAACACTGACAAGGAAGAGCTTCGAATTGAACAGTAGCTTTGAATGTTGTGGATTGAGTGGAAGATTGAAGCGTTCCAACGCATAAAATAGCCATAAAACAGGCAGAAGAAAGGGGAGATTTCATTTCTGCTTCATCCATCGTTTTCTTGCATTGACTGCCGAGTGTTTGAACAATCTCCTAGTTTCTTCTCGACGAGAGAATCGGTTAGTCACACTAACTCTCCCTGTTCCATCCTCTACTCCATTCCATTCGATCGTCTATCTTCTTCTCTCCTCTCGTCAGTACATTCATCCATCTCAGAATCTCCTCATCCATTGTTGTCTACGATCCGTCTTCTTCCTACCCACTAATTTCCGGTCCGTATACATCACTCGACAATCCATCGCCATCACATGAGAACGGGGGAAGAATAATTGGATTAGATTCACTGGATTGGAGAAATCGCTCCTTCCTGGAGTACAAAGGAAATAGGCAAAGGAAAAATGGAATTGAGTGACAGTTGAAAGGAGTCGATTACTCTAAGAGATCGCGATTGAAATCGGAGAAAAGAGGAAGAGGAGCTATTGTACTGTTCCTCCATATGGCATCGAGAAGAGAAGAGTGGCCGATTAATAGACTGCCGAAGAGAATCAGTGATACAAAGAGAACAAAAGAGAGAAGGAATCAGAGAGAAAGAGAGAGAGAAGAGCAACAAATCGGATAGAGAGATGCTCCATAGTGACATTTCGGGTAGATCAGAAATATTTGTCCTTTCTCCTTCATCATTTCATCATATACATGCCAATCAATATCATCTCTCCTCTCTGTTCATCACCACATCAAACCCATTTACTACCATCAACTTTTGGCTGGCTCTCCTCGCCCTTTTCCATTCGCTCCTCTCGCCCTCCTCTCATGCATAAGTCATCCCATTCATCCGTGTACTCAGCGGTTCCCTCTCTTCACTCCCGCCCTCTCTCTCTCCTCCATCCTCTTCCTTTTTTGCTGCCCCTTCTTTCAAATGTCCTCTCTGCACATCCCTGTCATACTGTTTACCGTTAGCCACTGTCTTAGACGCAATGACTAATTATTAGTGATCTGACCGGGGGAAAATGAAAAATCACTGAACAATAGTGTAGATATGGAAGTTGGTAGTGCAAAATTTCTGAATTTCTTCCCGATTCTTCCATTCATTCTTTCGTTGTCTTGGGGAACGCGAAAGAGGGCATGGTGACATGTATCTGATGGATGAAAGGTACTCTCTCTCTCTTCGCCCTTGCATTTCATAGTTTCGTCCGATAACCCTTCGGCTTCCCCCTTCTTTCTCTCCCCTCGGAGATCCTGGGAACTCCCCACAATCGAAAGACATTCCCATGTTGCGATTCCTCCTAGCTAGTCTTACCCATCCAACAAGCTCTTAGGAAGGAAGGAGATGGTGTAAGTTAGAGGAGGGAGAGAGGCGAACATCATTATATCCACATGGTCTCACACTCGGATTCAGCCACCTCCCCTTTCCCTCTCTCTCTTCACTCTCGCTCATTTTCCCATTCTTCTTTTCTCTGCATTAAACTCGAGTCTGATGACTGAGGAGGCTTTCTGATCACATGAGGCATTTTTATTCCTTCATATTCCCATTTGATGGATGGAATGAATGCGAACCTCTTAGCTTCTCGCGCCCCCTCACCACTGATTCATTCCTCCACCTTCTCTCTCTCTATTCTTTTCTTCTATCTAATCACGCATATTTCCAATCGGAACGTTGAAACCTCTTTGACTTCCCTTGAACTCTTCGAATTCTGCAAACTTCTCGTGTTTCGTAGAGAGCCGTCAATTCTTTTTATTCTCACACATTCCCATCCATTTCCCCCTTCTCTTCCCATTCTCTCCTTAATCGGAATCGTTCCTTTCCCAATTCATCCTGGCCGGCTATTAACCTTTCCCCTCCAGGCTTTCCTCACTCCTTCTTCATTCTCCCCTCCTCTCCTCCCTCCTTCCCCTCCCTCTTCGCAGCCCCTCCCCTTCCCTCTACTCTTCCCTCCTCAATTACCCTCCATCTTCCTCTGATGGACACTCCAATCCCTTCTTATTCCTCACTTCCTTTCTTTTCTCGGCTACTCTCAATCTTCTTTTGTCGCCTCCCACCGATCAGTATCTTCTCACTTTACCCTTCGTGAGGCGGTTGGGTGTCTACGACCCAATGGACCGAAACATCCAATCGCGTCATTCTAGAAAGTCTTCTCATTAATTTGTCGCAGTTAGCAGTTTCACTGATCTTCTAAAAAAAGAAACAAGGTTTCTAATATCTCACTTTGCAGTGAAAGGCCAGAGATCCATCGGAGATACTGAGGATGAGTGAGGCAATAAGTGCACGGCAGAGTCTTCTCTTCCAGCAGAAGAGGGTTAGTTTATACCCATACCGTACCCTCAGCAGTAGGTATAGTAGGGTTCCATTAGACCATTTCATGCTAATTAGCCCCTATCCTTCTATAGATCCTACGATTTTGCAGATAGAACGCTTTATGAGAGGATAGGGGTTAATTAACAGGAAATAAATCCTAGAGTACCCAGTTTGGTCTGCACTCAAAATCTCACGCAAAAGTTTTAGCCTCGTAAGAGGCATCCCTTCAAACTTGAGAACACATGAATTGCGCGGTCCTGCAGGTGTGAAGTCTTGAATCGGTCTCGTGACGTCATCAACAGCCCTATCTTACTGTAGCATAAGGACCATGGACGCGTCCCTCTCTGTTAATGGCCTCATAATTTCCATCTTTGCCAATCTGTTTGCACTGCCCATCTGCAAAAGGGCATTTTTTACCTTTGGACGTCTATGGATCTTACGCTACAGTAAGAAAAGACTGTGGATTAATGATCCATCAAATTCAAATTTTTTTCTGAGAAAAAACCTCCCCTAATGGTTCTCTGACATCATAATGACATCGCGTCTTCTTATTATGCGGTCTCTAACTGAAAAACATTGTCATTCTGATCTATTCATCTTCTTCGAATCAAAACTCATCGTACTCTCCTGTCCTCGTGACGTCATAGTACGCCAGTCTTACTGTATTGGCTTAGCCACCCAGTTCCCAGAAGTTCTTAGTCGCCGTCTGTAAAGAGCAGAAATGTTCTACATCTCTCCTTTCTACACGCTCTCTCGACCGTTCTGAGTAGTTAGAGTTAACGAAGGAAAAGGAGATGGGACCACCATTCTGAATGAGATGCAGAGTCCGGCTGATCCCTCCTTGTCTTTCCCTTGTGCTGCATGGGGGCACAGATTATCCCATTCTCACACGAACTTTTGAATCCAAAGGTTATGCAGTCTTTGCTCGCTTCTCTCTGTCACTACCGTAGTCTCACTCTCATCGTTCCATCTTCCCATCTCGTAGAAATGATATGTCGATGAGAAAATGGCCTCTTTCATTCACATTTCGCTGAAAACGGCAGTCCTACGGTGGTCTCTCAGTTTCGAATACTCTCTCGTCAGATAGATATGAGATGAATGTGAAGGATGAGTAGTACTTACTCTAAATATAACCTATTCAGAAGGACATCATATCCTACGGTAGTCGCTACTCTTTTGAAATACTCCCACGTCAGTTAGAGAGTCGCATGTGACAGAGGGAGAGGGACCAACTAAGATCATCAATTCACATGTGAAATTCAAACATTTTATGGTGAAGTACGTTCATCAATTTGATTCCGACCAATCTCGTAACCTAGTGCTTTCGAAAAAAACATTTTGATCGATATTTGCAACTAGATAATAATGATAATACAGATTATAATGATAAGAGACACTATCTGAGAGAACTCACCTACCACCGTACATGAAAAAATAGAATATTCTGAAAAAAATGCCCTAGGTGTAACTTTTCGCGTAGAATTCGAAAATCGACCTTAAAAAGTCGTATCTCGAAAACTGAAATTCCTATGACTGACTTCATGGCGAGAGGGGTGCCATACAAAGTTTTTTGTGGGGCTCTGAATCATCCAACAAAGTATAAAATATTTAAGGTAATAAAAAAAGAAACTTTTCACAAAAAAAAGTGAAAAAAAATTTCATCTGGAAAAAAAGATATTCAAATTTTTGAGTTAAAATAATTTTTCCTGAAACCTAAAAGGAAAAACGGCGATTTTTAAGTGCGATTTTTGGATTCCTCGTTAAAAGTTACATATATGGTAATTTTTTCAGAATTTTAACTTTTCCCCCTTTTGCTCGTTGTTGCCTTCAAATGTTACTGTAACATAATTTTACCCTAATTAGGAGGCCTACCTGCTTGCAATAAATTAAATTTCCACGGGAAAAGACTCACACAGTATTAAACTGCCATATTACGAATATTTATCACCATTGGAATCATATCCGCCACCATCATTTTTTCGGACCATGACCCGGGGTTCATGCCTCGAAAGTGTCCCATGACCATGAACCCGGGTTCATGGTCCAAAAGTGACATGAAAAGTCATGATCGAGAAACTTCAATTGCTATATGCCGATATGTTGCCTAGTCTCCAAGAAAATTTTCACCACCGGAAATACCGTAATTCGATTATCGAAAATTTATTTATTAAAATAAATATCTAATTCTTCTTTTAAAAAATCAGTTTTCGATTTCGCAGCATCGGATTACGGTATTTCCGGTGGTGGAAATTTTCTTGGAGACTAGGCAACATATCGGCATATAGCAATTAAAGTTTCTCGAACATGACTTTTCATGTCACTTTTGGACCATGAACCCGGGTTCATGGTCATGGGACACTTTCGAGGCATGAACCCCGGGTCATGGTCCGAAAAAATGATGGTGGCGGATATGATTCCAATGGTGATAAATATTCGTAATATGGCAGTTTAATACTGTGTGAGTCTTTTCCCGTGGAAATTTAATTTATTGCAAGAAGGTAGGCCTCCTATTTAGGGTAAAATTATGTTACAGTAACATTTGAAGGCAACAACGAGCAAAAGGGGGAAAAGTTAAAATTCTGAAAAAATTACCATATATGTAACTTTTAACGAGGAATTCAAAAATCGCACTTAAAAATCGCCTTTTTTCCTTTTAGGTGTCAGGAAAAAATATATTAACTCAAAAATTTGAATATCTTTTTTTCCAGATGAAATTTTTTTTCACTTTTTTGTGTGAAAAGTTTCTTTTTTTATTATCTTTAATATTTTATACTTTGTTGGATGATTCAGAGCCCCACAAAAAACTTTGTATGGCACCCCTCTCACCATGAAGTCAACCATAGGAATTTCAGTTTTCGAGATACGACTTTTTAAGGTCGATTTTCGAGTTCTACGCGAAAAGTTACCCCTAGGGCATCTTTTTCAGAATATTCTATTTTTTCATGTACGGTTGTTAGGTGAAATCGCTCAGTTCTCTCAGATAGTATCTCATAAGTTATTGCAGGAATTCTTCGAGGCAGCTCCTCAACCTCCTCCTCCCATCCTACTTCCCATTCCCGATGTGAGTCAACATCTCCGTTCAACAATCAGATTCTTCCCTTTCCGTTCCCTTCGAATCATCGCGTACTTTCATTCATTTTTCGATCATTTTTGTGTGTCGGAATGATATTCGATAATGCCCATTTAGAGGAAGAAAGGGGAGAAGTCGTAGGCGGAGTTCTCCTCTTCTCTCCTACTTCCCCTCCTCATCCTCCCTCCATTTCAGACGCCCCCAGGTCATTCATCACATCGACTCAGCCGATTCGATTTCCCCATGGATACGAATGGAAGGAGAGCCTCTTCCGTCCCTGCGAGGTCCCATTCACTCCCACTCTTTCTTTTGTATCCAAGGAGCCTGAAACATCTTAGATGGGAGCCTAGCCCAGTTCATACCGTACTCGCGCTCTAGATGTATAGGGTGACGTTGAGACAGTGTCAATTGACGTCGTCTGACATTTGTAGGATTGTTTAGCGCATAGAACCATTTAAGGCGCATGATATGATGTAATCGATGATATTACCTTGTTTGTTGAAGTATAACATCTGGCTAATGTATTTATTCAGTACGAGCTCGTACTCCCCCGTTCCTCCTCCGAAACCTCCGAGGACATTCGCATACGATATCTTCGTATCGGAGCAAAACTCGATCAGTGAGTAGCTTTATTCATGTTACTTACTTACTTTGTTACTTAGAGGAGTAATTAACTCATCGTTGTGAATAAGTCATATTCGCGTTACGATGAGCTTATTCGCAGTGATCAGTTAATTACTCAACCTGTGATTCAGGCATGACTAAGTAATTAATCACTTATGATTCGATCAGTGGCGACGATCCAGAAGATTACCGGAGTGAATCTGAAGGAGATGACGATTGAGGAGAAGGCCATTAAAGGTAGTACTTCTAACTGTTGACCTTACCAGCTGTCTTATTACTGTAAAATCGCTTGACCATTAAAGGATATTGGAACTCGGAGAAGGGAATGTACATCCTTCCACCGGAGTTGATCGCAGCTCAGGAGGAGCAGGATCGACTGGAACAGGAGGCATTGCAGGAAGCTAAGGTACCGTTTATTTAGCGCTCGCATCAAAGTCCCATATACAATCCCCTGTGTGATAGATGCCGCGGGTACATAAATTTTTAGATCTTAGTCATTTTGAGAAAGTAGGAACTGTTTTACAGTCTAATTGGACCATCTAGGAAAATATCCATGTAAAAAAGCTTTCATTTCACTTTTTGTGTGTTCTATTAGTTATGGGTGACTCAGCGCAACTCTCGATTTTCATCTGCCTCTTTGAATCGCGTTTTCCATAATCCTTTGCCTCCTCTTCCTCTTTCGCTCTTTCATTCAATTCAATCGAGACAATGAGTCGTCGCCGCTTAGTTCGCAATCACTTTCCCTCTCTGCACTACGGTGCCAACTTCATTCGGGAGGTCAGTCATCCTTCAAACCATTCAAAACTCTATTTCAATACGTTGAAAAGGGCCTCAATTTCGTTTTGAAAGCACACGTGCACTTGATGGGCTTTTTATTCTCGTTTCTAGACACTATACATTCAATGTTTCTGCAAAGTAGACCGTTTGAATGAGAAGCGAGAGAAAGCGAAAGGGGGGTGCCCCTACCACTGAAATGGCTACTTCCGCATACAAACACGCTGAAAGTGAGAGCAGTCGCGTTCTAATAGCAAGAAAGTTGCAAGAACTTACACCGATAAGCGGTTTCTCACTCTCCTGTTTGGGACTTCGTACCCATCTCAATCTCAATCACTGGCCTAGCAGTGACCTCTCGTACGAGGCAAGAGCCGTGATGAAAGGATGAAAGGGATAACTTTTACATTGGTATGGTATTACATTGGTATTTTCATTTACATATTCATTGGCACCATGCCAATATCGATTAAGAGGTCCTCTTTGAGTCTTTATGGTGACTGTTATATGCCCACATCGCATTTCCGCTGTTATTTTCCTCAGAATGTCCCCCACTATCATTCGACGAAGCATAGTCATCGTGTTTATCAGGCATATCATATAGAAAGGCATGAAAGAGATGGAAAGGTGAAGGCTATTAGGGGAAAGGGGACTGAATCTAATGCTTCAACATTCTTCTTCTCTTCTCCAATACATCGACGTAGTGATGGAGGGGAGCGACTACATGAGCAGGACGCTCGATTACTGTAGTTACGGGACGCTCGTAGACGATTGGCCTGGCACGATAGAGGCTGAAAAGAATTGATGATCAAAACTGAGCTACCACTTAGCTACAGTTTCCAGATACAGTACCTCCTAACGGGGACATACTGTAGAGACTCGCGGTAGATGGGACGACTGACAACCACAGGTGCTGGTCGGTAGTAGACTGCGGGTCGTGAAGCGACGTAAGTGGGCGAAGTGATTCCAGTATAGTAGGGAGACCCAGCGTAGTAGGGAGACCGATAGAGGACCTGGGGATGAAGGGATGATCAGTAAGAATCTAATGCAAATGATTGCTGGTCATTGAGAAATTCATGAGTTAATGAACACTCACTCTGGAAGGGTACGAAGAGACCACATCCCCGCCATCTACCTCGAGGAACTGACGTTTGGAGCGAGTCCTGCAATTGGTTATCATAGTTACTTGATTCAAATGGATTGCTGTAACTTGGAATGCGAATACTGTAGTGATGACTAATACCCCCGAAAATTCCAGGAATAGCAGGATTAGCGTTGCTAAGCTCCTAATGAAATTACATTTCGCAATGGTTGCTTCAATGGTAAATAGCTGGTATCGATCGACATAATATATGAAATACTGGTATCGATGGGCATACCGTATCGGTATATGTAAAGAACACTCACAGTTCCTGATTAGCTGCTGCTGATAGTCCAAGAAGAGCGAAGGTGATAAGGGTTGATGAAGCAATCATGGCTAGATCAGATCGAGAGTAGAAGTCGATGGTAACTGGCCGAGTCAGCTACCTTATATAGGTGAGAGGGCACTCGAAATGAGGGATAGCCATCTCTCTCTGAACCTCTTTCCTATTGTCTCTTCTCTCTTGTTCCACTCACTACCTCTCCTTCTCTCTCGGCTAAGCCAATCATGAGGTCCATCGTTTGTTTTTGTTGGTCGATGTTATGACCTCCCTCTTTCAACAGTATTTCTTCTGCGTCTCTTGAACGCCCCTTATGCACGGCAATTTCGATGGTTTGCTACTTGAACGCACTGAGTTATGCGCTGTTTACAGCAAAAAAGGTGACCACGTGAATAGGTTAGCCTGTCCCGGATAGATCTTTGCCTTGTTAACCCTTTCATCGTTGATCAACGAGGGTCACTTAAGTGGGCACACTGACTCAACGTACTCTGAACTGATTTTTGAGGCTCTCGAGAGAGAGAGTAACGCGTACTCGAGAACGGCTAAATTTAGAGGTCAATCACTCATTGGAATGCAATAACACAATTCAATGTTCACTTTGCGTTCGTGATTAATTTCATTTTCATTTCAAACCCCTGTAATTTGCCTCAGCTGATTCTGAATTGGACTAGACCAATCCTTCTCTGCTACGCCCAATTTTCATGCAAGAGCAAACAAAAAGGGATAATTGCTGACAGAAAATCGCACCTTTTGATTGGCATTGAGAATAATTTATCGCGATAGAGAGGGAACTTTAGTGATACATGCAAAAAGTAACGACATGAAAGGAAGTGCAACTAACATGAACTACAATGTGGCCAACACCTGTTCGCTTCATGTGGTATTTTGGTTCGAAATTGCTGGAAACGGAGCCACTCAAACATGCCGTGACTTTTGCACTCCTTCCACTGAAAAAAATGATATTTTCGGCATTCTTTTTGTAGCAAATACACGAAATGACTATGTAAATACTCACATTCATCTCTAATGCGTTTTTCCTCGGCTCGAATGTACCCTGCAAAAGGAACTAATGAGCTTTCTGGGCTATGATCAGGATAGGCGTGAATATCATCATACTTTCGTGCAATTAGTTGCGCGAATTCACTAATTATGATTATAAAATCAAATCAATTGAAATCTAATGAACACCACTAACCAACAATAAGTCTGTTCGCGAATAGAATGGACACTCCAATGTGGGGTAGCCTCAGAACCCAGGCAGTCCAGTCAACGGGAGGAAACTCGGTTGGCCAGGTGGTCTGAGCCTGACTCCAGTTCCACAGCATCACTACAGTGATGAAGGCCTGATGCAGGGGAGCTCTGAGATTTGTTCATCTCTTGTCGGTCATCTCAATCACATATCAATGTATTGATACATAAAGACTGATCAAAAAAAGGAAAATATCGATCTTTTATCTCCTAAATTCAAAAGAAATTTAATAAAACTCACGCGGCCATCAGAGCGAGCATGGGAATGTAAATTTGCCATGTGTATAGATAGTCGAGAATGGAGAACTCAGTGTAGACAACGGGCAAGTAATCATTGCGGATGAAGTGTTCCACCTCAGGATCTCCCAATAATGGAATGGGAGTAGGAGGGGAACGAGGAGGTGAAGTGAGAAAGGACGATGGAATAGGGTTACTCATTGCAAGCACTACTCAATCTGTGATCGGTTAGGGGAACTGAACTGATAGGCTCTCATTCTCTCACTCGATAGTTGGTTCATTTATCTTGATCGCTTTGTCTCATAGTCGATCGATTTCCTCTCTGCAGAATATCTCACATGAATGAGTGATACTATAACACGCAGGGTGAAGGGTGAAGCAGAGTAGACAGTTCTATCTTGAGAAATCCAACGCGATAACGAGAGATACTAATCTCATTAGTCTTCTTGCCATAACTTCATTCCATTTTGCACAAAAATGGATTAAGTTACAAAAAAACCTACGGAAACCGTTACAATGACCCTCAAGTCCACTGTTATAGATGAATTTCGAATAAAATGAAAACATTGTGATATATTGGGATGTGGATATTATTAATTTATTAATAATGTACGAATCAAAACAAGTTAGGCAGGTAATGGAATGTGAGGTAGAAGTCAAAGATAACCTGTGGGCCAATAAATCACGCGAACGAACAATAATAATGACAGCTATTGATATCATACCGTACACGTTACATTGTTTCATCAGAGTTCAATATGCGTTCTCTATAATTTAATCTCACGAAGAGATTTATTTTAATCATCATGTGATACTTCCTGACCCCAGATTTTTAAAAATTCAGTGATGATTGGAATGGCGTGGCACTTTCTCACATTAGGAGATGGGCATCTTTCAAGCCAATTCAGTACCTGTCCCTTGCCAAGTACTGGCGGTGGGGGAGTAGTATATCCAATTTTGCGAGCTTCCCTAAACCTAGCTAGAATCTCCAACTCTTCTTCTATTGGCATCGGTGGTGGGTTTCCATAGAGTGACTTGCGGTATGTTTTAGGCAGGGCCAGAATTCGCCATGTCGGATTCATTTTGGCAAGTTGGACAGTGTCGATGGGCGGTGGATGACCGAGGTAGAGAATCTTCGTACCCTTGAGGATGACTGCCGTAATGGGACTGCAAGGAATTACGTTAGGAACCAGTCAAATTATGCCCGGCTATGTGATTCCAAAACTCCAAAACTTACTCGTCCTCCTCATCCATAGTAGTAGGTCTTCCGAGAGTGCCGTCCAGAAGAACGACTGCGAGAAGGATGAGAAGAAGTTTCATCATTGCTCAGAACACTATTCATTCTCCTTTTTCTACACTACTTTATACTCAACAGCTTGCACTTCTCAGGGTTTCTCTTTGATCACAACTTAGGTTGAAGGTTGAACCATTTCATTTCGGCACCATGAAAGCGTCTAACTTGCAAAGGGTAATTTCGTTCTAGACTTACTAGGTTTCATTCTAACTCGTTTTACTCTGCCTTTCCCAACTTTCCGCACGATTAGAACTTTTGTCCGTCAATCTCAACTCCAAATCGGTAGAGATTCGCTTGTCAAGGTTGAACTCCTTCAACTCACCTCTATGATTTTAGAGGAGAATTTGATAAGGGCATTCAATTTTCGCCCTTTTGTCATAGTAGGAAGACAAAGATGACATATCAGGAACACACCGATTGTCTCATTGTCGATTGGTTCGCTCTCTCCAGAGCATCTGTATTGGAGGAGTGGCACTTTACTGCAAAAGCGCGGTAAAGAGCGGAAAAGAGTAGACAGTGAAAGAGATAGACTTTGAGAACTGTGCTACTCACACTTTCATTCTCGGCTGATGATTTCTCCTGTTAAGATATATTTAAAACGACATGGATGGTGTTATGGATCAGTTCAGTACTATCATTATACCGAAATATGACGAAGTAATGTAACTGATTTATAACGTTCAAGAGTTTAACTGACGAAGTAATAGTTCAAAATTGTGATGGAATAGGGAGGAGAATGAGGTAGATGTTTCAAGAACTTTCGGGTTAAGGCAACATTTATCGACGTCTTTGAAAAGGGGAAAATTCTTGAGATCAATCGGAGAAGCGCTAGTGGGCATGGATTCGAGTGCTGAGATGATCCTATTTGCTATTCGTTGTCTCTGGTTTTATACGAGTGTTCCACGGTATACATTCTTGTGTTTCTCAATGGGGCTCGGAGAGTCTCTGTTGGTCGAGAGAAGACGGCTTCGTTCGGCGAAGATTCTTCTGTGAGATTTCCATATTGGTATGTGGTGAACTTGATCGTGACTACCTCGGTTGACCTGAAATGAATCATCGTGATTATCTAAATGGATCCTCAGAAAAACAGTAAAATATGGTAACACTGACTCGGAATCGTCTTTGATCCATATAGGCCGTCCAACAGAAAAAGCCTGCAAACTGATGGGGAGAAGGATGAGAATAAGATTCATCCTTGCTCGGAACACTGTTCATTTTTCTCCTTTTCCACTGTTTTATACTCAATCACTTGTACTTCTCAGGGTTTCTGGGCGTTCACCTCCCCATTCCCATGCCTAGGTTGAAGGTTGAGCCATTTCGTTTCGGCACATGAAAGCGTCTCGCTTAAAAAGGGTAATTTCGTTTCTCTACGACTAGGTTTTAACTCGTTTTACTGGCGCGTTCCCATCTCAGAGCACGATAAGAACTTTTGTCTGTCAATCTCATCTCGAAATAGGCAGAGATTTGCGCGCCAAGGTTGAAGGTTGAGAAGGAGAGCGGACAGCATTCACTGCAATGCTTAACCCAAATGGAGGAGATAATTTGAAAAAGCCACACGATTATTGGCAATTGTTCATCCTGTGATCATTGGATGCTGTAGATCTTTGAGAGACTTCGATATTGACCTGCGGATTGAGCGAGATGGGAAAGGAGCATGCGGGCAACCAAGGCCAAATTAATTGCCCTTTGACCTATAGTTTATCCCGGAGGGATTGCCATTTGTAGATATAGTCAAAAATGAACAAGTGAGGGACTACTACAGTTGATATGCCGAAGTGTATGGACTGGGCGAGAGAGGGAACACTGCATTGTCTCCATATAATAGTGAGAACTGACTGGAGCCTTGCCCTATTCACCCCTACTCGCAGCTGCCTTTATATAGGCAGTTGCGAGTAGGGGTGAATAGGGCAATGAGGGAGAGAGATCCTCCTCTTCATTTCGACTCTTCTAATCTAATTGTTGATCTTGTTTAGACGACTTACACAAAACCTAGATCAGCGTTCTCACCCTTCATTCTTGCTAAGTGTAATTAATACTTGTTCGTAATATACGGATGCTGTTTATTGACATATACAAGAAGGCATAAGTTTGTCAAAACATGAGGTAATGGGTAGCGAAATTTGAGGTAGTAGTCATAAGCTAGCCTGTGGGTAAATAGATCAAATGTTAATCAACGATGAATCCTATTCTCTATACTATAATACCGGGGACGGGTGTATATTAGTCCTCATTGGAATCATAATAATCATCATGTTCCTGGACATATTTCTTAACTACGATAGGCACTCCATAGCAAATCTTTTCATCAATGGGACATTGGTGCCACCATGTAACATCCTGGTCTTTACTAAGGACCGGGCCACCGGTGAATGGATTTTTGCCCTTGAATGCAGTGTTCATTCTCTTCGCAATTGCTCTGGCCTCTGCTTGTGTTATCTGGGGTGGTGGTCCATAGAGCTTCTCTGCGTACTTCGCTGGGAGAGGAAGGAATTTCCATGAGGGGTTCTGCTTCTCGAGCGCGTCCATGTCGACAGGCGCTGGACGACCGATGTAGGCAACTTTCGATGCCTTGAAGTTGATTTCCTCAGATGGCCTGCAAGGGTTACATTACTAAAATCTTAAGGACTGTGCCCATACACAAAAAACGTGACGGGAGGATATAACTCTCTGAAGAGGGTTCGGTAAACTCTTACTTGGAGACAGCAGGTCTTCCGACTACGATAGTTAGAAGGCAAATGAAGGGAAGGATGAATACGAGCTTCATCGTTACTCGGAACACTATTCACACTCTTTTTCTCCACTCTTTTATACTCAAACCCTTGCACTTCTCAGGGTTTCTGGGCGTTGGCCATACTATTTCCTGCCTAGTTTGAAGGTTGAACCATTTCATTTCGGCACCATGAAAGGGTCCAACTTGGAAAGGGTAATTTCGTTACTGTCCGACTACGTTTGATACTAGCTCTTTCTACTCGTGCGTTTCCCAACTCAGAGCACGATAAGAACTTTTGTCTGTTAATCTCATCTCCAAATCGGCAGTGGTTCGCTCTCCAAGGTTGAAGGTTGAACCGTCCTCTGCAATGCCCAACCCAAATGGAGATGATAATTTGAAAAGGGCATTTCTCTTACCGGCTATTTGTCAGCCATCGATCATTGGATACGGTAGATTTGGAACATTGAGAGACAACATAATGTGTCTGATGTCTGAGGGCGGTCGAATAAAGTGTAGGAGAAAAGGGAGGGGAATCGGGTGCATATCGATAGTTCTTTTACATGTACTTTGCTCAGAAACAATTCTTTCGATCTCACAGTCGTTTTAGTCTTTAATTATATGCCAGTTTGTTCAAAATATATCCAGTGATAACAAGCGTTATTTATTTACTTTAGAAAACAACATAAATTATCAATAAAACTATAAAAATACTCAAGTGATGATACATTTCAAGAGTGTTGAGGTAGATTCAATGGCATGATTATGTGAAACGAACAAAACTAACTACTGATATGCTAAAACTACGAATAGTGGAAAAATGAAGTTTTTGTACGATGATAATAGGTAAACGAGGTAGGCGAATTCATGAGACGCATCTCATGATTACTGAGGTAGATTGGAATACTGCTAGGGAACGAGGTATATTATGATACTTGTAATCGCATTTGTACTCAGAGTGAGAGAGATAGCGATAAGTAGGATGAGGTAGTTCGGTATGCATAGTGAGGTACGGTAGTATAATCGATAAATACTGGTCTAAGCTAGAGACAATGATACCCTAAGAGAGCGGAGGGTGTGGTATTCCGTTAGAACTAGTGAGGTACTGAGGTGAATCTATAGAGAGTGATCTACTATATGAAGACGGATGAAGGGGTGATCGATAGAGGGGAGGTAATTGGTGTCATCACTCCAACTCATATCTAGAATTGTCCATCTTCGTCTCCATGGCGAGCGATGGCTCGAAGGATAGCGTCGCAAAGAATACGGTGGCGAGGTGGGCAGTCCAGTCGATGCAGCTTACGATGATGGTGTCTTCTGAAGAATGATACGGTATTGAGGAGCACTGTATCTTCTTAGAGTTGCAGGAGACGTACTACAGTATACATGGTGTACTATAACTGTCGACAAATAGTATAATGCCTCTCGAGTAAGAGAACTAGCCCTTATCAAGGGTTTTGTATCTAGTGTGAGTTACAGTACTCATGCAGCGTTACAGCATTCATCTACCGTACCTGTGGCGACGGTAATGGTGCTTATGCGAGGGAGGAGTCTCTGTATGATCGAGTGGGACGAATTCCTCGATGGGATCGTCTCGGCAAGGTGCACTCGCTCCCCTGCAAACATCGGATTCCTGAAATTGCCCCCATGATGATGGCAATTTCACAAAATGTTAGGGTCAGTTGAGTGCCGTTGCACTCAAAGTGAATCATTAAACTCACGGCAGCACGTTGAGAATCAGCCCGAGGAAGAGAATGACCAGTAGAAGATTCATGGTGATTGATGAGCCGATCCTCTCACTCGTTTCACTTCTAAATGTGCGTTGCCGGGCAAATTTATCTGCTAGTTCCATCTCGATCGGAGCAGAGAGGAAATAGTTTCTCAAGGTTGAATCATGGCATTCCCTACTTTACCTTGAACCACTCGAATTAGGAGAAGACATCGTTTATCGGATATTTGGTACAAATAAAAGTGCATATTCGGTGCGGATTTTAGACGCCGAGAATGACGGTTCGAGTGATGATCGTTTGCACTGGACGACGATGCCAATGACGTCGTCGCCATCCGTAGCCATAGGGAGGAGGAGGACCGTACATCGGGGGAGGACCATAGGGACCGTATCCACCCCATCGACGAACTCGAGACGGCGAGTCGGCAGATCTATAAAACCCATTCTTGTATGATTTGTCGGGAATTTCCTGAACCGATTCTAAGAATATCCCATCTATCTACTAAACTAATTGAAACGTGAATCAGTAGCAACAAAAGTGCGTCAATATCAATGTAGTTCATAAACCGATCGAGAACCAACTATTTTATCATGTCTAGTGCGGGTTTTGATTGGAAAATAGCGCAAAGTACTCACGATAGAACAGCGAGAAGGAGCACCGACAAGAGCAATGCGAGTAGTTTCATATCGAGTATCTCTGGCTGTTCGCTCTCTTGTTCTCCCTCTGTTATATATGATCTCCACTCGAATTCCACCCACGAGATTTACTTCGTCACGAGCACAGTTCGACGAATCTCAATAGACCATTTTTCGGCTACTAGGCCGCAATGCTTACGAAAATCGCTTCTCTCTCAAGGTTGAACGCTCACGATCGAACTCGCAAAGCCTTTCACTTCTCTCAATTCATTGAATGCGATCACACATCACCGATCCTTTACGACCACTCGAAGTTCCCATTCCTTCCCCTTTCTCACGAAATAGAACAGACATTGAGCCAATCCATTTATCGATTGCTTCGTTCAAGAAGGTACAGATAATACATAAAGAGTGGAGGCAGATCGATGCTTCGTTTAACCGGAGAAAGTGGTGATGGTGCGGGTGACGGTGGGTCCGTTGTTGAAGCCCCCATTGAAACCGTTGTTGAATCCTCCGTGACGGTGGAATCCCGGTCCACGGTTGAATCCGTTGTTGAAACCGTTGTTGAAGCCGGGTCCGCGGTTGAAGCCATTGTTGAAGCCGTTGTTGCCGAATCCAGGTCTGGTCTCAGTGATGACAGTCTTGGTGACGGTGGGTCCACGGCCGAAAGCGGGGCCCCCGAATCCGAACTGAGCGCTGTAAGGATTCGAGATTAGTATCATCTAGTGTATACGGTAGGACCCTCCTATTATACGGTAATGCAAGGCTAACAATGTGTAACAATGTGAATTGGATTCAATAGTATGCCAGTACGGTAATAGTTCATCCTAACAACCCTTCGGAGATCAAAGATCAATCTGACCTTGCGCAGAGGACGAGTCCGAAGAGGACGAGGATGGTGGCGAGGGCGTTCATTGTGAAGAGTGGATACACTGATCTTCCCACCCTCACTTCTCCTTTTATTCACCCCTTTCTTTAATGGTCTCCCTCCCTCTCCTCATCTGCGCTCTCCTCATGCTCACTATAGAAACTCTCACTAGAAACTGCTTCTCTCGCAATCTCTGCACAGCTTAGGCTGATTTTAGACGCGTTCTTAGAAGAGTTTTGCAAGTTTTACAGGCGAGTTGAGAGGGAACAATGAGGGAGGGCGAACAATGGGATCAAGGTCGAGAGATGGGAACCTGCAAATGGGAAAACTTTATAGAATGCCCAAGCTGAGGATCTGCCGAGTACATCAGGAACGAGCACGGCGGAGATGGTCTCGAGAGTATGTAATGGATTTGGTGCTATTTATTTTTCCAACAATTTCCGCTTCCCGCTATTTCGTTCGTCTTTCGCTTTCAATGACCACTTGAAAACTTTCGCTTGAGCTTCGAAAATCGAAAATGACGCAGTGATGAAAAAGACGTTTGTTCCAGTTCGAAGCGCTGTCAGCAGAATCTCAGAATGCTTCACCTCTGCCCAGTCTCGAGAGGTATCGTGTACCCATACGAACTATTTCCGTCTCTCGAACAATAGTTTTACTCTCTCATTTCGCAATGGTATCTCGTTAGTTAGAAAAGCGAGAGATCGTAAGTAAATGAGAGAGTCAGACCATCTCTCACTCTCTTGGCCAAGTTAGATGCTGATCTTAGAGTGACTCGATGTTCGCTAATCGGTTCTTGCTCGTCTTTCCTTCCGTCGGTTCCCCAGCACCGATGATCAAGAGATCGAGTCTGAAAAGCTCTCAGAGAAAGACAGGGGGATTCGTTATTGATTGAAACTAAGATAAATTTATGAACGAGGGAGCAATACTGGGCGTCACTAGAATCAATGAGATGACACAAATAACATTTTGAGGCTTCCAACTCGTCCGGAGGTTCTGGAAGTGCTGGAGGAGCAGGTGGAGATGAAGCCAGTCAATGGCAGTAGTTGCGAGGTATTTGAGCATCATGGACTTGGTCGGCTGAGAACTAATACATTTTCTTTTCTTTCCCTTTTGTATTGAGAAGGTTATCATCCGAATGTTCTCAATTTGATTGATAGACTAAAAATTGATTCAGATCCTCTCCGACGGTACCCTCTCTCCCCTCTCTCCCTGCGAATCTCCTCTCCTTCTCAAATCAGCCTTGGACTCGAATGAGCCCATCTTTGAGTACAGGCTCACTCGTAAACACGCATTTCGGTACAGTCTCCGGTACAGTCGCCGACGTAGATCAAAAAAGTAGATCATGTATTCACCATATTACCATAGTCGATGAACCGTTGCATGTACTAACTGCTGTATGATTGCTTTCACCCTCGGGGCGGTTACGAAATTTCTGTATTTCAAAATGGTCGTTATGTTTCTCCATCCCTCCCACATTCCGTCGAGTGAATCACGCAATTTTGGCTTTCATAGCAAAATGTGTGACGATGCGTCGAGAGGGCGAAAGAGAGCAACATATTATTGGAGAAATATTCCAATTCCTCCTTCCCCTTCCCCGTTTTCGAGTGAACTTTTTCCGGCCGAATTTTCACCTGCCTTCCGTTCCTATTTTGGCGTATCATCACTAGAAACATCGACATACACAATTACCAATAGTTTGGTCGTATCACTGGGTATCAAGAAAGTTCTTTATTCATTCCCACCTATACTTTCTCACTGTTCCAATCCCGTACAAATCCCATTACATTTCCAACAAGTGTGAGAAAATGGCCCTTTTCACCAGCAAATCGCATGACGTTCCCATCACTTTGCACTTGAAACACCGCAATTGACTGACTGAATCAGAGCATAGCACTCTACTGTTTTCCAGTTATCGAAAGTTGTTCCCACTAATCTCTTCGCACTATCGCTTGCCCCCTCCACAACAATTGCCTCACTTCTCATCTCCCACGTACACTCTGGATAATATTCCTGAGTGAGGTCCAATACCCACTGAAATGTTTCTGATTCGATTTGTGATGCTACTCTGGTTGAATGGTAATTCCGAGAAGATTCTCAATTACTTCCTTACTCGATTAGAATTGGGCAAAGCTCATCGTCACTCCTTTTCCTCGTTGTTCAAACATCTCCTCTCTTTCTCTTTTGTGTCGAGTAGACAGTAAAAGAAAGGGAGAGGGAACAGAGAGAAAAGGCGGCGGATTGTGTGGCAGCCCATCCTGCTTTTATTTCGATAGATTATGATTCATCCTCCGAAACTGAGCCATTTCCACCGTGGCATTCGGCTCTTCTAGGCGATGTTAGCGCGAATCGCATCACGAATTGTCATGCTTCCAATTTAGTCACTTCCCAATCACCTCTCATTTAAGTGAAACTAACAGCTCGGTGAAAGGAAGGAAAGGAAGGAAGCGAAGTCAGGTATCGTTCGCTTTCACTCGAGTGTGACCAGAGAGAGGGGTAGAGAACGGGGGAGAGAAGGGAAGAGATGCGATTTGTGATAGATGTGAATCGTCTCAGAGTTGCAGAGAGACCACGGAAAGTTCAGATGAGAGAAGTGATGTCAATCGATTTGTAGGGAGAAGCGAATAAGAAACGGAAGAATCGGGCGGAAATCATCAGAGTAGCCACACTGGCTAAAATAAAGAAGCGGGTAAGGTATTACAACTCATACCGTGTTATTGTTATGGCCATTAGGTATCCACGCCGCCGGCCGACCCATGGTACCCTATTTATGGTTGCGCCCCTGACCTACGTGGGGCTGGGCGCTACCATGAATGGATCAGATCATGGATCAGCCGCCAAAGTTGTATAGATTCAGCCGTTGTCTGCTGTCAGTTAGATCCTTCTCGTTTTCTTGCGCAGAATCACACAAAAATATTGCTCTTCAATTTCTATAACTTTCACATTACTGTCATTATCTGATCAATATAATTCTAGAATGAAGAGCAAGCGAGAATCCTCAAGCAGATGTTATTCGACACAGCTCTAATCGTATCCATTTCGCGAACGTAAGTGACCTCCCTCAATTTCCCCTCTCGTTTCACACGATTGAGAGAGAAGAATGTATTGAATAGTGCTGAATCACTCGATTGTTTGTCTATTCTATCGTTTCCAGGCAAAATGATGATGGCACCTACAAACATTCGCCCGATATCACTTATTGCTTCGGAGAATTTCCAGCGAATTCGAGTAAGTGGAAGATCAAAGATCAATCTGAGAAAAAAATCTCAGGCAAATGCATCACAAACATCGGTAGTATCATCTATCCGGATATCCAGCACGTAACCAAATTGCGGAGAGGCAAGCACACTGTCGATTCGTGTGATCACTCTTTCTTCGTTGCTTTCACTGATGAGATGGGCGTCCGGTGAGAGGATTATGGTAGAAAATCGGTGAATGATTGAGTGATTGCAGCACCTACGCCTACTGTGTCAAGTTCGAGCCAACGTACTCCGAGACTGAGCCATGTTAGTTTTTTTTAATGCGAACATCATCAAAATATATGCACAAAGATCACCGCAGAATAACGTAAAAGTCAATCTAAAGTAGTGAATTTAGACTACTTCCCCTCCGTCTTCGCTATTCTCGCTCGTACTCGCGATCCTTCCTTCTACTTTGAATTGGCCAAAAGAGCTCTTGCTCATATCAGTGATAGGGCCAGACTCTCCAACTTCCTATCTACAGTTCACCCACAGGAGCACCCGCGGAAAGGTTGGTCCTCTCAGTTATGCTCTGTGGTGTGGTTGGTCAGTGTGTGAGGTCCATTCATAACTGAGTTTTCAATAATAATAGATGGAAGAGATTCAGTTTGTTGTTGTTGAGTGGTGTTCCTAAAGTTCTTTCTAGTATTTCTAGTATTTTCTAGCACTTTCTGCACTTTATTCTAACAAACAAACATGGGTGGTCCCGATAACTTCCAAAACATGAACATCAAAAACAGTGAAAGAGTAAGAATATGTCTGTAGTGGGAGAGATATCGGTACCCAACCATTCGCGATCAAGCACTTATGGAACGTGATCTATCGGGAAGTGTAATCAACAAATTGCATTCAAGTATAATTAATTGAAACCCAGGAGGAATGCTGATCGTAATGGAGAGGAACGAGATCGGATCGTTCGGGAAGAGATCAGAGATTCATTGCTCATTCGGATGTGATAAAAAGATGAAAGCGGTAAGTACTGCCGAAAGTTGTGATGGACTATATCACCAACTGATCCTACCGTATCCCTAACAACTGATCTTACCGTATCCCTAACAAGTGATCTTACCGTCTCCCTGACAAACTTATTGTACCGTAATCCTCATTAGCTTGTGTTGCTGTGGCCTGCATTTTACGAAAGTCTATGAATAATACTACTGTACCACATCCACTTCCTACCGTACCTTACTCTTTGCAGGGTTGGAGCGTAAACGATCTGGTCCGTCAGCTTCATTCGGAATGGGTCGTTGCCATTATCGCTGCTTGTCTCGCGGAGCAAAGAGTGCTCATCACCGGCAATAATGTATGTTTATTTTCATCAATTGCTTACTTTTATCACCTCTAGTTCCACTTCAATATTGATCTCTGGATGAAACTTATCCGTGGTTCGTTAGTTTCTTCCCCTTTTCGATTCTGTCATTTCTTCCGGTGTTGTTCGGCGGATTCATTAAAATCATGAATTCATATCAAGGGTATTATTATGATCCCTGAACTGTAAATATGGACAGTATCTGCAGGTGCACGACGTCTCTCGTGCAGTGAACGCTATCGACGCCCTTCTTCGTCCTCTCGAATGGCCATTCACTTTCATCCCCGTCCTTCCCGATAGCATCCTCGAGATATGCGATGTGCCCGCACCCTATCTCATGGGAGTGCTCAGGTACATCATCATCAATTTTTTTAGCAATTTTTCAAACAAAAACACTGCAGACACAATCTTGACAAACTCCATCATCTGGT
Source organism: Pristionchus arcanus (assembly GCA_900490705.1). Lineage (NCBI taxonomy): Eukaryota > Metazoa > Nematoda > Chromadorea > Rhabditida > Neodiplogasteridae > Pristionchus > Pristionchus arcanus. The sequence goes on along the minus strand of LS486930.1, from coordinate 431,554 downwards.
GATCGAAGATCTCGGCAAAGACGAGGCGAAGAATCAGGCAAGAAAAATTCTTCAACAAGATTTTTGACCTTAAAAATTTCAGACCGATTTCGTTCTTTTCGATATCGATCGTGGACTCGTAAATCCCATTCCACTCACGATCAAGAACAATAAACACTTTGAGGAGAATGAGTTTGGAAGGTTCAGAAGTGAGCTTTACAAGGAGGAACAATAAAAATATTGTGCTGTCTGCAGATATGAACGAGATCGAGCGTGAGACGTATCTCCGTCGTAAGAACTGTCTGTCGTACTGCAAGAGTGTGGGAATGCCCCGAAAGGTGGCCAAGAACCTTATCGACCATCTCAAGAATGCACTCGAGAGGGAGAAGAGTGATTACGATATTGAGACTTGCACTGAGGTGAGGGTAAATGATTGTCAATTCAATTTACCAAATAAATTGCCCAGAGACTGTGATTTATATTGCGGAAATTGTATATTTGCTCAAATGATTAATTTCAGGCGATGCTCACATGGTACTCCACTGTCTTCGGTCACATCAAGAGTTCCGGAGCATTCACAAACTGGGATAAAGCAGCCAAAGTACAAACAAATTGAGAATTCCCGATCAGCTATGTGTGTTCAGGCTCGACTGGTGGAGAAGCAGCCTCATCCCGCTACTCGAGAGTTTCTCGAACTACTCGTCGAAACGACCGTCTTCGATATATGGATCCAGAGACGAGTTAGTTTAGCATGATGTCATTGCATGAATACACTTTAACCTGTTGCTAATCAGTAGGCAGGCCTATTCGAAAGTGATCTCCGCTCTTTCCATATGACACAATCTCTCTCTCTCTCTCTCTGATCTATTTCCATCTCGCATCACCGTACGATTGCGACGGAAGCAAAGAAGAGGATGACGCCTTCGAATCTGAATGCCGAATATACATGCATATCATTTGACGAGTAGCTTCACAGCACCTTTCCTAACTGCATGATCGCTTCCTTCACTTCTCTGTGCTTACCGTTGCTTGGTTCATCGCATGCTGATCTTTCCTTTGTTTGAGGTCACCGGCTATAACATCGCTAAGATTCTGGGTGACGCAACACGCAACATGATTAAGTTCATGCAAAACATGCTCATTTTCTGGGAGATAACGACAATTAGTGATCCGTCTACGGGGTTTCTCACACTTTCCCAGGTAGACGGCTAGTCAAAATGTTTGGTTTCATTCGGTGATTCAGATCAAATCGGACGGTCGCATCATCCTTCCCTCGGAAGAGCTCGAGATTATCGATGTTATCTTCATGAAGTTCTGTGATGAATTCGATTACAAAAGAAAGAAGCCAGTCAAGGCTGCGTTCAAACAACTTTTCGGAAGGAACTGACTAGCAATTTCATTATTACCATAATAACCTCGCTTTATATGCTCTTAGACTCACTTTACTGTTTCACAGACATGTGAAATCTTTATTCCCATTATACTCGGGCTAAAATTACAGGCCATACCATCGTTACCCGAATATTGTTGTTTTCTTAGTATGCTAGTGAAGTTATTGTGGATCACATATGTAACGCTTCTTTTTGCCTTCTTTAATTTCCGGTTATTTCGACATGCTTTATCAGTCCCGCGGTAGACCAGTTACTCTCGTGCTTTACCCAGCCGGATAGCCTTAGTTTCCCCGATCGATCTCTCTCTTTCTGTACTATGCGGCAATTGTACAACCATTTATTTGTGAGGATAAATAAAGGAGATTTCGTCTCAGATATTATACCAGAACGTCAGGTTGAGCCTCGAATTGAACTTGAATATTGTCTGAATCTTCTTCACATTCTGAAATGACGTGAATTGGGGAACATCGTTCATACTTGCTTACATAGTTATCTTTGTCCTCGAATTTCTTTAGAAGTCTGGTAAAGAATCCATCCATTATCGTAGTGACATTCGCATTCTGATTTGACAATCGACCGAGATCCTCGATCTACAATGGATGCCAGAGTGAAAACGTGCTATAAAGTAAATTCAGGAAAATACCACACGACGACTCAGTGATTCGTACGTAGACTCTAAGAAGTCTTTGGAATCAGGCTTCTCAGCTGCGACCAAAGCCTGGAATTATAATAATTTCAATGTGTTTTAAATAAATATTACCTGAAACTTGATCACAGTCATGAGCATATCTAGCACCCAGCTCTTGAATTCATCATAGGTAACGATGCAATCATGGTTGAGATCCCATTCCGAGAAGGATAGAAGTCCTTTAAATATTGATAATATTGAAAGAGAAGCGACACATACCCTGTTGATAACTCTTTTCCAGGACCTCAGAATGGATTGAATAAATTGAAATAATCGACAAAAGCAGTAGGGTTCTGAGCATCATCAGTGAAATAGAATTCGGGAGTTTCATCTCTTCTTGATTGGAAAGGATTCATCGTGTTAGTCACACAATCATTTTCGATTGCTTTCCATCATCACTTTCACTGTTGCTCTGCAATGAGACTGCTTATTGCTGTATGTTTATTCATCGCTGTTTTCGCAATAAGAAACAAGAAATGCATCGATGATGAGTACGAAGCAAAACATGCCATAAGTAAGTTTAGGAATATTTCGTAGAAAAAGTTATCGCGATTTCAGATTTGGAAGCCAAGATAGAAGAAGGACAAACTTCAAAAGGTCCAAAACCGTTAAAATGTAGAAAACAGGTGGATTTCGACGAAAAAAGCAATTACACCCAACCATTCTTCCATGGGGGTTAGTTCATTGTACTAAGGACTGATGAAATTATATTTTTCCAGCGAGCGTTCGATTCAACCAAATGCAACGTCTCCATCTGATTGGAGGATCAGTAATCTGCAGTGAAGAGATTGAACATGCTTTCCTCCGTCTTCTCTATCTCTACTCGTGCATATTCCCAGCCATCCGAAGTAATACCCATAGTGTCAACACTCACAATCAGCAAGTATTCTTCAGACATGAACGACACTTTGATGGACCGTGATTATATTGTATTCCAAGACGTATCGGATCTGGACAGACACATGGTGGATTTAATTTATTGAAAAAAACAATAATAGATCTTCAGCAAACGGACCCGAGTGGACGTCTTTATCTGCATCAACACAAGAAAGGCCAAGAAGAAGAATTGAGAAAGCATCTGGGTCAATTCATCCGGGAACTCAATCACACGAATTATCACGGACATGAAGGAAAGCCAAAATTGTATCGCGAATTCTGCAATGCAACAAAGAAGGAACACGCGGATGCGAAGAAGTTGTTCAAGAGTGAAACTGCAGGAGATTCCATAGAACAGCTAGAGTAATTACCTTCACAATCAGATAAATTTCAATAATATTCTTCTAAACTCGTTTCTATTTTATGCGCACACCGCCGAATGAACACCCAAAATACGGGAAGTAATGAACATTTTAAATTAAGTTTTCTGTCGTGTGGTGTTTGTGTTTCCAAGTTGAACGCTGAATTCACGTGTAAATACAATCAATATTTCTATTATCACTTTATCATCAGACTTTAATGGGCAATTATTCACGGACGATGCCAGAAAGTTGAGTTGATCACACTTCGAATTATGAACACAGTCGACACTTCGGGGATTGTCTGTAACAATTTGATTAGAGATAAACAAGTGCGTCCTTATTACCATGTTTTTTAGCAGTTCCCTCACAATATCAAGCCTGAGTTTTACGATTTTTCTTTCATCCGCTTTGTTGGAATCAAGAAGACTCCAATTCGCAGTGATATTTGAAGCTGCTATCTCGAAATTCTCTTCAGTTAGGATACGCTTCCTATTGGCTTCTGAATATAAGATGTGAACATATAATATATATATTTTTAAAAATATATACCTTTGACGGCTCTGGCCTCGAATCGACGAATGGAAAATAACATATCCAGGAAGTAGTTGATGAACTCTTCGTAGGTTACGAAGCAATCATTGTTGAGATCCCATTCATCGAATGTCAATAGAGCTGATAATATATTCTCGGTTGGGTGTTATCAGGTTGATAACTGTTAGATGATTAGTAAGTAGATATTCAATGCAAATTACCATTGCGATGACTTCTTTCCAAAGCGGTCGAATCGATTGTAAGAGGAGCGAAGATGAGGAGAAGAACCAATATCATGCTGACTTCACCACTGATTGAACTTTCCGTTCCGGGTGTGCCACTGAAATAGGAGAGAGATGGGCGATCAGTCAGCAATGAATCGTCTTCACCAAGTATTCGCTCTTCTTTTCCTCATCTCAACTTCCATTTCGGAAAGATTGGGATGCGATGTGAATGGAACTAATGTGGACGACACCGAAACTTGCAAAGCCCGTCCTTGTCCGGTGGATGAATCTGAAAGGAATAAAACCAACGTTCAGTTCAAAGAAGATTTTGGTATGTACTATAACTTATTTATATGTGTATACAATTGGTCGCCAATATGCTGATCGTGCTGTGGTCTTGCCTCTGTACAACACCACCTCCTCTGACGACCGCAGTGTAATGTCATTTGTAGATCCTCGATTCGATCAGATGTTCGCATTGCGAATAATTGGTGGAGCTTGTGTAACTCAAAGCGAAATTTATGAAGCCTATATGAAACTGATCTACATCTACTCGTGCATCTTCCCAATCATTCATGGTTATCATTCCATTTGCTCAATATAATATAGATTCTCAGATAAGCAAATAAAGGATTTGAACTCTAATACAACTATTAGATTCGGAGATATTCTTCAGCTTGATCAAACAATGGTAAAAATTTATATTAAGGTAAGTAATATTTCAATTGCAGCAAACCTCTGGACGCATCTTTCTTCATTCAAGAGAAGAAAACGATCCCGAACTAATCAAGCGCAAAGTCGATGATTTCATTAAAGATCTTCTTGAAAGAAATGCGGTTATTGATTCGACCCGTACTCTGATAATTATCACTAATTTCAGTACAAAGAGTATAGAAGATTCAAAATAAAAAATGAAACTTCTACCACCAAAGGACCTGAACCAACTCTGAACGCTACATCTGCTAAACCACCCTTGAGTGAGATGCCCACTACGAAACCAATCGTGAACGAATCCATCACCACAACTACCATGGATTCCACTACTACACTGGGAGCCGCTACCAAACCAAATCTGGAAGATTCCACTACCACAACTATTCCTTACTCTGCCAAACAAACCTGAATGAATCGATTGTTTCATTTTCATTTTATTCCCTAGCCTTTTGTCATTGCTTGTTCTTTGTATGAGTAAAGAAGTGAGCTCATTGCTTGGTCAGTTAATTACATCCCTCAGTCTGATAGATTGGCTCAGATGGAAAAGGCAAAGGGAAAGCCCATTCCCGATTGGAGAGATCGAATCAGGACCAGACCCGTCTCATCTCTTCTGTCTCTCTCCCTCCTCTCCCTCCTTTCTCCTCCATATCCTCTCTCTTACTCGACCAACCCCTCATAATTTCCTCACGGCTACTCGATGGTTCATTACCTCACCACTTTCGCTTTTTTTTCGCCGTGCTCTCACTTTTCTGCTGGCAGACACCAAGAGATACTAGACCCATATCTCTTCAAATGATCCGCTTCGACGTTCTTTCTTGTGTATCGCGATGCTTCAGATAATTTATTTTGATTATTTTGGTAAACATACTTTCAGGCACAATTCGGTCCTGATGCGGGAATGGCTTCACGTTATCTTGCTGATGATAACAGCGGTGAGTCCTCAGGCAAAGTGTTCGCAGAATAGAGATTACAGAATAGAGAACACGAAGTTTTACCTGGTTGTTGAGTCTAATAACTGAAAGCAAATAATTTTGTTGATTTTGAGAATCAATCTTGATCTCTTGATCTCTTTTTACAAAGCTAGCCGGATTGATAGTCCGTAGACTTTCTGTTTTTTGCGATGTCCGATAATTGAAACCGTTCTTTTGCGAGGATCGTTTGGTGGCAAGCAAAGTGCAGTCAAGCAGTGAAACAAGAAAGTCACGTAATCTTTTTGCAGAAGTCTACAGTCCAACACGAAGAAGTGAATGGAGTAGTGGGAGATCCTCGAGTAGACTGCGGAGAGGGGCATATCACAATATCTTTCGATACAGAGGCGCCTTTCAAGGTACATAAAACAATGTGTAGAAAGTGATAATACCATCACTGATATGATTCACTTTCACTATCCGAGTCCAAGGGAGGTGATCGATGAACCATTGCAGGGAGTGGTGTTCGTGCGGAATAAACTCGAGGAGCCAGAGTGCAGAAGTCCCCCAGCAGATGAGCACTGGCACAGAAATACTTCTATCAGGATAAAATTGACGGATTGTGAGACGGAACGACGGTTATCGGTAAAATCTATGAGAATTCTTGGATTCCTAACCTATTTTTCACAGTTTCTCTGTGGATTAATAGTAAATATTAGACAGTGAATATTTTAGATGGATCCTCCAGGAATGTTCGTCACTACCAACATCGTAGTCGCTTTCCATCCTCAATTCCTGACCAAACACGATAGGGTCTATCAAGTGATGTGCTACTACATGGCAATGGAAAGAACTGAGGATAGGACGATTAAGATCAAGTAAGACCTGATTCAACAATTTCATAGACCATTCTGATAGTAGTATGTGTTGCTGATGGACAAGTTGGAAACGTCATATCTATCAATTTCAGCATGCCCGGTCCCAAGCTGCAAACAGCAGTTGTTCCCATGCCCATCTGCAAGTATGAAGTGTTGGACAAGACTCCGTTCGGCCCTCCCGTTCATTACGCACAAATCGGACAAATGGTTGGTCAAAAATAAAGAAAAAAATATATCTCATCAAATTTTCGATTTTTTGAGAGAGTGACACGTATATCGGTGAGATCAAAGAAAATTAATAGATTTGTTCACCCATTCTTGAAGATTCTGTTCGGATAAATGGTGAATATTAGAAAATATTCCATGCCCAATGCCCAGGGCTCAATTTGGCATCTTGGCAAGATTCGCTGTTCCATGAAATTATGAGTGGTTTCGCAATGCGGATCGCGCTTACAACCGCGCAGAAATGCCCAGTCATCATAAGTATCCTGTTTTCGCTTTCGATTCGATTCCATTTCGAATAGATGAGATCGGAGAGGACCGATAACCTCAAGATCTCGTTTGTCACCATCGGAATGAAAGCGAATTATGCCTATCGAGATGGAGGCATTTCACTCTCGGGGGAGTTGCCCAAACTTGGATGAAACATGTAAAAAACGCATTTTAGTCATCTTTCAGACATACCATCCCTTCCATTGTCCACATAATATTGTATTACAATTAATTTAAGCATACATGAATCACTGATCATTTTATGAAGAACTTTGTACTCATTAGGACGAATTAAATTATGAAACAAAAACAAAGAACGAGAGTAGTCAACAGTCAGTCCAATCTCCGTTCAGATCTACCACAAATGGACGTGCGAGACAGACACAAAGGACACATTCTGCATGGTTGTCCATTCGTGTACTGTGGATGATGGAGATGGCAACAAGGTGGAATTGCTGGATGAGAGGGGGTTAGTACAGTATTCCTCATGCATGAAACCTATTTTGTGTTCGTTTCACTCTCACTCTGTTATTCCTCCTGGTATTGCGTGGCAGAAAAGCGCTATTGCTAGTGATCAGTATGAGACAACCGGTGTAAATGAAAAGAACATATATTTTAGGTGTGCCCACGACAAATACCTCCTCCAAAATCTCGAGTACACTTCTGATCTCATGGCTGGAAAAGAGGCTCACGTGTACAAGTACGCCGATAAGTCGGGAATCTTTTTCGAGTGTCAAATATCCATCACTGTCAAGGAGCCAGGACAGGAGTTCTGTGATGTAAGTTTACAGATTTCGTTAGCACTTGTTCGGGCTAATGTAAGGCATTAGCTTCAGAATTTTGAGCATTTTCGACGTTATCCTATACTTTTCTCAATATCTTCTGATTCGTAGGTGCCAATCTGCCCCGATCCCCCTCGTCGTCGACGATCGCACTTCTTGAATGAGACCGAGGGAAGATACGAGACTCGTGAGAACACCTTTGAACTAACAATAACAATCTAACTAAATATTCTTCTTTAGAAAATTGCATTGATGTAAAAGGTCAAAAAAGGTAAAGGTCATCCCGTTAATCAAGGCACTTGCGTCCTGCGGGAGATCACTGCTAGGCCAGTGATTATTAGGCCAATTTAGTCCGGAGGGCCCAATCTCTTCTTCGGACCTACTTTACCGCGTGAACGAGTCACTCCCAATTCCCCTTTCGTGCGCCTTGGTCTGGCGGAGACGGTGACACGGCCGGGAATTGAACCCGGGTGGGATGGAATGGCGGGGCGCGCCATAGACCACTACATCACTTCGTCGTATTGATGTATTAGAGAAAAAAGTTTATTTTTGCCATGACGATTCTTGATTTCTTCATTTACCCCAACAATCAGCGTGTCATCAGAGCATGTGAAGAATGGCGTTCCACATTGTTCTGGTTGAAGATCACTGGGATGTGTTCAATAACAATCCACTTCATTCAGCCACCATCACAAATTCTTCGTCGTCAATTGAGTTGATTGGAGTGGGCACCGCCCTGGGAGGAGGGAAAATAGCTCAGAAGTGGAGTTGGATTGATGAAGTGGCCAGAATCGATGAAGTAAGGGAGATACAGTATCCTACAGTACCCAATGATGCCTACAGTAACCTACAGAATCAATCTCTTTCCAGTTCCACAACGTCTGTCTCTCCTCCATCTCTACTTGGGTCTTTGCCGGGGCGAATGCCCTCGTCCTTCTTCTGTCCATCCTCTCTTCACGTCACTCACTGCAGATCATGCTATCATCTCCACGAAAAGAGATTTGGTGGTCGTGAAAGACCCCTTAACCCCTCAGAACCCCAAAGGCTTCAGTGCAATTCATTAGTTTTAGTGTGTCGTGTAGTCTTCATAATAATAATAACTCGTTGTAAAGTGTATTTGTGTGTGTTATTCGGAAGAAATAGAGAAGAGAGACAGCTGACCAGTGCACTCGGGCAGTTGGCAGTGAATAAATGTGGCCACGTGAATGAAGTATGCATCTTTGCAAGGGGCTAAGCATTGGGGGATTGCATCAGACTCACTCCCTCTCGTCTCCCCCCTTTCCCTTCTGCCATCGGCCCCTTATTCACGTGAACCGCACAAGGACGGGGGAGGAGGCCGAGAGCGAGAGAGGGGAGAGACAAGAAGAGACGACAGAGAGAGATGCTGAGTCACTCCACCCTCTCTCCCACTCTCTCTCGGTATCGATCTATGAGACACAGCTGATCCCCTCGGGTGATTGGCATTGTGTGTAATACATGTATTTTAGTCTTCTGTTTCCCAGTTATCATTCGCCCTACTCTTGCCTATTATTGTGTGAGGGTGGGGCAGTTGTCAATTCATTCCATTTCCTTCTTTGGGGACTGTCATAGACTCTCACTCGTTACTCTATCAACCCTTTCAATCGACAGTGTAGACCGGCTCGATTTCGTTGACAATTTCGTCATGCCTCCTCTCCTCTCTTTCTCTCTCTCTCTTTCACCGCTGCTAGTTTTGCAAGAATTTAGCAGAGATAAAGAGAGGGAAAGATGAGTGATAAAATCACCCCACTCTTCTCTTCTCCCCGTGTCTCTTTGTTATCAGATTCCGCGAAACAGACCACTCCGTCGGGTGATCGAATCCTGATAGTGGGGATTCCTCCGATTTACATCACTCTGCAAGGCTTACCGCCCTTGAATTGTTTTCTTCTCCCAAACCAGTTTGCTATTTAACCTCATCGTTCCCTGCAAAACACTGGAACGCGACCTAATTACTGGGCGTATCTTTACCGTGTTTCTCTCTATCTTGATCAGTTCGCGATTCGCTCTACCGTATCCGTTCCTTACCGTACTCTTTTAACGCCGTCACCGGCCTTCTATGTGTACACCACAAATTATGGTCGTCTTTTGAAAACTCCCCTCTCCTCAGACGACTGAAAATTCGCGTTGATAGTGGCAACTTTACCGTACTCCTCTCAGCCTAGCCATGGGGGCGCCGACCCAGCTGCTCGACAACACAACGGATACAATGAAGAAGATGGCAATAGGGGCTTCGGCAGCAGTTATCTCCAAGTCTGCAACTGCACCGTTGGAGAGAGTGAAGCTTATCATGCAGGTATGTTGTTATATTTTTTTTCTTTTTAAAATGCTTTTTAAAATGATTGATAGCAATCATTAGCAATACTAAGAACCGTATTAGTGTTCATTGGTAGTATTTTATCTAAAATCGACTTTTTGGAATAATTTGTATACTGTATCTTTGACCCTGGTGTCACACAGTGAATGCTAGATCTAGTATGATACGTGCGAGGGAACACTACACTTCAACCCGTTCGGGTTCTTTAGAAGAAAACGACAAACAAACAAACCACTCGACACTGCACGTTTCTTGCAGTTTAAGCAGCTGATCGATTTATTTGATAAATATATATAATGAATATTTATTTTTATTTTAGGTTTCGAGCGGTGGCCAAGTAACAATCAACCAATACAATGGAATGGTCGACTGCTTCACTCGCATTGCTTCGAATGAGGTATTCTACCGTACCATCACTTCATGACATTTTTGTGGGGTAATGGGATAGACTGACTTTCGCATGACTTTCACATATTTCTACTGACTTTCATTTCAGGGAGTTCTCGCACTCTGGCGTGGAAATGTAGCGAATGTAATCAAGTGTGTACCCACTCATCCTCTGAATATCGTCCTGAGAGATTACTATCGAGGATACCTTCTGAGAGGAATTGCTCCTAAGGACCACTACAAATACTTTGGAAGTAAATACATTAATTTATATTTTTGCATCATTTAAATTAATCACAGGCTCCCTTCTCGCTGGAGGACTAGCCGGAATCACTGCTCTGGCACTCCTCTATCCTCTGGATTTTGCACGTACTCGAATGGCCATTGAACAGAAGAAAAATGGAATGAAGCCATACAAGCATTGGATTGATTGTTTGCTACAGACGAAGAGAACCGATGGCATCAGAGTCTGGTACAGGTCAGTAATTTCGTCAGTAATAAAGTTAATATTGTTAAAAATTAATTTAATTTAGGGAACCTGTGATAATAGTATAATAGCTTAATTTATATGCAACCGGTGTAAGCGCTCTATATTACCTATAGTATTGATACTCTATCAGAAGAATATATCCTTCCCTGTCACACCTAAAAAGATACTAATTTAGCAGATGGGTCCAAGCATTAGACATGATTGAGAACGTTCCACAAATAGCTGCTCAAAAATTAGTGGTCATGGGATCGTGATGAATCAGATAATTCCAATTTCCCTAATGGAGTGTAGTTCTAATCAGCTTTTCTATTGCAGGGGCTTCTCATCTGCTCTTTTTCACACTTTCATCTCTCGTGCAGTGTTCTTTGGTATGTTCGATACCGCTCGAACGTACCATTCTGAAGACCAGAAGAATATGTCCTTCACATCGACGTTCTGCCTGTCTATGGTGAGCGAAAACAGCTTATCGTTAGAGAATGTTGCTATGGAATACAAGTTTACGTTCAAGCGTTTCCGGTGTGAGTATGACTACCATGTGTTTACACCTCTTTCGTTACAGGCATGTCTGGTCTTCTCAACCGCCCTCTGCCATCCCATCGACACCGTCAGACGACGTCTCATGATGGCCGAATCAACGAGCAACGGATCTAATCCGAAGACCATCGCTCTATGCAAGGAAATACTCAAGTAAGTTATCTCCTTGAAAGTATTAGAGGGGGAAAGGAGGAGATAATCTGAAAGTGGAGAAGGGATTCCTTGATGGATCGCACCTTCCCTCTCACTCTCCATCTCATTTGGTTTCCCTTTGAAGGAACGAAGGCTGCTACTCTCTCTACAAAGGAACCCATGCAAATATGCTTCGATCCGTCTCGGGAGCTCTCATTATCTCATTATATTATGAGATTTCCAAGTACATCTAAGGGGCTCCCATTACATGGTCCCTTCTTATGAGTTCCTTCTAATGGACCTTCCATCTTATCCTTATTCTGATATTACTCGTGATTCCCTCTCACTGGTTTCCTTCCATGTCCTTCAGTATCCCTCTTCACTTGTTACCCATCAGAATGCGTGCCCTAGTAATTATCCAATTGCCATGACGTCATCACAACCTGCTTACGATTCATTTCAAGTTTTCTTAAAGTTCGCATCCCCTTACGAGTCTAGGAACCGAATAATCTATTCACAATTGTCAAATCTGAACGAGATTCTAACCCGTATCGGGTCCACCTCACTGCTTTACAAAAGACGTTGATTCAATTTTTACGATAAAATCAGGTTTTATATTCTATCCCTGTCGAGTCGTGTTCTTTCCGTACATAAAAGGCGTTCGTTGAGATTGAGGGACAGAAGAAGGGATCAGAATGGGAGTCTCCCCTAACAACATTCTCGTCGGTCTCCTTTTCCTTACATCGTGAGTTCTTCCATTTCCCCCAGATTGCTCTTATTCATCGCAGGTTTCTTACTCATATACACCCTAAAGAGTCAAAACGAAGGCTTCCTCAGCCACCTTTCTATCCCTCTTTCCCCTCGCTGCAATTTTGCTTCAACAAATTCAAAACAATGTTATTGTTTCTCATCCAACTATCCCATCACATAAATCTTTCGCTCGGAGCATTTCAGAATGAGAAATTGGAAATAATAAAATGAAATTGTAGCTGTTTCTCATCGCGTACAATCCAATTCATACATACAATCTTCATCTCTCGCCCATCATTTTTATGAAATTGTGTGAAACCTACCCATTCAGTCTTTCACTCTCCGCCTCCCGAGTCTGCTGCACGAGATTCGCATTCTCGAACACATCGAGGAATCCTTCCTTCCGTAGCACAGTTCAGAAGCATCAGGCAGGCAAGGTACGGTAGTCAGGGAGTAAGGAAATTGGCCCAAAGGGAACGGGTACGGTAGGGAACGGGTTACGGTAGTTCTCACGACACGTACGGCAGTAAGGTACGGTAGCCGGTGGGTAAGGAAGAGGGCTCCTAAAGGGAAAGGGTACGGTATGTGTTGGGAAACGGTAGTTCCCAATACAAGTGCGGCAGTACGAAATAGAAGTACCTGAGGAGGCACGCTATGGTAGGTAGAGTGACAGTATGTGGCTCCCAAACGGAAATGTACGGTAGCTGGGGAGAATAGTGAGTTGGCTCACACAGGTAGAGGGTTCGGTAGGCAATGGGTTATGGTAGTTTCCAATACAAGTACGGTAGTCTGAAGAGAAGTACATAGATAAGCAAGTGGGTAATGGGCGTCCACATGAAAAAGGTACGGTAGGTAAGAGAATTTGATAGTTCCCAACAAAAAGTATCCCGTATCCATCAGTTGTGGTTGTTCTCTTAGATTTGTCGAGAAGGACTACGGAGTCCTCAAGGATACGGGGATCTTTTTTGTTGGTAGAGCTGTCTCGTTCCCACAGAGTTTCTCTCATTCCTTACTGGGGAAAATAGCGAAACAGGTGAAAATCAGCGCTTATTCATCCTTCCGCTGAATTAAATGCTCACCTGTTAGGACATCTTTCTTCTGTTTTCTTGTGATGCTTCTCCAAATCGAGGCAATAATTACGACGACGAACCGTTCTTTTCCACCGCTATACGCCTATTACTCGTGCCTTTCCCTTCTAGGAGAAAAGGAGTCCATTGTTCCCAGGTTTCGCTCGTAATTGATTGCCTCCAGACTAGAGCTCGAAAAATGAGCCACCGTCTCTTCCTTCCTAACACTCTCTCGCGGCTCCAGCGGGCGAAAGAGTGTGTGAAATGAAGATACGGCGGCTCAATTCTCGAGCCCAGACGCATTTCTTATTCTTTCGAGTCGCAAGACCTTAGATTCAGTTCATTCTTCTACAGAGCAACATGACAAGCCTCTTCCCCAGTGCTCCCGTCGAGAATTCGACCCTTCTCACCTTCGTTCTCGTTCTCATCTGCATTATGCTCGGTATCATCATCGTGTTCACGGTAATTTATTATTCATTCGCACAAAATTTTGATTTAGTGTACCTTCTGATTATAAAAATAACTATTCTTATTCTGAACGGTAGACGTTATTCAATTCTTTAGTTCCCCAACCAGACGTTTCAAGAGATTGGGATTACGGTAATTCTCCCCTTCAGGTCGTTCACTGTGCCATCTTCTGTGGTCTCACGTATGGAAAGATCAGGAAGACGATGAAGAACAATGCGGTGAGAAAATAGGAATGGAAAATTTATTCCATCGAAGATGAGAATGATGAATCCGAGAGGATTGGCTAAATCCCCCCTGCTTCATAGAATGCTTTGTTGCCCAATGTCTGTTCTCGTTGTGGTGGGTGTCGAGATACACTGTTCCTCACAGGGAAACATCTCTGATATCCCACCTCGCCTATTAGATTGCGATATATTCACAGGAGATCTAAGTAGTAGACTTATTTCCCTCTGAGTTCTACGAAAGGATAGACCACACAATAGATCCCTTGCTTGGGTGGTGCTAAGAATTGCTCAATCACACAATAATTCAGGAGGAAGCACATCTTCCGTACTTCGTCCTCTCCGACTTCTCTGAGACGTCGCCGCTCATTCATGGCAAGCACCCTCGTCAGTGAGCGGTTGCTTCGTCCGATGCAATCAGCATAATTATCTCTGTGGTCTCCCTCTCACTCACTCTCTTTCGGTCTCTGGTGGCTCTCGGTTGTGGCTCTTGATAAACACACATTTGCATACAACGAAGTATGAATCATACAGAGCAATACACAAGTCAAGGAAGACGAGTACAGGAGACACAGACTGACACAGAACTCAGTCAATTTACCCAGTGGCCATGATAAGGCAGAGAAGAGAGCACACAGGTCAAAACAGAGATGCACTCTATTCCTCTCTCTCTCTCTCACTCATAGTTTGTAGTCCTTCTATTCGATCTCCCCTCTCTCCCTTTCCCTCTCTTCTCCTCTCTCTCTTTTCTTCCTCGACTCTCGCGAGAGAAGGATGCTGCCAATTCGTTTTCTTCCCTAGACTCGCCCCTCGGAACCGATCATTCTCTCGAACATATTTGCAATCCAATTCACACTGTTCTCGATCAATTAGATTCAAGTAGCTCTAGTTGGTTCAATAATGCCTAATGACCTTTGTACCAGTGACCTTAGCTCCTCTCGATCTATCTCTCATTACTCCCTTGTTTACCACCTTCATCTCTTTGTGACGAGAATCGATATGCATCTCCGCCCCGGATTTGTTTGCTTCTAATTGCTCATTCGCTCCTAATGAGAACGATGGATATTGCAGAATCAGTGATGATCATTCACTTCGTTGCGGGGCTGGCCTCGCTCCTCTATCTTCCATTCATATTCTCCATTGTCATTCTGGTGATATTCTTGTCTGCCGCCGGACTCTCGCTGGGAATCCGAGCAAGAGTCGCACAGCTACTGATCTGGATATTTGAGGTGATTTCACAAATTTTCTCTTATAATAAAATATGTCCCATTAATTGATTAAACGTGACTAAAATGAAGACAATTGATTGAAATAGGTCTTCATGATTCATCGATCAATACTTCTTTTCAGTGGGGATCAGACGTGACTGATCTGCCTGAGGAGGAATTGGAACCCGAGCAGAAGGAGGAGAAACAAGTCGAAGAAGTTCAGCCGGCACAAATCAAAAAGAGACACTCGTCCAGTGATTTGAGTGAGTTCTTTCGTCATTGTCGATAAGGAGGATCGTGCAAAAATAGGGTGTTTACGAGATTGGGAGGAGAACGTGTATTGAACGAGTGCCAACTGTCGTTGTTTACCAGAGGGGAAATAGGTTAGAAGTCAGGAATGATCGGGGACAATAATAACTGCACAAGTGAAGTGGTTATTGGAAATACATTTGAGGAATGCCAGAATGGATTTTCTTGAAAGAATGATAAAAGTGGAAATTCGATTCATCTCTTTGAGGAATCATCAAGCGTGAGCACTCCGAGATCATCGACAATAAACTCCAAGGACAGGATGTTCTCAAGAAGAAGTCAACCGTTAGTGTCCTCGTAGATGATACGCTCGACTTCATCTCGGTGAGATCAATTTGACTCTTCTTTCTCTAAATTTCACATCTCGATACCCATTGAATTCAATCAGTATTTTGGTCAGCGAAGATTAGTCATTTTTCGAGTTTGCTTGTACACTCATTCTCATCATATTTTCCAATCAAACAAATCGATGCCGCAATCTTCTTGTATTTGTTTGCGCGTGGTTCTCACTCGAGCGCAATAATCTCTTCTTATCAGTTGCATCGTGTCCCGTAATCTTAACCTGAATTTGGCATCGAAAAGTCTGGCTAGAGGCTATAATCCGTCGTCTCTGACAATTCAGCATGTTCCATGGACTGATAAACGAGATTGAAACGGAGAAAATCGATTAAAATTGATCTAAATTTCAGGCTGGAATCGAATCGATCATCGAGGACAATGTGACTAGCCGATTCAGTGCAGAACAACTGCCCTCATGGAATCTTCTCTCCCGCACGAAATATGACTTCCAACACATCAGGTACATATTCTTTGCCCTATGATCATTGCTGTCATTTCCTGAACTTTGATCGAGATGTGCTGAACTGTGTCGGCAAATTCGTTGCCAGAGGTGAAAGTACACCCAGCCTATTAACGTTTGTTCGCGTAGCTCACGTTGCTGAGATGAGGGAAGGTAGAAAGGGAAGAGGGAAGTGAGTGAACGAGAGGGAATCACAACTGAAGAGATCAGACACAGAGAGTAACGAAACAGAGAAGTGATCGAGCGAAGTTTATGCACTCAAAATGGAGTGCGAAGATCAGTAGACGTTGTGATGATTACTTATTGGTATGCAGTAAATCGGAATGATCAGAGGAACAGTCACTACTGGACGGAAAACATGATAATAACTAGTCATACAATGCAAGGGAACTTGCAAAGGAAATTCGAATGAAAACTAGCGCAAATTCGTGAGTGATTTTTTTCAGTCCTAAGCTCACAGTTCTATGGATTCTCGGCTTTGCCTTCCGCTATCTCATTCTCGTCCCAATCCGAGTTTGTCTCTTCGCCGTTGGAATGTCCAGCATGGTACTCATAACATCGGCAGTCGGATACATTCCAAATCCTGCGTAAGAATTATCACATTTTCCATCTTCTAAACTTGATAATTAAACCTGCGGTAGTCATCCTTGGGCATTTTCAGTATCAAAAAGTGGCTGAATCGACGCGCGATGCTCATGTCCATGAGAATCTTCTCCCGTTCGTTCTCCAGCATTGTCCGATTCCATGATCGGTCAGTGAGCTAACAATATCAGAATTTGTTGCGCAATATTATTTATAAAACGAGAAAAAATGATTTTGCAGTCAGAACCGTGCAGCCCAAGGAGGAATCTGCGTTGCCAATCACACTTCGCCCATGGACGTGATGATTCTCTCTTGCGATAACTGCTACGCTATGGTTGGACAGAAGCAGGGAGGCATTCTTGGTGAATCTTATTCTACGATTTTTACAACCAAAGTGTTGACTGCTGTAATTGAGAATTTATTCGCATTTTTTGAAAATAATATGACATGCTGCAGGATTCATCCAGAAGTCATTGAGCAAGGCCGAACATCATATCTGGTTCGAGAGAAGCGAAGTAAACGATAGGAAAGCCGTGTCTAACAGGTAATTGAGCAGAATATTTGAAGAGGCAAAAAGCAACTGAAAAACATCCAGAAGATACTCGTGCACTTTATTTTTCTCACTGGTATATTGTGAAATACAGAAATATTCAAGCCGCGACGAATTATGTTTACATGCACGGGGCATCTCGCTATCTCTTCCCTCCAGTAGACAGCGAGAGATGTGGAGAGATGGCCGAGCGGTCTAAGGCGCTGGTTTAAGGCACCAGTCTCTTCGGAGGCGTGGGTTCGAATCCCACTCTCTTCAGAACCTTTTGCCTTATTTTTGGCGACATTACAGTCGAGGAACTTTAGCTTTTTCATTGGAAGGGCCTTACTCAGTCCATTCTTGATTTTATTAGTTCGCTGACCATGCGAACATCTATTGTAGAGAACAAGTGGAGTGAATTATTATGAATTTATAAAAAAAAGAAATGTTTTATTTTTTATCGTTTTTTTTTGCAGAATGCGTGAGCACGTTGAGGATCCGAACAAACTGCCGATCATCATCTTCCCTGAGGGCACTTGCATCAATAACACAAGTGTGATGATGTTCAAGAAGGGATCATTCGAGGTAAGAGTAATGGAAAGTAGGTCCGAAGAAGAGCTTAGGCCCTCCGGACTGAATTGAATAATCGCTGGCCTAGCAGTGATCATCTGTAGGACGCAAGTGCCCTTATTAACGGGATAACTTAACATTTTACCTTTCATGTTTTGTTTGTGTATTGTTTTCGTTATGAACAGCTCACTTCTTGTCACATTCCTTATCAAAAGCCCCCACGCTTGCCAATGCATTCTTTTCGACGCGCTTCCGGAATATTTTTTGCAACACATGCAGAATATCGCCCACGAGTCATGCTGTCTTATGACATTTAGAAAAGGTTGATTGATGGAATGGGAAAGCCGTTAGACCATGTGCTTTCATTTTACGTACTCCTGTACGTCGTAAATCAATCAAAACAGTACATACGGGCAATTATCATCTGCCTTTTGGTCTAGACTAAATTGAGGGATACGAACCCTCTCATTTTCACATCTCTGTTCGTTAGTAAGTGGTAAAATGAGACGAATCGTCTCACTCATTTTCGTATACACATCGGCATTGCTTGCAGCATAGCATTACATGCAGTAAGCAATGGAAGCAATCGTATGAAGATTGCATGTGGATGATTTTGAGTAAATTATCATCGAAAATGTTTCAGATCAGTGCCACCATCTATCCCATCGCGATGAAATACGATTCCCGTCTTGGAGATGCATTCTGGAATTCATCGAAGCAGTCGTATGGAGAGTACATGTGGATGATGATGACCAGTTGGGCCATCACTTGCGATGTTTGGTATCTTCCGCCCATGACTAGATTGGTTAGTTACTGTATCTCATATCTCCCCTACAACCCTTAGGATCGCTGATTTCCTCGTTTCGAATTTCATCACATATAGGAAGTGTGCATTTGCCATGAGTTTTGGATACAAATCTCAGATCACAACTCCAATATCAAGCGAATCCAGTCCTAAGAATTTTCGAGCCTAGTAAATGTAGTTGGTGGTAAAAAGCTCGTTTGTCCTTCAATCCTATGAAGTCTGGAGGAAGCGTGAATTGGCTCGCTATTTTCATGCACGGCTATAAATCCTTGATGTAAAAGCATTGAAAATTCTCAGGAGGGCGAGGATTCGATCGCTTTCGCTCGTCGAGTGAAGAAGGCGATAGCAAAGGCTGGAGGATTGGTAGATCTCGAATGGGATGGAGCACTCAAGAGGGAGAAGGTAAGGGAAGAGGGAAGGGTGAAGAGTTATCGGGCACTCGTGCAACAATCAGAAGAACTTCACTGATTCTCTGAAACAGAATTCACATTGCTTGTAGTCATATGGAAGGTTAAAGTAATAATAGGCAATGCCCAAAATATGTGAGAGTCCCAAAGAGTAATAATCGAAATACACATGTTTTCACTCCGACCTACTCATCCCTTAGGGGGGAAGAGTCGACTACTTTCGGTTAATAATTTACGACGCCTTTGAATGCCATGAACTTTTGTCGCTGAAGAAGTTGCATAGTATACTCGTACATGGAAATTGCTCGAGCGACGTGTAGAAATGGACGTGGAAAGAGCAAAAAAAAAAGAGAAAAATGAACTACTTTGCAGGTCTCAAACAAGTTGATTGCTCTGCAGCAAAAGTTGTACTTCGAAAGACTCTCGCGAAGAACGTCCATGTGCAATGACGTGACGGACGAATCTATCGATATTCTCAAGGCGAGTCATATCCAATCCCAGAGCTTCCCCATTACTGCCAACGAGATGCCACCCATATGAGTCCCGTGCAAACAAGGACTTATGACTGAACGCCTCTTGGAACGTCGTTCCAAAAGAGAAAATTGTAAAATGACGTTTGATATTGCAGAATATGAGTGAAGAAGATCGCAATCAACTTCTCAAGCAGCTCGATGAAGCCGATGACGTTGATGTGAGTGATCTTTGATCTTTGAGCTTTCTTTTTTTTTTTGCAAAACGCCGACCTCTGAGTACCAGATTCTCCTGTGTAAGGACTCTCAGTCTGTTTTTGTCATCCTCCCTCGCGCTTTCTTCAATCCTCAGCCCCCTGCTACTCTTCTCTTATTTCCTCCCTTCAAACTCAATTCAACTAGTTGTGTTTCAGGCTGTCATCCGAAAGGTCTCCGAATTCATTCCGGAAGTAGCCCAACTGGTAACGGAAGGAAGTCAAACGGAGTCCCCTTAGATTAGCCCCTCCCTCGTCACTTCATGACTTCTCCCCCGCTCCCGAACGGTTCTCTCTAGTCCTCACGTAGTGTAATTCTGCCCCATCCCCGCCATTGTTCTCGAAGAAGACAGGTCTCTGCATTTATTCGTCACCACACTGTATTGTTGTTCCAAGAGATTCACAAATATATCATTACAAGATGAGAAGTGAGCAAGGGTACATACTAATACCGATTGGAGAAGGCCATTCGTCTCAACTGGGGGAAGAAGGGGTTGAGAGCCGGTCTGTAGTAGTAGACTGATGGTCTAGGAGGAGGGACGGGGGCGAGAGGGCGAATGCGTCTTCTGTAGTGGTCATCGGAAGGCAGCTTGGCCATGCCACTGTACGCATCTGCAAAGTAGATTAATTAAGTATATTCAGTTATTTCTCACTTGAGGCAATGTTTCACAAGTGAGAGTGGGCATAATAAGCTGTAGAGAACCAATGTGGTACAATGAGCCAATGGGGTTCATTAAAATCAAAGGGAACTTTTAATGACGAAACAACAATTTCAGCTTTGCTAAACTAAGCCGAGAAATTCGTCATGCCCAACAGACTCTTGAGAAATCCACGTTTTCCCAGGGAGTAACAAAGTGGGGGTGACTTTTGATTGTCCGCTTCTAGGGAAAGACGTCGGATTGGTCTTCCCCAATTAGACACCGGCGTCAGACACTTCCGCCCATGGTATTTCTAAAGAAACCGGTAGAAAAGCTTTCAGAAGCGAGGAAAAGTGGCAATTTTACCGATGGGAGCGAGGAGGGTGCCAATCACCAGAACGACGATGAAAAGTGACGATGATAGATGCATTTCGAGAGATGGGTTACCTGCACAGATGGAATACTTATGCAGCGAACAGTGTCGACGCTTAGACGAAAATTAGAGAATCCATCTCATTCTTCTCACTCTTCCATAAGGGAGTGGTCAAAGAATCGTCTCCCTCATTTTCGTCTGGACGTAGACACTGTTCTTTGCGTTAGAGGTACGGTAGTCAAGACGCGAACAGAGGAGATAAAACGAGTGAATTGTTCTAGGGAGTGAGAGGTCGTTTGGACGGGGTGTGAATGATCGTGAAAAGGCCTCGAGAATCTCGTGAAACGTTCAAACGACTCCGGAGATATGCATGAAACGGAGGAGAGGCGACAATAGGGGGCTGCAGTGCACTGAAATGACAGCAGGAGAAGGAGGAAGAGGGGGAGGAAGGGAGGAAGAAGGAGGAGGGAAGGGAGGGAAGGGACCGTGTGAGACTGGAAACTGCCTCGGGATGTTCGATATCTCCATGGAGTCGATGATGATACTATGAATGACAACCTAATGATTTCGAAATGAAAGAGGAAGACAGAGTGAAACTCGGGACCGAAATATTGGTGTACTCGTGTGAGTGAACCCTTACTCTGAAAGAGAGGAGGGAAATCTTTGTCGAAATGAAAAGTGGGCGGGATCGAAGCTACTCGGAATAGAAAAAGAGGATGATGCCAAATGTCAACTGCTTCCAGCCCATCTACCAATATGGGTTCTACTTCATGGGGGATAGAAATGTTCTGGAAGTAATCCTCCCCGAAGTCGTTTCTGAAGTGAAGTGGGCGGTTCACTTGAGTGCTTTAACAAATAGAAATATAAAAAAAAATTATTTCTTATAAACACAAATCCTTAAGTATCTGCACGCGATTTTTATCTGAAAGTATTAGTAATTCGTGGGATTGAGATGTGATTCGAGGCAATAGGCAGAGAAGACGAGTCGTTTTGGGGATTACTAAGTAATGCGAAGGATGGCTTTGGAATCACGAGAAATTTAGAAAAAGGATAATGCGAAATCTGGATTATAGTAAATATCACGTTTTTGTATATCACACAGTTTAAATATACCGTATCCCTCCTTCTATATCGAGTTTGGAGTTTATCCATTTACTAGTTTACTCCAGCGTACCGAATAAGTACAAATATTAATTATGAATTCTGCTTTATATTTCTAGTAAAACAATTACCGAATTAAAATATTTAAATAAATATTACATAGAGCACAGGGGCGTATCGCGAACTGATGATAATAGCGGTGCACTGGTTACGGTAGACCACATTCACATATCGCGCCACCGAGACGCACCACCGCCGAAAATCAGCTGACCTTTACTGCGGTATTGTCCGTTTCTTACCGGTATTTGTTAATAATATCGATTGTTTTCGATGACAATTTCTGCCTCGCCCACTCTACCATCTAACAACGTCATCAAATGGGTCAGCTACAACATGCAACAAGGTATGATTCATTCTCAAAGATTGATATGTCATACTCTGGCCTATTCTATCGAGTTTTGGTTTATTTTGTAAATAATTTTAAGCTAATTTTACTGATTATAATAAATAAACCTTCTGTTTAGGCCCGGAAATATATATATTTCACTACTTTCGCTTAATTCCGCGTGAAAGTCGGTTGTTATCGTAATGGCCTTGTTTACTGTCGACCGCCTACACTCAACAATGATGTGTGGACGGGGTTGACGTGTTTTGCGCGTGCCAAATAAGATAAATAATTGGGAAATATAATAAATAAATAAAAATATTAGCATACATGCCATTTCAGACTGTGTTGTAGTGGCAACGGACAAGGGCGTTCGCATATTCAACTGTCATCCTCTTACTGAAGCAGTCAATTTAAACGAAGGTTAGCTCGCTTTTTCGCTGTCTCGACATGTTATTTTGACCAGTATTTCGTCTTTTTGTAGTTAAAATGTCTGCAAACCATATATCAAGTAAATTTATATAAACCAGACAAAGTCTTCGACTAACGTGCACTCGAAACTGATCACAAGATCAAGTTCGATACACGTATCGTGTAGTCGAGTCTGAGTATCGATACAAACTCTTGAATGTTAAAATTCAGACATAATATAGTATTATATAATATAGACATAATATAGCATAATATACATCACAGTTAAGTAATATGGATTATTTCACAGTTTTAGCTATCAATGAGATATTTATAGGAATGAACCATGAATGTTCACAGTAGAACCCGAAATATCTTGCCCATTAGCAATATCAGATCATTTCAGATCAAGTGGGAAGCATTCGCATCGCTCAACTCCTCCATCGATCGAATATTATCGCCCTCGTCTCGGGAGGACTTCGACCAAAATATGCGCCCAATACCCGTTCGTTAATTTATTTATGTAAAGAAAAAGTTTATCGGGCACTATGATGTTGTTTGCTGATTCTCACAAATATTTTTAGTTTTTTTGATGGGCTTGTAGGTATGATAGGAATAGATAAGCACTACGGTATCTAGGGATGTGTTCACAGTCAATAACATGAATAGGCAGGTGTCAACTCTTATGATTACTAGGTAGTGGGATGATGTAGCTGTCCTATGGGAAGGGGAAATGGATGGTTATCTGAGATGATTTATGTCCTTTCCATTGTAATTATTAGGAACACGAAAAGGAAGTATATTAATACATAAATGTAGAAAAATTCAAAAATATATTTAAATTACTGGAATCACCAATGGATTCAGCACGCGCTTGCTTTGGAGGCTTAAAATTTTGTTGAACAATTAAAATTCCCGCTCGAACCTATGGATAATTGCTTCGAAGGATACAAATTATGATTTTTCCAGTAATGTTATGGGACGATTCCAAGAAGCGATGCGTCGCCGAGTGTGCGGTGCAGGGAGGGCCGATCCTCAATGTTTTCATCAACTCATCTCGGTAAGTTTGATCAACTCGGTACGAGAGAGATGCCAGAATTGTGCTTTCAGTTAAAAAAATACGACATTTTATATGATTTCACTGAATCATTGCAGTCTCGTCCTCGTCCAATCGAAGCGAGTGAACATCTTCGGTCTGCAACCTCTTCGATTCCTTCGAGCGGAGGAATCGGGAGTGAATCCGATCGGAGTGGCTGCAATGGGAGGAGAAAGTCACTCGGCCATTCTCGTCTTCCCCTCGTTCAAACTGGGCACAGTTCAGGTATGGTAGTCCTCTATTTACCCTCTGGACCTACCTTAGGAAATGGAAAATTCGTCCAAATTATAGTCCCCGTCGTTCTTCCCCCGCTCCATAATGGGATGCGGGAAAAACGTCTGGATGCTCAGTCTGGCGCCGTCAGACGGATATCCTATTCCGCCTTTTCCACTCAATGCGCGCTCTTCCATTAGGAAATGCAAATTAGGCAGATGGCTTTTGGTCCCTCTTTTTAGTATGAGCAAGAGAGGTGAGAGTGAGAGAGAGAAGGGAGAGGTCACACCGTCTCTCTCTCTTTTACTGACGTCAGGTGCTGATGATCGAGTGAACGAGTGTGAGTGAAGAGATCGATCGCGCGCCTCCCTCCCATTCACTCCCTTCTCTCTCTCCCCCTCTCTCTCTCTCTCTCTCTCTCTCGGTTGTACTCGCGTTGTAAGCCACTCAAGGACAAGGAATGAACTGAAACCAATGAACAGGGAAATGACGGAGGAACATCGGTTTCGAATAAAATTAACATGAAACATTGAACAAAGAACGAGAGAAATGCCTTTGGCAAATCATAAAATTCAAATTTATTAGAGATAAATACGGAATGTACAAAGACAAATAATAAAGTTTACAATGAAGACGTGTTTTCGTCCTCACCGCTGAAATATAATTTTGTCGTGTAGTCCCTAAAATACTCACTCAACATTTCTTTTTTGAAGCGCCGGCGATAGAAAGGTGACCATGGAACTTCACCTTTTTGTATACGTGCCTTTTTGATCTTGAGACTTGATTAGAACTAAAAGAACTCCGAAAGAAAGTGAGAAGGAAGGTATTTGAAAGTGTGAAGGGAGCCGAGAACCTTGCATACAGTAATGGGATACTTCATGCACATTTTTAGGGAAAAATGGGTACAAACAACTTTGAACTCCCCAAAGGAACGCGGCCTATCATGTGGTAAATGATCAATCAACAATGTAGCAAATGGGTTCCAAATACGGAAGTATGTGTGCACACATGCAAATCTCAGGCCATCATAACCATCATAATAAAAAATGACAAAACGTTTGCAGTTAGTTGCTCTCGAGCAAGTGAATAGTGAGAAGTCTCTCGCTCCTTCCGTCGTCTCTGCTCATGTCGGAGAAATCGCCGCTCTTGCTGTGAACACACAAGGAACTCTGCTGGCAACTGGATCGGCTAAGGTATGTTCCTTTATTTTTCAAAATTATTTTTCTTTATTTTTCCTTGTATCCTTTTTGCAACTTGTGTATGAGAGTACGGTAGTTGTGAATCGACTCGCACTCTCTCTCTCTCTCTTTTGAATCTGCATTGAATATTGACTAAATTATCTAATTGTTAATTTCCAGGGAACGGTAATTCGCATCTTCGACACTCGATCTCGTCTTCAGTTGAATGAACTCCGAAGAGGAACGGACCCATCCACTCTTCATTGGTTCGATTCCTTGACGACCTTTACCTTGACTTCACTTATGTACCGGTAACTGGGAAGTACGAAATTAGCTAAAGATTCAGGGGAAACATATTCCACTATACGCCATGTACTCACTTTCACCTCTCTTTCCAAATGCAGAACGATGTTGAATTTCCTCTCCCCAGTTGCTTATTTGAAGCGAAGCGTGAGAGGCAGAAATGTGCGCCGAAATAGCCTTACCCAAACTTTTACCCTTCTTTCCTCCCATCTTCCTTCCATCGATTCTCACTTGGTGTCTGGATCCTCCCCATTATTAGCGAGGAGGGTGCACCCTTTCTCGGCTCCAAGCAACTAATGGGCGGCCTCCCAGTGAACACCTGCTGGTGTATTTATGAGAAGACTGGGAGGCAAAGAGAAAGACGGATTGAAAACGACAGACCAATTAAATGCGATTGAGTAATGATGATTTCAGCCTCACTTTCTCTCCTTGCGGTTCGTTCCTCGCTGCGAGCAGTGACAAATCCACCGTACACATCTTTCCAACCAGAGAAAGGAATGAAGGAACGTCATGGAATAGAAAGAACTTCTTCGATGACACTAAAAGGTATGGGAAGGGCTCTTTCGGCCCATCCAGTGAAAACGCATGAAAAACTTATTCAGGAGCTGCGCGCAATTCTCTCTGCCCGAGGACACTGTAGCCAAGCTGGCTTTTGTCACCGAGGAAGCCGAAGGAAACTCGGAATCTCGAGAATCCGTCTCTACCTCTCCCTCTCAGATGGTATGCTAATTCTAGTGACTTATCTTTCCGGGTACATTTCCGATTATCCTTGTCGCGATTTCTAATCGAGATTCTGAGAAGCTATTAGATTGAGAGGTTGTCTCTCTGAGTGCATTGAAATTCTCGACTGATTTCTAGAATGCTCTGGGAATGTTGCGATGGTTCTCGTTGAATGATAAGATAAGAGGTCATCAACCCCTCACTCTTTCCAGTCTGTCGTTGCGATCTGCTCCAATGGAACCTTCCATCGATTCTCATTCAATAAGGAAGGACTATGCGAGAGACGCGCATTCGATTACCTTCTCCAACTCGGATCTGAACAAGATTTCTGGACTACCGCCGTCTAATTTGCCTCTCTGTTCTCTCACTTGTACACGCTGTACCATACCTGTAACATACTCAGTACTCAATATCATTCTGGATATCCACTTCCCTCTCCTCCCATATATACCCTTGCTCAGACCTCAGTCGTACCAATCCCTCGGGTAGCCCCGCCCACCTATTCAGCTCCCTTCCTTGCTCCCTCTCTCTGTACATTCTGACTCCTCCTCTTCACTAGCTTGATTCCTTTCCTGCTCTGTATAGCTTCCCATCCTGCCCTAGGAATAAGTGTGTGTGGTAGGGAGTCTCGAAAAATGAAATCCCTTCTCTTCCTATCCATTCGCTGTTCGATCAAAGGGTGGCTGGGGAAGAGACTGGGATAACATTGTTCATTTCTTGCAGGGAATTTGGTCTAGTGCATCAGGGTGAGCAAAGAGTTTGTGTACATCTTCTCCCTTGTGTTCCTGACACTTTGCATAAGACCCATTTCCCTGTAAGTCGTTGTCGTTTTTTTCTCCCAAGGTCAATCATTATCGCGAGTCTGTCAGAGTGATTGAACCCCGTTGACGATTCCACTCTATTCACAGTTCTTTGTCTTTCGATAAACTGGATTCGATTAGTTCCTTTTCCTTACTTTGGCTTGGATGGTTCTCCAGAACCTCGCGTGCGTTCTCGCGTGTATCTCTTGATGAAGTGAGTGTGATCACTCCATCGCATTTGTGATTCAGGATGAGTTTCGAGTGGCCGGTCACTGACAAGAACTTCCTTGCCGATGAATCACGAAGACTTTCGTCGATCACGATCGATACTGGAACGACCAAGCCATCGATTAAGGTATCCACTTGTAGGAATTATGATTCATCTTTACTTTTTTCAAAATATTTTTTTAGTAATTAAGATATAACAGCCTACTCGGCAATGACAAGAGTAATCACTCAGAACATTGTCTAAAAATAAATTCCCGATTCGAAGATAGTACATTGAGGTACTCGACCAACTCCTTCTTCCCGGTCAAAAGAAGTATCTGGAGATCAAGGGAGTCGAATCGGCTGCTGATCTTATTAAGAAGATGCAGGTGAGCAAACATCTAGGAAATTGGATCCGGGTGCAAAACATAAGAATGCACGTTTTGTCTCGGGATGCATTTATGTCAGAGCTCTGCCCAACTAGGTGTATATTCTTCAAGAGTTTTTACACAACGCAAAGTGGGACAATAGGGTGAGACTGTTAGCTCAGCTGCTAGCTCAACTAGTAATTATCGATATTTCAGGTTCGAGGAGCTCCTTTGATCGCGTCAGTAGCCGTTTTCGGCCTGTGCATGGAATCCTTCCAAAATGCAGGAGCCAATTTCACGAGGGAGTTCATGAATAACGCCGTTCGTTCGTCTTTCATATATGATTGTATCGTGGAAATTAATAGCAAAAATATATAATTAAAACAAATTTCTATTTTTGTAGATCCTGCAGTTGATCAGCACTCGTCCTACTGCCGTTAACCTAAGGAACGTCATGAATAGACTCCTCAAGGAGACCGCTGGTCTGGATGGCATCCCGCTCATCGAAGCGTAAGTTGATCTTTGATCTTTCATATACTGATCTTTGATCTTTGCAGAGTTCGCGGTTTCAGCTTCAAGGAACTCATCGATGAGGCAAGAGACAATCGACAACTGTGCTGGAATGGAGTGCAGACGGTAATTCTTTGGGGCATCGAAGGGAAATAAGTCAACAACTTCGAACGCCTAAAATGACTCGGAATAAGTTCGAAATCCAATAGGCGAGGAAGTTTGAGACCCATTAGTTCCCAGGTGATCATTCTACATTCTACTTTCTACGATATTAGATGTATTTCCCTGTTGCGGCTTCCGTAATCAATCAATTCTAGATCAGTTCGGTTCCTCGTAAGAATCCCGATGGATACACGATCATGACGATCTGCAATACGGGATCGCTCGCAACGACGTCGTGGGGAACCGCCCTCGGTATGTTATTGGGCATTGCAATACAAATTAATTAATTAGTACACTAAAATACAATCACTAATTTTTCCATAAAAAATTGTTTTAAACTTGCAGTTATGCTATGTGATGCGTGCAATCCGATCAAAAGAAACCTGTACATGAACAGCGCGTTAAAAATATCGTTCCTTTTCATAACTTACAGTTGCGGAAACAAACCAGGCTAGATAATTGAATGAATAAATTTATATTTTCAGGTGTGATCTCGGGTCTTCACGATCAGAAGATGCTTCGTCGTGTTATCTGTCTCGAGACTCGTCCGTACAACCAGGGTAGCAGACTCACCGCCACCGAGCTGAGTCATCAGGTAGATTCAGATTTGGACGTTCTCTTTCTTCTTTAGGATTATTCAAACAATAGGAAGAAATTTATATGTTTGCACACAATTTACGCACATTTCAAGGGCATTGACTTCCGTCTCATTTGTGATTCGATGGCTGCGTATTCAATAACTGAATTCCAAGTGGACGCGATTATCGTCGGTGCTGATAGAGTGGTCGCCAATGGAGATACGGCCAATAAGGTGATCACTTGTCTCATTCTGATTCGCCTGAAATGTGCCGAATCAGGGCGAAATTCACACTTCATCCCTCGTTTGCACCGTTTTTTTCCCGGAGTTGTGTGCTTGAGAGTGAATAGTGATCAGTGAGCAGCGAAAGTGAGGAAATTGAATAAGAAACGAGTGCATTGTAGGTGCTAGAATGAGGATTAAGGTCGGATAGACAGTGAGCTAGTGCAATGCAACGATAAAAATCGAATGCCCAGACATGGTGAAAATATATGTTTTTATACTATCGATTTCAGGTTGGCACCTTCAATCTCGCCATCGTTGCCAAGTACTTCAATGTCAGTAAATTTATATTTGGATGTTGGAAAATATCTCAATTTTTTTTAAACATATTGTCACATCCATCCTTTCTGATTCCCTTCTTCGTCGCTCTTCCATACGACACTTTCGACTTCGATACTGAGGATGGAAGCTCGATTATCATCGAGCAGAGGAAGGATGACGAGATGAGATATTTCAACGGTGAGAATGTCTTGACCAATTTTAAAAAATTTTTTAAAAATTAATGGGAGATCCGTTCATGATTGAGAGGGTGGTTGTTGCAGGTTCTCTCATCTGCGAGCCGAGAACTCCCGTATTCAACCCCGCTTTCGATGTGACCAAGGCCGAACTCATCTCGGGGTTAGTTGATTTTTAACCTACGACTTCACGTGAAATACCTGACCATCCTTCTCTACAGATACATCACGGAGAAGGGTTTCCATACTACTCTCGGTCTCAAGCTTCTCCACGGGGACGAAATGATCAAGAGACGTGCGGCCATGCAATGATATATCAGTCAAAGAGGCTAGGTAAACATAGTCACATTCTGCTTCTACTTTAAGTTTTATCGTTTTGTCTTTAGTTTTTTTCACCCCGTTGATACCATTTCACTTAAATTCTTTAAAATATGGTTTTCCAAATACGCCCCCTTAATTATAGGTGTAAGTTGCTAGCTTTTATCACTTGACTCCACTTAAGTTTCAGTATCAGGTTGCCTTTGATGAGCCTAATTCCATGTTCTCAAGGTGTCTATAGTATATTATTTTGTTAATCCATTCCAATTGGTCACCATTCTCATGAGATTTGCTCCCTTTTTCTTGCTCTTTCCCCTCAATGCCAGCCATTCCCTTCTTGTTCAGCTCAAATCCAGACACTCTTACGTTGCTTGCCTTGAATCGGTCGAATTCATTTCTGGAGAGACTCTCACCAAGAGAATTATTTCGATTAGATTAAGCTGCAAACTTGCCCCGTTAGTGAGTTGTTCTGATGGCAGCTCTATTCCATTCCCTCCGTCAGTATGCCAGTTATTTATTGTGTTGATAAATGTTGTGTTAAGATAAGCAATAAACTTGCACCAAACAAACATCGAAAGATCAGTTTCCGTTCTGATTTGATCCCGGAAGAATGGTGATATTGAGAACGTGATATCAAGAGGCCAAAGGTTCGCTGAGTTGAAGTGAAAGGGAAGAAATGCACACAGAGAACAGTGACAGAATGCCGTTGAGATCGTCTTGCAGAGATTCTAGAAATACGCACTATTTGCACAGTGCGTTTCTCCCCTATCTGTGCTAATCATGCACTTTATGAACTCTTTTCTGACCATAGATCCATTTTTGTCGAGGAAAATGAACATTGACCTCTGACTTGATAAATTTAAATGATTCATAAGTTATAGTTCATCTTGTTCTGATAGTTTATCTTAGAGAAGTATGAGGAAAAGACACATGAGGCTCTCATTCTCTTCTCAAGATGCGTACAGTGAACATCGATCATTCTTTCTTCCATTCTTATCTCCATTTCTCCTCCAAATTTCCGATATGAAGCGTGACCAGGACTTCTCATCTTCCTTTGTTATCGTGATTAGCTCCACAACTCATGGGATATTTTAGGCACCGTTTTTTGCGTTCCATTGTTACCATTATCTCGTCTACTCCCGGTCCAGTCGACTTCCTTTGTCACTGTTCTTATCACCATCTCTCATGATTGCTTTAACAGTCGAAATTATCGATAGGATGGCTATTAGCTTCGGAAGATGTCCCCTTATTATCTCGATCCCGTCTAACTCCCATTCGACAATTACTCCCTCCGCAATGCTTCCTCCGATGGGTTTATTTCTCATTATACATTAGATGTATTCATTGGTGAAGATGTACGCAGACTTTCTCGGTGGTTATGCAGACTATAATGAGATACGTGTGGTTAACCTGCCAGTCTAGGGTGCGTATTTGATGTGGTGGGCGATTTCCCCACCTGTCTCGCCTGATTTGTTGGATACTCCCAGTAATCCTTCGTTTAGATTTTTGATAACGACCAAATCCATTGAGTCCGAGAAGAGTAGTAAAGAAAATGCAAGTAAGCGTTCATTCTTTTTTCTTCCGTTCGCTCATGCATCGAGGCAAGCAGTTTGGAATATATTAGTTATGGCATTCAATCGAATGGGTAATGATCAATAAAAACTGTATGGGAGAAGTGTAGGCACTGAATGAGCATCCTTCGGTTCTACAGTAGGCTTAGGCCATAGACATTTATGGGAGGGCTGTAGCGCAGTGGAGATAGATAAGAGTGGGTGATTGACAGCTCGTTGATAGCTGTTTCTAGACAGACAGGGTTAGAAATCGATCACAAATAGACGTCAGGGCAAGCATTAATCGGAGTTGCACCTTGCGAACGATGGAGACAGTCTAAATGATACCCATCTACCTCTCTCTCTTTCCCTTCGATCGCTGACTTTCGAAATGCAGAACGATAAGAGTTTCTCTTTCTTTCTTCTGCATTCCAGACTAGACCTAGGTAGGAAATTGTAAACCTTCCGGAATGTTTAAAGTACGTCAATGCTTATGCTTCCGCCCTCTCATTCTCATCCTCCTTCAGTTCTCGAATTACACTCTACGTGATGGAATGCCGCCTCAGACCAATTGGCACGCTAAAAAGTGGACAAGATACGATTGATGATAGTTGAGAAATGGAGCTGGGAGGGGGCGATTTATCTCCAGGAAAGAGTCGAATTGTGGAGGAGATAGCTCCTCTTAACAACTGTCTGAGCTCATTCATTATCAGTACCCCTTCCCCTTCTCTTAATTGAGAGACGAGGAAGAGTTTCTCCATAATCGCCCGCCAATCAAGCGAAAAAACCTCCCTCGTTTCTCTCGCTGTTCGAAAGGTAGATAGATGGGAAGATATGGCATAGGATCACAGAACGTAGGTCAACGCGCCATTTCGTAGTTTGTGGTGGGTGATGATTCATTTGTGTGGGGAAAAGTTGAGAGTGTTATCAGCATGCTGAGAGTGATCTCAGTGAGATTCAGACAGAAACCAAGCTCTCGTCTCTTCAATTTCCTCACGTATCGAACTGATAATCGGGAATCGTCCATCACTTTTCGTCTCCTTCCCTTGCAGAAGGGGAAAGAGCGCTTGCAAACTGAGAAGTTTGCACTGCGAGAGAGAGAAGGAGAAGAAGAAGAAGGGAGATAGTTTGATTTGTGATCAGGTCTAGACAAATACCTCCCCTGAACTCCGAGCGTCATTCATTCTAGAACACCTTTCAAATTTAAGAGAGAAGTGAAGTGTGATCCCAATCTTGCACCAACGAGATAGAGAGAGGTCTACAAAAAAGTCTCACTTCTCCTCCTCCTTTGCCTATCTTTTCCCCTCTCATTCCGTCTCGAACATCAATTGTCGTTCATCCGCTCAATCAATTTGCTCCGATATGATCATTTTATTTCGCTTCTAATTGTCGTTCTAATTCTTCATGTAGGTATGTCTTGCCCGATCAGTACATACCCCGACCCGACGGCGGCCAATCTTACGTGCCTCCACGTAAATTATTTTATATACTATTGATATGTACCATTCTACGGCACTGTTAACAGTAGTCGTTAGATTGATTCCAAGGAAGTGAATGAATATCAATGAGTATATTCTAGGATGGGCGTGCCATCTGGCCATTCGCCCTCTTGTTCGATCCCGATAGCTGGGCCGAGTTAGCCATCTACTCTCTGGTGATCGTCGTCTACTCTTCCCTCGTCTGTGTCTCCACTCTCCTTCGTCTCTACATCAAGCCCAAGTCAAGGGCGTTCAAGTGGATCCGTCCCAAGATCTCCCATGACTCCCACGAGAAACTGCTCAACTGGGCCAATCATCCGATCTCCAAGGCTTTCGATATGGTTGAGAAGCATGATGTGAGTTTCTGACTATGTTCTCTATCAGTCTCATCCCCTGCATGATTGAATTGTTGCGGGTTGGCACTCTGGTTCAGCATTATCTCACGCAATGGATGATTCATTCAGGAGCTGGTCAAGCCCCGTGGAGATGGAGGAAGTCGACTGGCATGGCTGGATGCCTTCCGAGTGGGTGCAATGGCCTGGGTGATGGGCAATCACTTGGGCAGTGAGGGCCGTGTCGACGTCCTCGAGAGAGATCCCAAGGCTCAGAAATACAAGGTCAGGGAACTACTTCATCATCTCACGCAATATAAATTGCTTAGAAAAGGGTTACTGAGGAGGATAGATACCTCGGAAAGGAGAGTAGTATTTCCGTTGAGGCAGCATCATTATCGTGAAAGACATTGAGTATTGCAGGATGCTGTGCATGTCCATCCCTTCGTTGGGCCCTTCTTTGGGAATTCCGCATTGGGAGTGGAGATCTTTCTCTGCTTGGGATCGATCCTCTCAGTGCGATCCTTCTCCCGAATCGATGAGGGCATCGTTGTAAGTCAATGTCATTTATTGCGAAAGTATCATGTTTCTGATTCCATGGTAGCCACGATATTCGATCATTAAGCATCCCTTGTAATGAATTTGAAATCATCCTACCGTATCACTTTTTGAATTTGCTAGTAGATCTTTCAAACATTCCATAAGTACCATTGCTGCTTAGGAATGGGCATAAGCCACAAGAATTAACAACTAAATGGATTATTAAAATATTTAATCTTTAATAATCAAATGAACAATTGCAGCGTGCTCTCTTCCTCTACATGTGCCGACGGTCACTTCGTCTCTGGCTGACGACTCTCTCTTTCGTCTTCCTCGCCTTCTCTCCCCAGCTCCGTATCGTCATCCCCAGGTGAGTAGGCAATGGAAATTGAGATTGAGAATTAAAGATCAAAGATCATGTTTATTAGATCCAAAAAAAGAAAAATCAGGAACAAACATCAAAAGAAAAACACCGAAAGCAACTAAAGCTTAAGAAAAGTGAGGATGCAGCTTGTGGAAATCGATTGAATTGAGTAAAGTTTTTTAACCAAATGAGGATATTTTAGATTCTTCGCAACGATGTGTACGGCATGTGGATGGAGAGGAATCCTCGCCCATCTCTCCTTCCTCGGCAACTACCAGAGTGTGCCCACATGCCTGGGGTACCTCTGGTGAGTATTTCATTTGAAATATTTCATCAACATTTATTTCCTGGGAGAGTTGGTGTGCCGTGTGAAACTAGAGTGAAACTAGAGTGGTGCACTCTCACTTTTCTAACCTCTTGTGAGAGCAAATGTTCAGGAATTTACTCAAGCTTTTGCGACGTATTGCCTCTTGGCTCGGATTAAAAAACCGCTTCCATACTCGAGTCAAGTATCAATATAGCTTTTAATTCTCATAATTGGAGGTACCTCGGGCTGGATGCGCAGCTCCACATCGCCTTCATCCCTCTGCTCGTGTCCGGTCTGCTCTCGTCGGGCGAGTCAAGGAGGAAGGCGAGCTTGTGGGCCATCGTCGGTCTCGTCTTCCTATCCATAATCTGGAGAGCCGCTCACTGCCTCAGCTATTCGACGTGCCACAAGTCGGACGTCGACATCCCCGTGAGTACTTCATAGTATTTTACAATGCATTATCTATAAGGTTATGACTGATCCTTAGTTTGATCGCTGAGAAGTGATCACTATTTCATGGGTGAATAATGTTTAACAAAATTTTCAAAAAAAATCAATACATTTGTAACTATCATTGCAGTTCATCCACATCGCCTCCCTCACGGGCGATGGGATGGAGGGGATGTACTCCGGCTTGTGGAACAAGTACGGACGCATCCAGACGAAGATGGGACCCTTCCTCCTTGCCATTATGATGGGCGTATGGGAGAAGAATGGAGTGACGATCTCAATCCGGTGGGTAGTACTCTTTATTCCTACGTTTCAATCCGTCCTCTACCCTCCGAGAGAGATGGTACTATGGATAAGACATTTATTTGACATTTATGACTCTGTTCGCATCAGAAGAATGCCTTGCAGGAAGTCGAGAGCTCTATTCTGGAGTGGACTGGCAGGATCTATCGCCGTCACATATGCCATAATCATACAATACTGGTCAGTTATTCGATTAAATTAGGTATAAAAGAAAGAAGGCTAGTGGCACATAAGGGAAGGGAGCAAGAGCAGACTAGTGAGATCAAGAGAGTTGATACCTCTATGCGATCTCAAAGGAGATGCAACGATTAGATTTGATTAAAATAGAGACTTTTTTAGTGTGGAGAAGAAAGCGAACTCATCTAACACTATGAAAGGGATTGATAAAGCTAACTTTCCGTGCTGTAGTGATGAAATAGTTGATCAGTGTATACCTCTCTGAGTACGATATCTACAGGGATCCCTCCATGCCGTCGTCTCATCCCTTCAATGTGGGATACACGGCGACGTTCAGAACTCTCTTCGCCGTGTCTCTTCTCTCAATGATCTCGTCCTTCGTTCTCCTCGAGCATCCGTGAGTTCATTTTTTATCTACGTCGAAATAGCACACAGATTGGGTTCGTACAAAAAAGAACAAAGAATCGAATTTATTTGCCCCGATCGAGTCGTACCATATTGGTGATTGTATGGAATTATCAGGCTGGTGCAAAAGTTTCTTCACAAAAAAGTCTCGGTAGTTTCTCGCTTGTCCCTTCCTTATTCTTTGGTCATTCAAGACACGGTTTTTCATAATCGATGACCACTTGAATACTCTCTATTCCCACCATGATGGAATCCCTGTATGATGACTGAGGTTGATATAACATCAAATCAAAGTCAACGCAGTGCAAATTTTTAATCGCTCTTCATCGAGCTAGTGTTCCATGGAGAACTGCGATATCCTCAAATCTCAACTGTTGGCACATAGTGCGTTGATAATATGTCACAAGTTATGTATAGCGGTAACTCTACCATAAATGGCCTTAATAAAATACCCGCACATTCAAAAGGTAGGGGAGCTCGACAATCAGTCACATTAGAAATTGTTGTATAAATTTTGTCTCGATGGACCTAGATATTCCAACTTTGTTTCAAATCAGCATAGCCTACCTGTTATGCTCACATTTTTGTTTTGGACATTATCGAAATACTCATTCTGAAGATAATGTTTTTGAAAGTTGTATGTCGTAAACCGACGATCGAAATAGCCACTTTTGGCGATCCAGCATTTCGGATGATTTTCATAAGCCTGATATTTCTCTGCCATGTCAACCAGTAACCCTTCCCCAAACCCTCTAAAATTGGAGAGAATTCAGGGTTCACTAGTTTTGAAAAAAATTCAATGTGAATGAACATACCCAAAATGAAATGTTTTCGATTATTTTTGTTTCCTATTTTTTTCCTCAAATACTAAGCAGGTGTGAGCCAATTAAAATATACGGATATAGTCCTCGTACACATACCTAGTTCCTATTTCAAGGGAATTTGGGAGTGATTCAGTACAAGAGCAAAACATTCGAAAATGCGGCGTGAAGAAACTTATGCACCAACCCAATATTAACAACTGCCAAAATAAATTGTTCAAAAAATAATTAGAAATAATTTCTTGAGAGAATCAAAAAATAAGTAATAGTGAGACAATAATGACTCTTCAGTCCTCGTCTCCACTGGTCGATCTCGTGCCTGGCCAAGTTGTGCTTCAGTGCCTACTTGGTCCACATGCCGATGGCCTACATCTTCAATTACCTCACTCCATTCCAGCAGGTCGAAGATGCCATGTCGCTGCTCTTCTACTGGCCCTGTGAGCAACTTTATCATACTTTCATCCACAAGCTCCGCCACCACAATAGACCGATGTTTCGAAGTATTGATGAAACATATCTGAGTTTCGCCCCTCTCTCGATTTCCTTATTTCTGCCGGGGTTGTGCGGCAGAATACAAGATAGCGTTCGTACTCTGGGATACCTTGGTTGCATCAAACCAGACCAATATCACTCTTTCAGTCCATGTCGTTCTGTCCTTCCTCGTGGCCTACATCTACTACATCTCGATCGAAGGTCCGATGAACCAAGTCGCCACTCTGATTCTGGCCAAAACTGAAGAAACTCTCAAGGAAGTCGCCGACAATGCCGAGCGAGCCGTCCTCTACGTCTGGCACGTTATTTGCCAAGGATGGCAGATCCTTCGTAATCTCTTGATTCTCTTAATTCTTATTCTTACTTTGTGAATATCGATTATTTCAATGAGAAAGAGTCACTGCCCGTTTCATTTCGATTCCTGCCGTGATCCTCCTGTTACCAGTCATTTTGCAACAAGGTATCTCGATTGTTTGTTTTGAAAGATTCACTTTCTCTTCTTCATCCTGATTGCGTTATCTGCTTCCATTCACCTTGCAATTTCGATTCTTTATCTGTGAATGGTGTACTTCCCTTTCATATCGATTGTACCAATTGAAATTTCCTGTTGCTCTCTTACTCGTTCTCATAATATCGCTGTTGTGTCATTCTTCTACTATCTTCACAAGATCTGATTATATGGCCTATCAACAGTATTCTATCATTTGTCCCACAATTTACACTTCTCGTTGTTCATTGTAATGTAGATCTTCTTTAATGATTATTCTTCTTTAATCATTCTTATCCATCATAATAATATCAGTATTTTCCTTGTGCTTCATGTGTTGTTCTATGCTATATATCGGTAACAATTTCGAGTGATGTTGTCTCACAACGTGTTTTGTAAATTAACTCCGGTAATTATGTACTGATAAATTTATTATTTAAAAACGAGCCGCTCGTTTTCCTTATGAGGCTAAGATTCCACTGGAAGAGACGTGAAATGTTTCTATTAGAATAATCAGCGCATCAGTCTTCTTGCTCTCTGTACTAGAATAGGTATTACACCATCCGAGCAACTAATGGGTAAATCGGCCAGAAGCGACGCCGAATAGTCCGCCCAAACAAGTGACAGATTTCGTACATCCTCTTCGCTCGCCATTCGAAAGAAATGTCTTATCCAAGACATAAACTTATTGAATCACGAGGGTATAATCAATTACACTTTATTGAGTAAGTTAAACACGAATAGCACTTTGAATGGTCAGTGTACTTAGATTACACCAGCTCAATCATGTCTTCGTCACTTGTTCTGACGAGTTCACGTCGATTATTATCGTGGCGAAGAATAAATAATGAGAGAATAAGAGTAACGATGAGAGCGAAGTCATCGTAATTGTCCCTTGCGTCATATGAATCGTATTCAAAATCTAGATGGAATATTAGGAGATAAAGAAGATAAATGGAGCTCACGGTTTTCCCCCAATCGAATAGCAGTAGGAATGAGAAAATTAATAACTTCAGTAAGGATTATTATATGGGGATAATAATTATCGGTTTCATCTTTTAAAATATACTTATTTTGAGAAATTTCTGTCAACGTTACTTTTCCAAATCACGAAGGCCGAAATGAGAAGACTCGAGAGTGGAGTTAAGTAATGAATATACAGAAGGATCTGTAATCAGATGATAATTGATTGGATATTTGCTTAAATTTGCCTTTACGGAAACTCTTGACATTCCGATGATGTACATGACAGCTATCTGCAAATTCATTAAAATAAGAATATTGCATCGCGCTGTTAAAACAGACGGAATAAGCGAGAAGCGTCCCCGCAATAAAGATAGAGAGTACAACTCCACGAGTTGAAAATCTTTTCTTCAAGGGCAC
This sequence comes from Pristionchus arcanus, assembly GCA_900490705.1. Taxonomy (NCBI): domain Eukaryota; kingdom Metazoa; phylum Nematoda; class Chromadorea; order Rhabditida; family Neodiplogasteridae; genus Pristionchus; species Pristionchus arcanus. Next base: position 392,229 of record LS486930.1, on the reverse strand, counting down.
AACAATCGTAGAGAACTAAAACATTGACTTCGTGATAGTTTAATATTGTAAATTACCAGAATGAAGGATCTTTGATAATCCTCGATGAAAATCATCAGATGCATCAGAATTGTGTCATACCAAGGTTTAATTATCTGATATCAGAATTCCACTTCGAAAATTCACAATTCAAATATTCGAAACTCACGAGACATTTTGCAAGAGGATCGTGCATTACGAATATATAACCCACATCTTGAATGATAAGCAGAATTAAAAGAATGAGAAAATTGCCCTGGAATTGTTATATATTCGGAAAAGTGGTTCGCTATCAAGACCACCTTATATTTTTGCCGAAGATTAGGATTTTGAGTGATGAACGTGAGTAATATGATGCATATTATAATTTGAATCGACTTAACACACTCTATCGTTACGAAATATAAGTGGACGAACCTCGTAAAGAACATGATAATTTGGACCATTTAATACCAGCTTCTCAGCACAAATTTTGTGATAGATGCTGTTTGATGACATTTCAACGCTTTCATCCCCTTTCATTCAACTCAATTTTCTAGAAGTATGTCATTGATTATTATATGTTTACCTCAGCTAATAAAAAGGCAGGGAATGACAAGAACAGAACGGAGAGTACAGAGCGAAATATGAAAAATGAGAGAAACCGTAAGAGTGAACAGATAGTCTGGGTGAATATATTGAGCGGAATTTGGGAGACAGTGCGAGAGAGAACAGGTAATGCAGGGAGAATAGATTACAGGGAAATGGAAGAAACTGTGAATGCGAACAGATAATGCAATGAGAAATCTCGATGTACAGTTATGCTAATGCCCTGACACGTTGAAGAGATGGGAACCGGTGTGCATTATTTTTACGGAAAGGTGCAGAAGAGGTGGCAATCTACCGCAATATGTTACGAATGCAAAGTGCCTCGTCCTGTCAAATCGATTTCTTAAATATGGAGAAGGTGGCAAAGAGAAAAAGAGGGGTGGGTGACGAATATACTAAGGAAACTAAAAGAAAATGGTGAAAATATTAAAAAAAAGAAAATGGTGAAAATATTAACAAGCGGGGCAGCGGAAATGTAAACTAAGTGGGAATGAGCTGGTGATCTAATGTGCGATTCCCTACTCGAGCGGAAGAGGGAATGGGAGCTTTTGGGCTTTAAGAAGTCTTGATTAAGACGTAATGCGAGGATGTCCAGGGATATCACGTTGTTAGCGTTTCAAAAATTTCAAAAATTTCAAAAATTTCACGTAAATAATATTGCAGTTTTCTGTTCATGGAGTTATTTTGAAAAGAATAAATCATGCAAGATCGCAGTGATCGCCTCAATGATCCTAATATCCATGCCGATATGTAACCCAAAATCTCATTGATATCTCGAGATTTATGAAATAGATATGCATTAAAATTGGGAATGGAAAATGTTTCACGCCTCCAGGATACTCTATAGAAATCAAATGACTAGATTTCCTACATTCGCCACCCGAATCGATTATTCATGTGTTCCATTCTTTCGATATTGTATTTGTCCCTATCTGTATCCCCTTATCTCTATCTTCCTGAACTCAAATAAGTCTTAATCTTGGCGGTGAGATAGAGAGACCAGAAGTATCGTTTTGCGGGAAAGTAAAAGACGTCTGGTGACTCGGATCAAGACTAGGTCGAGGCCCCAAGGTGTGGAGTTGCCTCAAAGGAGCACTTGCTGGTTTCGCCAGACGGTGCATGTGGGAGAATGGGAGGAGGGGAACGTCACTAACACTCCCTTTAGATGCTACCAAAAGAAGAGTGACCGGTGTCTTTCATTTTGGCTATTTTTGTCAATGTAATCTAATAATATAACTCTTACTTAACGTTATCAAGCTGTCACTAAGTGATTAGCGAGATCGTTCTATTACTGGTCACTGCACTCGTCTTATCTCTGACATCAAACCGTTGAATCACTATCACCTTTCTAGTCTTCTTCTAGTCTTATCTCTATTCCCACGCACCTTCAGGGGACAATCCCATCTTTTGATGTTGGTGTGCATGTGAACTTGATCATCCCCACTTCACTGGCTAAATATAGGAGGGGATTCCTCTCCTCAAATCATTCCGTCCTCAAGAGGATGACTTCTCCCTTTCTCTATCATTTGTCAGTGACCTCAACATTTTCATTATTTATTTTCTTTAAATATTTTAAGTGTTCGACCTAGAATTAGATTGCTATACATTACACCTGTGTTCGAGAACTTCTCTATTCTTTGTACTGTCCCATGAGGAATTACTCCTTCCACGAACTCAATATTTTCAGAGTTACTGATGTGGTTGACAAATGACACGTCCATTGAGGCAATCGTCGACCACAGGAGAGAAAACGGAGTGGTAAGTGGCTATTTAACTGACTACCGGAATGATACATTTGTAGTTGGAATATCAAGTGAAGAAGAAGTCTGGGAAGCGGAGATGGATCTCACAACATTATTGCGTGAGTTATAGTAAAATATTTAACGGAGTATTTTGTGAGAGCCATTTTTTAAATTTTTATTTGTTTCTTGAACATTTATCGAATTCGATGGGGTCTCCGCAAAGTATATTTCTCAGGCACGATATTGCTTTAATCTGACTCTGTCATACTGGTCAACATCGCCCTCCGGCAAGTACAATGGTGCAGCGCCGTCCGTATTAGGCAAGCTCCCAATTAATTATAACATTCCTTTTATTCGAACTACACCTACAACGATGTTATCTTTTCAGCCATTCCATTCATTCTATATGCGAAGAGAAGAAATGCGGAAAATGTCAAGCCAGCGATTGTCAAGAAATCAGCGGTAAATAGAACAAGACTTTTCACCTGTGAATTCTCTAATTTGAAGGATCTCCCTCCCTGCCCTGCCCTGACAGAGGATGAGAAACGCGGAAAATGCTGCCGTGATAATTACATTACAATCGATATTGAAACCGCCTCGCACAAGGAGAAAGTCCTCCATTGTCTGGAGATTGCTTATGCCAGGTTAGCTCAGAAGGCCGTGTGTGTAGTAATCCGCTTTGTTTCAGTGCCGTTCCCCATCCTAAGAAGCTGAATTCGAACAAACCCGGCGATCTCGTTAGTTTTATCGAATATTAAATTAAATAATATTATAATAATTGCATAATTTCAGACGTATGGCGAGATCAACGAGCACCAATTGCGAGCGTTCCTTCTCCATCCCAAGATTACACCAAAGGCATCGGTGCGTGTAGTTATATATATATATAACTTTATAATCAAAATCGCTAATAAGAACTTCTTTCAAGGACTTCTTCACCGATATTGGGATGGGTGTGGGGAGGGCGACGGGCGTTGTCTCTCTATGGTTTCCTGATGTGAGTTTAATTGGAAATGAGAACCGGGTTTTAATCGACGGATTACAGATGAATGGAGTGGCCGGAATTGAAATCGATCCCAAGTTCAAAGAACCGATTGCGAAATTCAAGAATAGCTTGGAAACGTGAGCTGGATTATAATTTATACTTAATCGATTGTGATCATTTCAGCAAAGCGACAGAACTCGGACTTGGCTTCGCACCACTGCATGGAGTCATTGGCGACTTTAACACCTGGGGAGATGCCAAAGATGAATCAAACACATTCGTCCGTATTATGGAGGTATTTATTTATATATTTATTTTGAATTAATATATTTATTTAAAAAAATATATTCATTAAAGAAATTTGTTTGTTTTTTTAATTTATAAAAAAATGATTGTTCGCTTTCAGAAGACAACTATCCTTTTCGCCCATAATACTGCATTCTCAAGCGAGACGAATGACAAACTAGAAGAGTTCGTATTTCAAGTGAGAACTTAATCTTTGTTCTTATACTTTGAAAAATCTTTCACTTTGAACAACCCCCATAATTTACACCGAGTATACACTACTTTCAGATGGGAGATGGATGCCGAATCATCACTGCTCAGATGTTAGGAAAGGGAAAAGGAGTGAAGAGGGGACAGGGACAAACCGTGAAGACCGTATTCTCCCACGGAGAAGCAGATTCAAACTCCGGTAATTACAGTGAGTTTAGTTTGAGAATCAATATAATATTCTCGACGTCATTGTTAATAATTGCGGTTTCAGCCATTCTTTCTCGTCTCGATGTCGAGCCGCTCGAAATGTTGGAGAACGGCGTTTCTTACTCGTGGCAGCAGAAACAGTTTTGGCTGCATATCGTTAATCTGAAGAAGGTTGGTTTTAAATTATGATGTGGTTAGAATATCCTGTCGGTTTCGATGAGTAAAACATGTAAACATAACAGAACGTAAATGCATTGCGCCTAGGACTTTCAATCAGATCTGTTGTGAATTACATTTCGATTTGGCACACAACACCTACTTTATCATTCTAGCACAATTTAATTTAAAAAAAAACTTGTTTTAAAAATAATATAATGCATCATTGCATGTTTTGCAGGAAGAAAGACTTAAGGAAGCGACGAAGTTGAAGGGTAGTCGTGTCAACTGGGAAGAACTGATTAAGGCCGAGAAGGATCAAGCGAACCAATAATATTATTTTAACCTTTTTTATAACCCTATTTTGTCATATTTCTTAGTTGTTTTCATTCAATTGCATTACTTAGCATGTTCTGTGAAACATGTGTTTCTTGATCATTGATTTTTTCAATGTTGCAATCCGTGTTAACTTATCGGTCTTTTTTCTGATAAATCTCTATCTTCAATCTATGTGTTGAATACAGTGATAAATGGCTCATACGTAATGTGCTCATACTGCGCTCATCCAGTCAATTCAGTATTTATCTTTCTGCGTCAATATATTTTCTTTCCATCCTCATTCCTCAACAATGGCTGTGGTAGGATATGAAATGGTAACCAGAGGCAATCGAGACCCTAAAAGAGTGATTGCTGCCAAATGGGGTATAACTCTGGGACATATGGGTGATCTGGTTTCGACACTGTTGAAATATTCTCTTTCTTTCATTTCAATGAAAGCCAAGTGTTCAAATGTTGTTGTTTTTTATCTTTATCAATGGAGGACAATAACTTGAGTGAAGGAAAAGAATCAATTCTTATTCAACTTCCATGAGTGCTTAATCATCGCATTTGTTTCTTGGTCTTTATGAATGTTCCTATCCGATGGAATTCATTTCTTCTATTAGATCAATCATCACAACACCGTGATCGAAATTCTGAAGTTATTGATATATTGATGATCAATTTCAGATCACTGACTAACCTGGTCACGGAAGGAGTCAGTCCACACGAATGTACGCACCTACATTAGAGGTCAAAACCTGAAAAAGAGTGAATTAACGAGACGATTGCAATCCAAAGGCGTGGACTTGTTCAAACCTCTCAAACGATAGACTTGAACCGTATTCCTACCGAAAATTAACCACAATAAAGATTACGAACCTTCTTATTTCAATATATTTTTCTTAATTTTATCAACCAGATGAGTCGATGTAGTCGAATTAGTTGAACAAATGTAGATTGCTGAAATAGTAGCAGTTATTGAAATTGAAATATGAAGCATAAAATGGTTGAGAAGGAGATGGTGGAAAGAGAAGAGGGAAAGAGGAATGAAAAGGGAGAAAGGATCGGTCTTTTTATACTAGAGAGAGAGAGAGTTAGAGAGAAAGAGAACGAAAGTGTGAATTAGCGGCAATAAAAGAGAATGACATATGCTATAAAATCTAGCAGAGTGAAGGAATGAACGATTGCATAGATAAATCGATCGATGGATTTTTGAGTTTAGGGGAAAACATTATTCAGAAGTCAGAAACACAACCAATATGAGTTATGGGCTTTGTTAAACATGTGGTGCGACATTGGAGAGTTATAAGGATATCCAAGTCGAATTGATCACTCTGGGTGTAGTCAATAATTGCACCAGTGTGCATCCGTCCTTCCTTTTAGTGCAGTGAATTCTCTCACGAAGCAACTGGACCTCGTTTTACGAGAGTATTCCATGCACAGAATTTATCCTCATCTTACAAGGGAATGGTAACTGGACTCGGTAAAATTATCGAACGACACCCATTGCGCATCGTAGTGGACCCGGTGGACGATCGATTTCCGTTTTCAGAAAAGGCCCATTAATTTTTTAATTAAAGTTATTTACATAATTAGTTTGTGTGTGATTTTGCGCATGCCTCTCTCTTCGGTTCTTGTGCTCGTCTCGGCGAAGGGAAGGCATGACCTCCGTGGCGCAGTAGGTAAGCGCCTCGCCTATCTCTTTTGCACGCGCTGGTTCGATGCCGCTTCAAGTCAAATCTCTTTTGCTCTTTTTTGCTTTCGCATTTTATAAACTTTTGAAACATACATCCAATTTTATTCATTTACTAGCGTCCTACCGGACGTTATCCCTCCCGGGGGCCCTGCAGGGGGATACACTCGCCCACTTCGCACTTCGGTAGAAAGAATGAATGAGAAGAAAGAATCAAGGAATGGCGAAGAATGAGAGAGTTCGGCTCTCATTGAATAGAATACTCTCCTCTCTCCCCTCATTCTCTAATCCAATCAATGCGCTCGATCCTGTTTACTAGGGCAGTTCGCTCGAGCATTGCTCGCAGAGTGCTCGCGCTCGAGCGGTGGATTGAAATTAATCGCGAGTCGAGAATTATTTTGAGAATTGATTCGAGAGCGCCGAGCGCTCGAAATAACCATCACTGTCTACGAGAAAATATCGAAACGCATTCTATTATAGGCCTCCTGCAGCCCAGCCCCCTGCAGGGCCCCCGGAGGGATAACGTCCGGTAGGACGCTAGTAAATGAATAAAATTGGATGTATGTTTCAAAAGTTTATAAAATGCGAAAGCAAAAAAGAGCAAAAGAGATTTGACTTGAAGCGGCATCGAACCAGCGCGTGCAAAACAGATAGGCGAGGCGCTTACCTACTGCGCCACGGAGGTCATGCCTTCCCTTCTCCGAGACGAGCACAAGAACCGAAGAGAGAGGCATGCGCAAAATCACACACAAACTAATTATGTAAATAACTTTAATTAAAAAATTAATGGGCCTTTTCTGAAAACGGAAATCGATCGTCCACCGGGTCCACTACGATGCCCAATGGGTGTCGTTCGATAATTTTACCGAGTCCAGTTACCATTCCCTTGTTAGCAATATTTCATTCCCCATATAAACCCGGAAATATAATTAGTCATTGTTTGAGTTCATCGTGTAAATATCTACAGTCCCTTTTTAGTCCCTTTTTACTGTGTTTCTGAAAATACTGTATTTCTGCGGCGTAATGCAAGCATCAAATGCTAATTCTATCCATTCCTTTCATATTGATCTCTGCCTTAGTGGAAGTGATTGTAAAGGGAGACAGGTGTGTTCTTGCGGAAGTTCAGCTGAAACGACAACTGTCGACTGGCAGAGATGGAGAATATTCCTCCAGTATATCCTTCCCCTCTCGGATTCATCGCACTCGTTTCACTCCTACTCTCCCACTTAGCTTCTGACTTCACAATCTGATCTCATAAGTATAGGTATCGCTCGGATTCGTCGTCTTTCTCATCACTGATCACGCTCTTCTCCTCCTTTTTCCCTCTCCCTCTTCTCCCTCCTCTTATTCTCTGACCTTCTCTATTTACAGCTGTCTGCCGTGAGCTTATCAGAATGATACGGAGAAGCACAAGTCCACCTTGACGGCAATAATCACTTACCCTCGTTCTCACACTAATCGATTTTGATCTGTCCCCTAAGTGATCACCTGCCGTCAATCAATCAAATTGTGTACTCAGGGAGATGCCACTCAAACTCGGATTGTTGTGGCTTCTTGCTATTCCGGGAGTTCCCCTGATAATTTATTCGCTCAGCGGTAAGTCTTCGACCACATCCTTATCTTTATTCGGGCAATATGTCGGATTAGAATAATCGGACGATAACCTACTGAATGAGAACCAAACAAATTGAGGGTTGTTTGATTTTGACAGTAGGTTCTTCTCTTCCATTAGGTTATCTTCAGAATGTACTCATCCGACCTAGTCCCTATATTCGCCGTTTCAGACCTCTCATTCATTGCCGGATTGGCTGCATCTTTCCTAATCTTTCAACTCTACTTTGTCGGACAAGAAGTGAGTATCACAGCAATTCAATCATAATTGACATTCCCAGATATTCGGAAACTTCGAACTTGATGGATTGGAGAATCGAGCAGTGTTCATCACTGGATGTGACTCAGGTATTATATGTACACGATTTGTACTCCGGGGATAGTAAGAACCCACAACAACACCGAGTTTGAGTGACATCGCCCTGAGTACACAATTAGTTTGAGAGACGGCAAGTGATCACTTATTGAATAGATCAAAATCGACGTAGTCATCAAGGGGAAATTCACAGGATTCGGTCAAGCTCTCGTTCTCAAACTTCTCGAGAGAGGAATGCCCACGTTCGCTGGATGTCTGACGGAAAAGGTTGGTGGATTTCCCTTCCCCCGATAATTAAAAGCTTTCAGGGCGCAGACCATCTCAAGAACGTTTCTAAGAATCTCCCAGGCAGGTTGCAAACAGTTATAATTGATGTAACTTCCGAGGAGAGTGTGCAGAGAGCAGCAAAACAACTGGACAAGGCGACTGAGAAGTACGGAGGTGGGTTCTTCCTTATGATTTCTTTGAACATCCTTATTATTAAAAATGATGACATAAGTATTGAAATGTCAATATTAATAGGAAGAGTTGGGTGAATTTCTTCTATCGTAGACATATAATGAACTTACGAAAGTACTTCATCGTCAATTCTCTACTTTTTTATTTTTTATCAATTTCTGATAGTCATTTTTTGTATGTTGCAGGTCTACACGCTCTCGTGAACAATGCAGGAATCGTTGGGTCCTCCTTCTTCGATGATCTGGTGACAACACGAGAATACAAGGACGTATCGGAAGTGAACACGTTCGGTGTAATCCGAGTGACACAGGCAATGAAACATCTTGTCAAGAAGACCAAGTGAGTTACACCTTTTCTTTAAATTATTAATTTATTAGCAAGTATAATTTAAATGTCATGTTCGTTGTTTCAGAGGCCGCATCGTTACTATGTCATCCATCTGTGATCGGGTTGGAATAATGGGATTTGGACCCTATTCCGTGAGCAAATACGCAGTGACTGGCTACTGTGAAGTCATCAGGTGAGTATTTCACCTGTATAAAATTATTATCATCGAGAACACTGCACTTGTGAGAACATGTGAAAGGTACGCTGCTTGGGATTATGCAGACAGATATTCATGCAATTACATGGGAGGTTACTTGCATATTAATCGCTGATTTCACAGGCAAGAATTGAGCTTCTTCGATGTGTCTGTTCACATTATTGAACCTGGCTTCTTCAAGACTCCAATGATCGATGCGAAAACATTTCAAGTCAGCCATCAAATTTCGTAAAAGCATCCATTTTCCGATTTTATTTCAGTTTATAAATAGAATACAATTCTAAAGAGAGTCTACTTGGTTTACCAAAAAAAGTGTGGTTGTGCGGGCGCCGATGTCACTGCAAATTACCAATTCCTGCTTTATTTCTTGCTTCACATTTTAATATGGTTGATGGGAAAGTCAATATTTCAGGATCGTCTCGATACCATGTGGAAGATGGCACCTCTTTCAATAAAGGAGGAGTACGGGGAGAAGTTCTACAGAGACAGTGAGTTCATTATACCGAAAACACACTAAATGAGCACTTAACAAGCTGAACACGAAACTCCTCGCTCGGTTTCATCGGCTGATACGATAATAACGTACTACTTCCAGGTCGCGAGAGAACAGCAGATCTTCTCGAGAAGATCGGTTCTCCTGATATTCATCTTGTTGTGGATGCTTATTACCATGCCATCACCTCTCGATTCCCTCGACTGCGCTATCAAATCGGTGGAGACGCAAAGTTTTTGTGAGTTTAGATTGTTCGATGAAGTACAATGACATTCACAGCTTCCTTCCTCTCTCGCTTCTGCCGTGTGGATTAAGAGATGCGATCTTCAGGGTTATCGACCAGGTATGTTGGCTTGAGAAACTGAAGTTATCTCACAAGGGAATAGTAAAACACACAATTCATCTGAATTTTTTACTAGTACAATATTTCTGATTAGTGGCGTGCTTCTTAATTTATTTATATTAAAAATTTTACTAATTGAGAAATATAAGAACCCTCTTCAGGTCTCTGGAGCGCCAGTACCTGCCAGTGCATCGAGATGACCAGTGATATGTTTATTCAATCTATTCTACATGGAGGCCTTTCTAGTTGTAAATGTTCACAGATTCATCACGAGTATTATTTACATCGAAATGTAAAATAAATTATGTCACAACCTATTGAAAAATGTTTCCGAATGAGATAATTTCTTTGGAAATCACTGGATTAATTATCGGAAAGCCAAGTGGAAAGAGAGAGACTTTCCAAATGAGAGACATCAGATGAGCCACATCAGACATTGCTCTCCGTGTATTTAGTACTATGTTGAAACAAGTAGTGAGATCCGTCAGAATAAGATGTGATAATAAATTGCAATAATAGAGAGAAGCACTATCCAACCATCATTATGGAACAATTCCTCACCTGTATAGCTCCCACCATCTGAGACCATCTAGCTCAAACCATCTATTCGGAGAACGATTGTCATTGGAATACTTATTATTTTTTGGGCAGTCCTAGCAGTCGTATCCTGGTAATCCTAATATTGAACCACCTAAGCGACTCAGCGGAGATTCCACATATTTATTTCAAATCACTGAAATAATAAAAACTATTTCCTTTTTAGTGAAGCGAATGGAAATTGGTCGTTGACAGATGAAAGAAGTCATTAATTACTCTGCACCCAAATCTCATGAATTTCATTACTTGCCCAGAATTAAACGGATTCCCTATTCATTCCTCAATCTCTCGGCCAATTCTTTGTTGATTCTCCTCTCTGGGATTACGGTATCCGAGATGCTCTCCAATTTTTGGGCAGCAGTGATCGAGGGAGTTGCCAAGGTTCTTAGCAACTTCAAGGATCCGAACTTCGTCAGGAACGTATACATCGTTATGTTCATTGTAAGTTCTGATTTCCATATGTAACCAATTTTAATAAAATATTGGATTAGATATTATACTTCCATTCTTGAGATCTGTGGATATCTCGTGTGGACTTGCCCCTGCTATGATGATACAGCCCCACAGACAATGAGAAAGGAAAAGATGGTTAGTTTTATTGGAAATACTATTTCAAAAATATGAAGTAAGTTATCAGTGAAAATGTGTGAAACATTAATTAGAGATAGCAAAGGGGTAATACACAAATAAGTATTCAACCCCAGATCGTCCAAAGTGGTAGTACAACTACTATTGGAAAGGTTCTTTAGAAACTACTTTGAATAGGTACTTCCACTTTAGAATTTGTGTGCCTGCATTATCTCCTTCAAGGGTGATGGATCAATATGACTTGAAATGAGGGTACCTCCACATAAATTTTATATCGAGTCATCTCGTCAAGGTCTATATTTATTACTATGAACAAAAATCAATGTCTTAATGCGAATCCACTGAAAAATATTTTTCTCAGGAAAAGCGCGAACTCGCTCGTCTTCTTGCTAAGAAAGCACGGCGAAATGAGTTGAAGGGAAACAATGAGTACCTCAAGTGTGAGTTCCTTTTTAAATTTAGCATAATTTTCGATTGATTTGTTATAAAATTTTAACACCATTTAAAACCATTTAGCTACAACCATTTAGATCACCTCAACGAAGTGTACGCCAAAGAAAGAGCCAAAGAAAAACGACAGAAAAAAGCTCTCGGTGAAGTCTACGTCGTCTGATCTTTCAATCAAATCTGTGACATTACCATATTGATTAATTTGAGGGAGGGGGAGGATAAAGGTAATGCAAATAGGGTGTTAGAAAGCGTGCTGATCTCCAGGCGACTCCAATAATCGAGTGTATTTCATCTCAACAGCGTACCCTCGGGTGGCCCTGTTTTTTCGATGAATCAAAGTAGTGAGTATTCAAAAGTATTTTCCGTTGTGTAATTCATAGCATTTCATTGTCTGATTAGCGAAATTAGTGGATGTGAATCTAACTATTTTATCACAATCATTGCATACTATATCCCGAGCGATTAATATATTTTCCAGAACAATGTGATTATTTTAGAAGGAGAGTATCACAGAAGAAACGAGTACACTTGATGGGTTATCCATCTATAGATCATCATCGGTCAGATAGTTGCGACACATGAAGGTGAATTCATCTCTGTCGATCAGTCCATTTCCGTCGACATCACTCTTAAGAAATGTATATGAGCTAATATTTTCGACTCAACTAGTTTCATTTATTAGAGACCATGAAGCAAAGGTTTCATTTATTAGAGACCACGAAGTAAAGCTCTCTCCGTGTTCGAGGCACCTGCGACCCGCGGAAGCCCACTGCTAGGCCAGTGACTATTTTACTATTTGCCTATCTTTTATATGAATATTTTAAATGAAGTAGTATCACACCTCGTTGAATATGTCTTCAATTATGGACATGTCAGTGATGTCTCCAAACTCGCGGAGAACCCACGCGAAGTCTCTCTTGGTCACCCATCCAGTCTCTGCCTGCAGTTTTCATCTTCTTTCAGTGTAAATATCTACCAATCACTCGCCTGATCGAAGACGTCAAGACACTGTCTGATGACATCGTTCCACGACGATTTCTTCTCGTAGAGACGACGCATCACCTGGTAATTTGTATTACAGTGACACTGAGGATTAGAACGTGAGAGGTACCTACCTCACAGAACTCGTCGAAATCGATCTCGTGATTTCCACGCTGGTCCACCTACAATTACGTTTCTCACATACACGAAATGCAATTATTCCCAGAAACTGCGTTAATAAGCTCATTTTTTCTTTGAAACTACATTACGTTATTCTCGATATCATTTGATGTTTGAATGACCTCATCAATGATCTTGGTCAGTTGGTCTTTCGTCGATTCGAGTCCGAGATTCTTCATTGCAGCCTCGAGTTCGTCGAGACCAATCGCTCCAGAGCGATCTGAAAAATTGGAATTGACCATATCTGTGTCTATTTCGAAATGCATAGGCAATAGATGATCAACAACTGCGCGCTAGACACGTCATTAGTTTATTGTGTTTTGTGAAAGATAATATAGTTTCCTAGACTTTCTCCATGCACAGATATTCTCAGGTAACTCGTTCTTCCTAATTTAGTCTCCGGGATCTTTTAGCTCTGTTTGTCTGCCTTCTCTCAACTTGAAGAGATTTCTTAACTCTTTCCCTTATTTCCATGACAACCGTGAGATAGAGAGAAACTTCCCGAAATCGATATTACTCTTCGCTCAGGAGCTGTTTCTACAAGTATTCAGCACAACTAACCAGTATCGAACATGTTGAACACCTGACGATACTCCTTGAGCTCATCCTCGGTGTACCTAAAATAATATAATAATGATTAGTAAAAAATTGGAAGCTTACTTCTCCAACTTGCTGTCCAGTAGAGGAGTATTGGTGCCCTTCGGGGAGAGCTCGCTTCGGCTCGAGCTGACTTTAGCCTGAAATTAGTGGCTACAGAAAGTCATGAGTTTACATACCAGCCAAAAATATTTGCATAAATTTGAAAGCTTACCTTGGGCATTTTCACTGAGGGGATCACAAGGAGTTGTATTCAGATAAACTGACAAGATCCTAAGTAGACTTTCCATTTGTTGGCGAGAGATTATGAACAACTATGAGAGTGAGAGGTAATACCTTCTCCGAAGGTGCTTAAGACGGAGTAGAACTACCTCGGGCAACAGATTGCGTGGGGATGAAAATGATGATAACCCAAGAGCAAGAGACCAAATGCAAACTGATTCTCATACTACTAAACATTCAAACAATATCTTCTTGTATGCGGACGATTCTTGGTAATCATGTGTGCGAGCTCACCTGAGGACTGGGAATCCCAGTCGAGTTTTTCCTTCTCGAGGACATAATCCGATTGAAGGGAGATGGAATACGAAGCCGCGGAGAAGACAAACGATGCGTTGAGCGAGGCATGAACTACGAGTTATTGAGTCAGGGCACGACTTTGCGATGACTTAAGACAACTTGCATTCGAAATACAAGGGAGATTAACACAGAATAGAGCGTAAATGTAATTCTTCGAAAGGGAATTCGTGGAGCCTACTAGTCTCGAACTCAGACACACAATCGTAAAGCGCATGTAGGCTTTTTACCTTCACGAAAAGACTCGTATATCTTGTCCAATCAACATTAATATCAATGCTACACTAACAAGCATAAAGGAAGAGGGAAACGTGCGAAAAGAAATAACAGCGAGGAAGACTACTCAGATTGAACATCAATGGGTACTCAATGGGCACACTTCTAAGGCAACCACGCATTCTGCGGAGATTGAAGATGTGTGCGGGGGATGAAATGAATTTAGTTGAGCATTCCTTCGCAGATTTTATGAAACGACTTGCTCATTGACCGGCGTTTTTCTCTTATATCGGAGAAGGGAAACAATGTTAGAAATATCAGCAGTAAGGAATAGTCGGAAAGTAAGAATGAATGGAGAGAGAGGATAAACAAAGAGATATCATATGCTTTTTTCTCGCTTTGCTCACAATAATCTACTATACAACACTAGAAAATCCCACTGTGTAGATAATTCGTTCTTCTAGTCGTTCTCTTTGCATACAATTGAGATATAACATCTCGAGACAAGGAATAATCAGATGAGAGGTACATGAGAAAGGACAAAAGAACTCGTATAGTGGAGATGAAAGAGACGCCGATCGTTCGAGGAGCAGAGACGAATTTGAATGAAATGGCAAATTTGTCGAAGTTTCCATGGAAATGAGGAAGGTTTTCCTCGAGATTCTACTAGACTTTCCCACGAATAACAACCGCTATCGATAAACAAATATTACTGTCTTGTCAAGAAAAAAGTAATTATACGCACATTTCTGAGCAATGTATCAAGTTGTTTTGCGAATGAGAAATAACCTGCAAGTATATTTCCTCTTTTTACAGGCACTTTCAGACTATTGACTATTTCAGACTATTTCAGACTATTGACAGATGTCTCCACATCGAGAGTTTATTATTTCGATATTCGAGAACCAATCGAGACTATTATCAGAAGTATTCAAATATATTTCCCCTTTACTTCTTCCCCCGCATTCTATAATGCATTCAGCCTTTTTCCGAATGTCAAATATTCATCTAGTTTCGTACGTCGTCAAGGAAACCGAATAAAGTTTATCTAAGAAAAACTCTCGATTATGTGTGATATCTCCTCAATATCAATCTCACCCATCTCTACTCTTCTCTCTCTCTACAATACAGTGCAAAGACCGTTGCTGCGATAATTAACCAAGAACGAAGGAATTACTCTCATTTTAGCGTGGAAAAGTGATTATCGGACAACTATAATAAGTTCCGAGTTGTAGCAAGTGGGAGACGAGAAACTACGGAGAAGTCGTCTCAAGGTCTGAAATCTAGCGCAAACTACGAAGAGGTAGAGTCCACACATGTTTTATTATAAGGATATTGCATTAGCTTGATCAATTTTGTTTTCCGCTACATGATATCTTGAAAGTGTAGCAATTTCCTGTTCTCGTACGTTACAATCAAACAAAATAGTAAAGATGATAGCCGATGTAGCGCTCATACAACTGTATGATTTGCCTTCCCTAACCCAGAGACAGTTCGTCATCATCCCCCTCACCTGAATGGAGCTGCGAGGAGTCGAAGAGAGGGAGGAAGAGATACGAGCGATTGTCGCCGTAATCGTCTTTCTCAGTTCGAGTGAAGTGATGGATGGAGTACGAGTGCGACGAGACATGCTGAGATGATATGACTTCATTTTCTACCTTTTAACTGACGTAAACTCCAAACGAAGTAAGAAGATGCGTATGACACAGGTAGACAACGTATGAAGTAAGTGATTCCGACACAATCGTAGAGATAGAGAAGAAAAGAAGCATGAAAGGGCTCATTAATGACTAATAATATCGAGAATCTATGGGAAATGTTGAACAACTCCTCCTATTAGGGAACGGAAGGTACACAATAAGTAAGAAGGAAGAAGTGTGAGGTAGAAACTACCTCTGCGCTGTCGTTATTTATCTGCACTCTTCTCTCATCTTTCTCCTAACCCTTCTTAGAATATTCTCTCGCTATCTGACAATGCTTCCCTCTATTTCTCTCTTCCTTAGAAAATATGATCTTCCCTTTAAACGAGGGTATTGTTCCACACAAATACAGGACATTCTACATAGAAGTAGTCTGAAAACTAGCTAATCCTAGTTACAATATCGTAAAAATTCTACAATCGCGCTGTTCGTAGACATGACATATTCCCGTAGAGTCCTGAGCATAGACAATCATGGTGATAAGTCGGAAGAGATTTGGAGTACCATGAGAAGGAGAATGCGATGTATGCGAGTCGAGCCAGAAAAAAGGAAGGATCTGTGCCCGCGGAGAGAGGGGATCATAAGCGAGACCTTTGAGTATCCACGGTGATCCCCCATCTCCTTCCCCATTCGTTTCCTTTTATTGGACTGGAGACTGGATTAATAATGGAATCTTCCCTTCCTTGTGACTTCCCTTTTTTCTGAAGATCAATGATCATTTTGAGTGCACTTGTAGCAATAATTTAATATTACGTGGATCTTAGTTGTTATCTCATATGTTTCGAGTGAGTAACATGATTGTTCCAGCCCATCATCACCAGATTAAATTTCCTATTATTGATCTTACCATTGATTCATCTTGATTCAACATACAAGGGTCTATTTGTGCACATATACATATCTGCTGGCGTACTGTACAACATTGATTCCATCATCGGTTTACACACACTCGGCCTTTGTGCAGAATGTAAACGAAATTGATCTGAGTCGGAATACGTCATGAGTTTATCCACCAGTGAGGAAATAATTTCAATAAAAAAACTAGAAATCTTCGTTTCTCCAATTCACGTATTCTTGCTAATACAATGTGGTTGGATATGATTTCTTTGGAATGACATCGAGCAGATGCAGTATAGCAAGGTTTCTGCAGATCATTACAACTTTTATTACACGGTCAAACTGAGACGTTCAATTCGTGAATTGGATTCTGTACGATCCAGTGACGTCCTGCTCATTCACCGTTTACAGTTAACTACTGCAGTCTCTTTTTGTAGCAAGCTGTGGGTATTTAGCTGTTGTTTAGTTTAGAATAATCATTCATAGGGAGTAATCGTCCTCCTCTCCTCCTTTTCCTCTACTAATATCGATTAATCAGGATGAAGCTTCTTTCAATCGTTGGTCTTGTATTCGTCATCAACCTCGTCAATGCGAAGAACCTTCCCGAGAAGTTCTTCGGCACATTTTCCCTCGATCGATCGGAGAACTTCGATGATTATTTGTATGAAGAGGGTGAGAATTCACGCAAACAGTGATCTTAATCGCCTTTACAGACAGTCCTGAGAAACCACTGAAGTTGTAGTACTAATCCCATGAATTTGAGGTTACGGTTGGTGGACACGTCGTGTAGTTTCGCTCGCCAGTGTGGATAAAGTGTTCACTAAGGTTAGATCAATCACGATGAATAATCACAAAATTGATTTTAGTCCGGAAAGAATACGTTCAATTTCGATGATCTTTGGACGGCAAAGAGTCTCCGGTACAAGGATATCGTTCTCGGGAAGGAATTCGTTGGAGATGGATTAGATGGATCCCAGCAGAAGGTTACTCCATGGAAATATGTTCCCCTAGCAATTTACTTCGTTAAATGGACGAAATTTAACTTATGTTCGCTCATCTCCCACTCCGCTCGATTCTGAGATGTGAACGAATCGAGAGATGGGAAGACGAACGAACCTCGGATATGCTTCCTCAAGGTACCGTTCAGATAACCTTCACTTTCCGCAACGGCGCCCTCTACGAGAAGCACGTGCCCATTGAGGAAGATGTGAGACTAAATAGGAGAGACATATAATAACTTTATATGTCTCTCCTATTTAGAGACATATATTATAAAATCTCTAAATAGGAGAGATTTTATATGTCTCTAAATATTCATATATATGTCTCTAAATATTCCTCTTTCAGGCCGAGCAGAAAGAAGCTGAGTACAAATTCCATTTCGAGGGTGAGGAACTCGTCCAGGTTCGTTTATTATTCTTCATTTTGCCATGGATATCTCTAAAAACAGAATAAATGAAGTATTTCAGACTCTCGAATCGAATGGAGTGGTCTGCAAGCGCTTTTTCATAAGACAGTGAATATATTTCGATATTCATTCGCGAGTGTCCCTTTCTCTTGTTTTAATTTATTTTTTGTATGAATTTGACTCCTCGCCCACTCACCGCGCAATGTTTACTCTGTATACATTTGCCAATAAAAAGTTATCTGCGTTTATATTATCGAGTCATTCTCAAGTTTATCCAATCTTCTAAACATTTTACGGGGCGAGGGAGAAAGGGACGTCACCAGGCAGCAAATATCATTGAGAGAACAATAGTCATTACAGAGAGCATATTGTAGATAGTCATATCTCAATGCCGTCGAACATATCGGAGTAATACCTGTCTGAAATGTATAGAAAATATTGAGAAAAGAAATATTCATTTTCGAATAAATAAATCAACTGACGATTCTTGATCTTGATGCCCCAGAAGAAAGATTGAATAGCAACCTCGAGGAACTCATGCACGTTTATTGCGATCATTATAGAAATTGCTGCAATTGCGAATGTAAACAAGAAAACTGCAAGGAGATTTACCGTGAATTGCAATTTGACCGATTGAATTGATAAGCAGGGATCGGGTTGGGAGATATACTCTGCGGATGCATTGAACAATGGGAATAGATAGAAGTACGGCACGCAGATTTAGTACCTCGAATTCGCCCTACAATTGGGTATATGTTAAATCATTGCCACACTATCTTGCGTCGGGGCAATTAGAAAATGGAAAACGCGTGTCGTAAAAAATCAATTGTTTTGCTCCTAATCTTCGCATGAACTGCTGTCAACCAAACAAATACATAAATACCTCTTCATCCTCATCGGAATCATCAATCTCGTACTCGGAGTCATCGTCTTCAATAGGTTCCAGAGGAAAGAATACCGTTCCGATGATCAGAACCACAGTGAGTTCAACGAATGCAAAAATGGGAATAAAAAGATATGGAAAGTTGTAGAAAAGGTATTGTAGAACAGAGAGCAGCTTCATGCCTGGGAAAGAGTAATATCACGATTCGCCATCAGATTAGGATTGAGTGAATCTCAGTGAACGTCTCACAGTTTTCATAAGAGCATTTTGCATCGGAAAATACGTGAGAATGTCGGCCTCAAATCATTTTGCGATTTGTGACCGTGAGAGTATCTCGAGAGTATCTGAGTCATCAACACGAAAATATTCCTCAAAAAACTACGAATACATATAAAATCGGATCTCTTATATTATGAATCCAATTGAATCATGCATAGTGAGAGGTGGAAATATTGATGACTAATGACTGCGGTGAAGAGACGAATGCTTTACTAATAAAAAATAGTATTTTCAAGAAGAATCAACAGCAACAATTGGATAGGAAAACGTCTCCGGGAATGTAAATCTAAGCCCCACTGAGAAATCAGCTTCCCTTTCCTTACGGAATGTCATTCTTCAGTTGTGTCTGAGGAGAAACGCTAGGCACATATCCGAAGCGGATACATGCAATACGTGTAATGGCTAGTACAGATGGAATGGGGCCTTTTAGATATTGATTGTGAAATTGCGAGAAAGTTGTGCGAAAATCGCTGAAACAACTAAGACGAGATTCACAAAATTACTATTTTCTAACGTATAATTTTGCCCCAAACGCTCAAGAGAACGCATAATCATACCTCAGAGAGTACACGACAGAACTTCCATGGAGTTTATGCTCTCTTGTGCAAGTATCGATGACGAAAGTTGTTCGGAATGTGACAATTCCGTGCATAGGGAATCTGCAAAAGATTTTCCATCTAAGAGCTAATATCTGCTTGTTATAGACCACTGGGATGCGATTACTTCTCTTGAAATACTCGACTGCTGAGGTCGACCTACCCTTGAAGCGTTGGACTCAGGGCATTGTAGTCAGTCGGTTCCACCTAGCGATATCTTACGTCTGTAAAATAGCTTGACGTGGATACACCATTATCTTTTTTCTTTTTATTTGGGAGCTGACAAACGACAAAATTCCTAAATGTCGATTTTGTGACAGAAAAAATTGTCTTTTCACTACAGTACTTCACCATAAAAATTTGATCGAGATTGCTCAAAGTTGGTGCTCCTCGTTCCTCAGGGTCCTGCAATCTCTCGGAAGACGCGTGATATGCAGTTCGTAGAGTGTGATCGAGTGAGTAAGCAGAGGGCTGTATTATATAATTCTAAATAACGACGAAGAAGGTGAAGAGAGAGGATATAATTAACTATTAGCGATGTCTTGAAGAAAAGGAATCTTCACTTCTGATCTTTTTCATCCCTGTTGTACGGCATCCCGGCCCGTAGTCGCACCTCTCCATTGCTTCATTTGTATATTCCTTGCATTGAGGGCCCATTACGCCTTCCTTCTCAGTGTTTCTCTCTGAAATCGATGCGAAGAAGGTGAAAGAGTGCAACGTCAGCACTAAGGCGAGAAAGTAAGAGAGGAGGTAGAAGCGCACAGAGAGCTACCACAATCGATCTGCTGAACAACCCACCAAAAACGATTAAATCGGTACACAACAAATAGATAGATCAATCTTTCAGAGTACTCTAATACTATCAACTAAGTTTCATCGGAATCGGAAAAATAGAATATTTTATAGTTGTAAGAGTTCCTGCACTTTCATAGGAAACCCGTCTTAAACACATCGTTTCAGCCCTGTGATATATTTTCTGAGTTTTTTGAAGCTAGATTTTCCTGCACTTTCATAGTTCTTATTCGTACTAGATTTCGAAATACGGGTCATAATTTCTTCATTACACACACTCTCGCATGTATAACAGGTGTGGAAGCACATCAAATTAAAAGTCGAGAGGGATGAAAAAAACTCAAACGATAAATATATTTCTTCATCTGGAGTCATCATCTTCATTTACTTTCACTACAAAGCAGAAAGGGGGAGTGAAACACCAAAAAAGCCTCTAGTTCTCGTTATGAATTCAGGTGAGAGGAGGAGGGGTATCCAAGGAGCTGGGAAGCATATTAAATCAGTCTGCGTTGTCATTCTACTGCGATGTTAGACCGGAAGCTGCTGCTTCTCTTATCCGTCCTTATATCGCAGACGATAGCAGTAAGTTCAGCCCCGATGTATCTCACTTTACTATTTCCTACAGTGCCTCTCATTGGACAATTTTGGCTGTAATCTCGGATACTGCGCATCAGAACATCAGGTGAACATACTGTAGTATAATAATACATATTTCCATCACCGTCATATCAGAATTCTGACTGTACTTGTGCCCAGTGCACATGTTATGCACCTTGTCGCACCGGCCCTAAGTGCAAATCATGTAAGATATTTCATATTTCCTTCATTTCTATCGCTTGGATTTCTTGGCTCGCGATGCAGCTATTTTCTCGGAGCGTTTCACTTCAGTTCTGAACACCACACAATGTAACAACTGTCTGAAGTCGCCGTGTCCGAACACTCAGAACTACACGTGCACCAATGGATACAACACGAGAACGTGCGATTGCATCGCGGGCAAAACTGGCAACAACTGCGAATTCAGTTAGTTATCGAATTTTTCTCATCCGACATAGTGGCCTTCGGCTCCACGGATGTTGTTTTCTCGAAAATTTCCAAGTTGTGGGCGTGGAGCAACTTGGAAAATTGATCGAATCAAACTTGGATCCAACTTGGGGGCGGGGATTTGTTAGCCCTCTCCTTCTTTGATTGAAATAACATGAGATCCGCATACAGGTATCCTCATACAGTAACCACTGATTCCAAGAAGGATCGGGTACTGTACTTGAGTCAAACTTAGAAATGCTTTTCTGCTTGGATCCAAGTTGAGGGTACCGGTTGCTTTCAGCGATTGGTGATCCGTGTGCCTCTTATCCGTGTATGAATGGTGCGACTTGCACTTCTAATCCTTCTGGATACAATTGCTCTTGTCCCACTGGAAGATTCGGACAACAGTGTCAATGTAAGGATTACTCTCCTCATTACCAATCCGATACCATTCATTCGCAGTCTCTGGAGATCCATGCATCAATGTGACTTGTGCCTCCACTGGAAACTGTACGACGATATTCGAAGTAAGACTACATTATTGTTCAATACTGTTCAAACATCCCTTCCGGACTAGGGTGTAGTCAAAAAGAGTCAAGAGGGTGACTATGCCGCTTGCTCTCCTTGACAATGAGTATAGTCCTTCTTTCTGCGCGGGCGCAAGTTTTTTCATCCTTTCTCGGTATCGAAGGTGTCCATTCTGTGTGGAGAGTTGAGGAGAGGTGGAAGAAAAATGAGATAATCCAAAGCGAATAGACTAGTAGGTATTGTTATTCGCTCCAGTGTGAGCCGCATTGCGCTCACTCGAGGAATGAGCCGAATAAATCAATGAAAAAAAATATCCGGCGAGTGTCAAACTGTGGCAACTGAACAGCAGCTGGAAAATGCACTATATTTGATGTAAACAATGTATTGTCAGGCATAACTGTGGCATGTTATTGAAGCATCGCCTCTGGACTAGGATGTAGTCAAAAAGAGTCGAGAGGTTGCTGCTTCCTCTCCTTGACAATGAGCATAGTCCTTATTTGTGCGCACCCTTTTTCTCAATCTTTCTCGGTATCGAAGGTGTCCTTTCTGTGTTGAGAGTGGAGGGGAAGGCGGAAGAACAAAGAGAATTTCTGCTGATTGTGTTAGCCCTTAGCATCCTACGTTGCCTACATCGGGTGTGATTCTTAGGCGAACGCACTAATAATCGAAATGACATGAGAATTGCACAGGGGACTCGGGCAATTTGCCAGTGTCAGGACGGATATCAAGGAGCGAAGTGTGATCAACTAATTCTACAGAGTACGAAATTTTCCGCTCATTGATATTGAATTGTTCAGCAGATCTGAGATGATCAAATTAAATGGCATTTTATTTGAGGAACACCACTGGGAACGGTTGAATGTCTCCTCGCCGAACCTGATCTCAATTCTTCTTCTCTATTCGAGAAACACATCGATGATCGGATGACACTCGACAAATGCTACGAATATTTGATGGCCAATACGAAGTACCAGGTGTATGGTAAGTTTTTTTTACCGAGTATCTTCGGTCTTCGGTGTCTTCGGTATTAAAATGATCTTCAGTTGTTGCCGGCAGTATCTGTTATGTTGGCGAGATCCCTCCCTTAAATACGCCAGCCAACTTCGCCGATTGTGATAATGATTGCCCCGGTTTGTCTATATCTTTTTTTAATTGTGAAATGTACTTCTAGGAAATTATCGGCAAAAGTGTGGAACAAACGAGCACGCATGGCAGTACATGATCACTATCACTAGTACGTTATGATTACTGTAAGATACTATCATTTCGAAATGTATGTGTGTGGCTTTGTTTGTCACGCTTGAACTGTTTTTGCCTCTAACTCAAGACGGAGAGGAGGGATAGGGGGGAGACACACGAAATGTGCATTCGCCACTTTCCCTTTGCCCATAATACACAGCTCGGCGAGCTGTTTTTTAAATTATTATTTTTTTAATTTAAACTTGTAAATGGCGGTTCAAACTCTTAGATGAAACTGCACAATGCAACGTCAATCCGAAGCCCTGCAATGAAGCGAAGAACCAGGAACATTGTGTCGAGCAGATCGTTAGTTTCGCATTCCCGTGTAATTGCTTATGATGTTTACTATTGTAGAACAGCTTCAATTGTGTGTGTGCCCCAGGTTGGACAGGCAGTGACTGCAATGCAGGTGCTAAAGATCATTCTTCAAATACTCTGCAGCTAGAGTTCGAAATACGGGAGGTCGTTCGCACTCTAGTCAAAGTGAATAGAGAGAACATGGAATAATGAGACGATTACCCGTATTTCAAACTATACCTGCAAACTGGTCTAGATGTAACTGTCATTCCAGCGTATGATCCATGCTCCTCATACTACTGTAAGAATAAAGGGAAATGTGTTCCGACAGCAGACAACTCGTTTGCCTACTGTGACTGTCCCAAAGGATACGCAGGCTCAGATTGCTCACGTAAGATGAAATCTTAATGAAAGATGTCATGTATCCAATTCAGTAATAGACCGATGTTTCTTCGCACCATGCGAGAATGGAGGCACCTGCTCTACGACGGTGAGTCTATTCCGAAATCTTTTCGAAATAGGGTCGTTCAGACCGACGGCTACATATGTCAGTGCGACCGCGCTTTCTCGGGAACAAATTGTGAAAGTGAGCAAAGAAAAATAATGCTTCGTAGAATGATCTGCTTCAATTTTTACTACCGTAATTATACATCTTGAATCAATTCGTTAAGTCTTTCTTGCGTGTTCCTCTTCTCCGTGCAAAAACGGAACATGCACCAACAGCGCCAAATCAGGAGAATATTCGTGCTCTTGCAATTCAGGATGGACGGGAGTTGACTGTGATGAGGGTGAGGGTTATGGGTCGATTGCAGTTTAATATTTTCATCCTCAGACATAAACGAGTGCGCGGTGGCAATAACCAATAATCAGACGCTCTGTAAAAACACGGGAAGTTGTGTGAACGATCTAGGAACGTATTCTTGCGATTGTGTCAATGGAACGTATGGAGTTGACTGCTCAATCAGTGAGTGTGACATGTAGCAGATGGGAGAAATCAATCCTTTGATTGAGATCCGGACGACTGCAACATGACCTATGTCGGACTGGATGGAAAGAACTATACCAGTCTCTGCCATTATTATGTGAGCATGCGTCAGCTCATCGCATAATGGATAATATCCGTTACAGGATCCGCGGGCTGAATGCATCGATGGCTACGCGACGTACACGTGCAATTGCAGTGCCGCGTGGAAGGGAGCAATGTGTGACACGGGTATGCTGCCAAAACATGGAGGAAATTATAAAGTGGCATTGCAGATGTGGATGAGTGTGCTGATGCAGCGGCCCTTTCTCCTCCTGAGAGTCTATGCGAGAACTTCGGCACTTGCATTAATACAAGGGGATCGTACGAGTGCAAATGCATAAAGGGAGCATTCGGTTTCAACTGTTCTGAGAGTGAGTCATTGGCCACAATCATGTCTTCCTTGTTTCAACAATTTGTATGCTCCAGATCCGGACGACTGCGCTCTCAGCAACGAGTTCGTAGACGGGGAATATTGGCCGAATCGGTGCATCTCGAGGGTTAGTCTGTCAAACTTATTCAATGGATGTCGATGTATATTGAGTAGTATTATCATAGCGAAGAATCCGACTCTTCATCCCGCGTAGTCTCTCATTGGTCATGGTGACATGATAGTATGAGAAATGAAGAGACGGATTCTTTTCCGTGATAGCTCTAATCTTGAGGACCACTACTTCCGTGAGCCGAACTGCACTGATGGATTCGCAGAGTACGCTTGCAACTGCAGCATCTATTGGACTGGAGAATACTGCATGACTGGTGAGAGTAATGTCTCTATCATTCAAGAAAGCTCTCCTTTCCAGATGTGGACGAATGCAAAGTGAACGATCCGTATCCATGCGAGAACAACGGAACATGCATCAACACTCCTGGATTCTATCAGTGTAACTGTATCATTGGAACGGAGGGATTTAACTGCTCCATCAGTCAGATTTTCATAATCGAAACTATTTCATTCATTAATTCATTACAACTGTTTCGTTTCAGATCCAAATGATTGCGAGAATATTACCCAATGTGGATTATCCGATCCTTTTGGTAATTGCACGGATGGATTCGCCGAATGGTGGTGTACTTGCGGACCTGATTACACCGGACAATTCTGCGATTTGGGTATGCACATTGAATCTATAAAGTAAATGAAGCAATGTTACAGAAATGATAATCTACCGAGTACTTCAATTAATCGGAGGAAGCAGTGCTAATGAGAAAGATCTGATAAAAGTTGGAATGAAGCTGTAGAAAATTCTAAGAATATTATTCAGATGATGAAAGATCTTCTGACTAATCCATCGATGATGAAAGATCTCGTTCCATTTGTGCTTGGTCTCCAATCAAAGGAAAATCGAACGAAGATGAGTTGGAGCACAGAAGATCTATTCCTATGGATTGCTTATGAAGAGAAGTCACTAAACCCAGAGTATGAAACCGTCTATGATCTAGCACAATCATTACTTAACAGGACTGATCTCATGATGTGGAATGATGTCGTATTGGGCAACTGCTTCACATTCAATCACTTCAACAATACTCGCACATATTTAATGAGACAGGAAGGAGCACTTGGAGGTTATCTTATTCACTTCCTTATGTAAATGAAATGATCTTCGAGGTCTGAAAGCTGGGATTAAGTTAAACACGGACGAATATCTTCCCTGGACGGAGACTACAGCAATAATGACATTCATACATCCCAATGTGAGATTGATAATTGAGTAGCATTACAATCAGTTTGTGTATAAACACAATATGAAAACACAATTCGATCGCTTTTCAGACCGAGACTATATTCTCCGAATCACCTCGATACAATGCTGAACCTGGGGCGCATACGACAATTCAGACAACTGAGGTGATTTCCATTCTCCCTTCCTTCTTTCAATCCTCTCTATTGCCAGTCTCGCTATATTCGTCTCGGTGGTCGATATGGGAAGTGTGTGAAGGACATCAATGAGGTCAATTCGTACTACTACGATGGGAGTTATACCACGGATGTGAGATCATTATCAGTATTCAGAAGAAACCATCTGATATCCAGGGTTGTCTTCGATCGTGTTATCAAGACGAGGTCTTCAAGGCCTGCAAATGCATGGACTCAAGATATCCCAAGGACGTCGAAGCTAGAGCATGCGAGCTACCCGATCGTACATTTTTCTTTTTATTAAAAATCAGAAATAATTCGAGAAATATTCCAGATTTGGTGATCATCAGGGTTGACTCCAAATTGCTAATCGAGACGAGCGATTTGTTTACGTTCCGCAATGAGCGAGCGAAATCAGCTATCATCTTGAAATGCGACTCACCCAATTTGCATTGCGTACCCATTGCTCATTGAATTTCGTCTCATTGCGCAATGATAGTCATTCTTCGAACATTGTGACTCGCTTGAGTTAGTGCGAAGAACTAACCATAGTGATCTTCAGACGTAGAACATGTTTATCGCTTCTAAAGTCGAACATTCAGGTGATTGTGTGGATTCGATTACGAGGAAGGGCGACGTATCCAACTGGGCGCACTGCGAGTGTCCTCTTCCATGCACGAATTCGCAATTCGATTCATCCTTCTCCATGGCACCCTTCGTAATCGGCGTATGTGATCGTTGGTCTCTGCCTTAGAAGTGAAATCTTTTCAGTCGGCCAAATGCAATCATCTTAAACGAGAGGATCGAGTGAATAACACGGCCTGTAATACGAAGGGAGAGAAGCCCGATTATCTTCTATTAAGTGTGCAAGTTCCGAGACTGGTCATCAATATATTCGAAGAGAAAATGACATGGGATGTAAGTGAATAAGCTCTCCTGAAGTGCCTATCGATCAATTCGTTTTACAGCTCAACAAAGTAATCGGTAACATCGGAGGATTGGGAGGAGTCGTATGTGGGCTCAATCTGGTATATTATCCCTAGACCCTATTGAGTATCCAATCATCTTTCAGATCACATTCTTCGAGTTTGGATTCTTTTTCTTCGTACAGCTCCCTTATACACTCTTGACTAACAGAATAATCGCGTGACCACCTTCACTGCTCTTCAGTGTTTCTATGTATTTCTACAATACCAAAACAATGTAACAATAAATCTGGGATATGGGATACTCTAGTTTCACATGTCAAAATACTCAAAAATGAACAGATCAACGTTCGCCGTATCTACTCTTTCGTTTTAATCGTTTCAGTCTATTACTCTTCCTACATGGAGTGGCTTCACTTCAAAATTCTTGAAAAACTGAAATCTTGGAGAAATTAGTGATAAGTTGATGAAATATCATAGTTTCATGAATGGATTGCATTGTATTCTACTACCTTTCTACTCACCTTCTTTTCTCTCAATTTCTTGGCGATTTCGTCACCTTTCTTTGCTCACATTTTGTCATAGTGTCATGGCATATACGATGTTACTGAGAGGACTCAGTTATTGCAAAAAGAACCTGTAAACAACGATATTTTCTAGCTGCACCATTACAGAAATTTTTAAACGAGTAATGCACAGAAAAATACAGGGTGCGCCATAATCACGTGCACACTAGTACGTATAGCAACCCTCGATGTATGCATAGTATGGGTTTCATGATAATGGCTAACTTTTTTGATAATTCTACGAATTTTTGAAGTCAGCAATGCTCGACTATTGGTTGAGGAAAAAGTTTTACTCGTGTTTCTCAGTTTGTTTACCCCTAACTGTTTGCCCATAAAACCATATAACAATATATAAAGGATGATATATAAAGGATGACTGGGTGATGTATAAGCCAGCCTATAAAAATCAGTCTCGATTACCTCTTCCCTGAATAGTTTCAACATCCGAAAGTAGGGCTATAAAATATGCACTTTCGGGACGTTTTATTCTTGCAACTTTGTTATCCTCCACCCGAGAACAATCCAGCCATGTGTACAAACTGATCTATACTAGTACTAATCACGTAAAATCGGCTTATTCTCGTCCTAGAAAAAACATTTTAAATATTTACGTGAAATCTGAAGTCCGCGAGTTTTACATGGGGTGGTTCATGGAATTTTTTAAATAATAACTAAACCTCTAATCCAATACCAATTAACGCTGATATTTCCCGTATTATACGAGGTAATTTTCGGAGATGTTAAAAGATTTATCTATCTTCATCTAGTAATATTAGGCCCGACGATGTGGAAATTGAAAAAGATCAGTAATTATTTAATTTCACTAATACCTCGATAGCGTGTGGCCCAATTCAATAGCAGGAATATATTCTAGAAGCGTGTTCCTATATATTTATTTAAAACCAAAAGTGATTTTGCGCTCGACTGAGAAGAGACGTTTCAGAAACAAAAATAAATGCAAAAAGCTATTTTTCACAATTTGGAAGAGTCTAGAAAAATCTTCATAGACCAAAGATGTAAAACCCATCGGGAATTGAAATTTTGGTCCTTACTGGTTTGAATCATTATTCCGAACGGCCCAATCGATCATGAATCAAATCTTAGGTATAGTAGGAATTAGGGTTGCCGGTTCGAGATCGGTTTCGTTATTACGGCGCGAGAGGGGCGGTATGCAAAGAGGATGCGAAAATCCCGCACCTCAAACAAAGGGAGAGGATAAAGGGAGGAATGGGAGATAAAGAGGGTTGCGGGATTTTCGCACCCTCTTTACATACCGCCTCGCTCGCGCGGGATTGCCGATACCGAACCTGCAACCCTAGTAGGAATGCAAGTACTGCTAAAAGTGTTCGAAAGTTTAAATCGAAAATGTTGAAATCAACGGAGTTACGACTGATTCAATCTGTGCACGTAATTATGGCGCACCCTGTAGAAAAATACGTTGAATTAATGATCAAAAGTGACTACCGTAAGTTTGAAATACTCATAGTCAGCAAACCAAGCCGAGTGGCATCCTTCGAGGTATTCAAATGGGCCGACCGATCTAATGTTAAATTCTCCCTTACGAATTTTTGACTCAATCAATAATCGTATATCGTCCGAAATTTGGCAATGGGGTTTCTATGCTAATGAAGAATGCTTGAAAACAGGGCCAACAAAAAACAACAAAGCATTTCAGTGTTCACGCTTGCTTCCATTTTTTGCCATCACACTAATCCAGGACGTCTAAAGATATTGCACACTTCTTTGTGCTTTCATTGTGCTTAGTCCAATATCTTCCTCGGACAAAATGGGACAATGGATAGAGATAAAAGAGATGCAAGGAGGCAATCATTCCCTCACCTTCTTATCCAGTTTGCAACCCTTCCCTTCCCACTGCAATTTTTCATACCTTTCTGTGCAGTGGAATGCTACACCGGTTTCCCCATTTAATTCCGATTGGCTTTGTATGGACAAGTTCAGCAGCAATCCGTCACAAATCGCCCGATGTTGAAAAATCTAAGTAAAAAATGAAGATATCCTGGTTTACCTAATGTCTACTCTGTAGACCATGCCCTCCCTTCGACTAACAATAAAACATAAAATGACAATTTAAAGACTAGCATGTAAAGTTCGCCCCTTACTAGGGCAGATGCCGCTCATGTGGTAGTTTGCTTTGGTGTCTCTATCCCTATAGTGCTTAGCGCGGCGTGGGGAGGAATGAGAGAAATATGAGAGCGAGATGGATGAACTCTTGCGCAAGAGAAGGAACGGGTCGTCCAATGGCAGAATCAACATTGATATGTAGAATCCCAATTTTTAACATTTGTATCGATTCGTTAAGCACCTAGATTTATTCTCATACGAATATCGATGTGCGATGGATACGCAATGCATGATGATGCACAATGATCGTTTCTCAATTCAACAAAACGCAAGGTGGAGTTTAAAATTTTTCACATGAATTGATCCATTTTTACTCCGATTTCCCTCGCTCACATTTCTATGCACAAAAATATTGATAGTGTGAAAGCTTACATCTCATATGATGCGAATTATCGAAAACTGAGCATCATAAAATCGAAATTGCAAGCTAACTCGATTTTATGTTACTAACGTTCGGAGCACAGAGTTCATTGTCGAAAGACGAAGGATGAGGAAGGAGGAGAGGGATATCCTTTTTCTTTTGTTCTTAAGAGGTTCGCATCGCAGCAAGGATCTCATCCGGTTTCGACCATTTATCAGCGCCAAGCTGGCGCATGATCATGATTTTCTGCTCTTCCCCCACTCATCAAGTGGAAACACTCCCATGTTTATTCCTTTTCCGTATTTCTGTCGGGTAGTTATCGCTCCCTTCTCAGAAGTTGAATATGGTGTGTGTATGTTTGTCCGTCAGTCGCGCTGTTGAAATATGCTATTTCTCGCCCTCACGTGATCCCCAAACGGCAACGCTGTTTACCTAAATGCTTGTAGTAAAGAGCACTTCCAATAGTATAGGCAATGCTAAAAAGAAGATAATCAGGTTGATGCATATCTAAGTTTCTGACTAATTTTTTGATTTTGGTACCAAGTGATATTAGGAAACAACAGACGCACCACGTATGCAGGAGCTACAGTACCTTGAAACTTTGAAAAATCATATCTGCCTTCACAAAAGTATGCGATTTTTTCAAAATTCTTAGAAAAGAAGGCTCTTTAATCTGAAAAACACTTCATTTTTGATTGCCGGCTCCCTTTAAGAAAAGAGATAGGTATAAAATCACTACACCTGAAGTCGCCTACTTTGTGTTAATTCGGACGAAATTCAATGCTAAAAATTATTACTCTCGCACTATTCAACATTAACATAAATTATTGTACGATTATACTGATTTTTCTCGGTGATTCGGTGTTAGAATTTTCTTAAATTTAGGTTTTGGAAAAGTATTCCATTCCCATCCGATAAGCGAGCCCTTGATTCCGATAAGAGAGCCCTTGCGTTTCAATTTACAATAACTTGTGTATGTACATCATGAAAAATGAACAAGGAGTAATCAGGATCGAATTCTGGCCAGATAACCATAACCGCAAACAAGTCTCTCGCCGGTCTCATATGTCTCATATTATACTTTGGTTCACACCTTACCCCGAGTATTTACTTCTCATTATTCTGGTTTTATTGAAGAGGATATGTGGAGTCTGGCATTCTTCATGCTACCATCGCTTGGATACGCGTGCATTCCGACGAAAGTACCAGAGCCGGGAATTCCAGCAAAGCCGCCCGGACCGGTCAACCCGCCCACAGGAAGTAAGCTATCGTCGCAATCGCTATCAGCTATCCAATTTTGCTGAATACACAATTTCAGCAATATATTATTTGTGTGACCCAACGAATATTTTGCAGCCTGCACTATGCTCGTTAGAGGAAGCCAAGCTCCGTGCAATCTACAGAAACCTCCGGTCACGTAAGTGTAATCATAACATGGGTTTCCTGTAAGAGTGCAGGAAAAGATGTTTTCAAACCCTTTCGATCTGCTCGATTCTTACAGAGTCACCTATAAATTTATCACAGGTTTCTGGTAAAAGTGTGGGAATGCCATCCACTAGGAAAAAACTTTGGGTCTCCGATTTTCATGAAAGTTGGTTGGTGGATACCCTTAGGGGTCAGGAGGAGGTTTATCTCCTAGGTTTGGTCGATTTTACCGATTTTTTTGGATCCAATGAACATAACTAAAAAAAACTTAAATGACCATAACTAGCAACTGCCGGGGGGTCATTACGATCTGGCTGAAATTTTTTTCACATAGTCGGTTTTCCACGGAGATTTCGAATCTGTAAAGAACCCAATGTAACGTGGGAAAAAAATTTCCAGGAAAAATGAAAATCGACGAAAAAAATTATTTTCGACCTTTTAACGTTGTCGTATACTTTCCAAATGTTTTTTTTGGAATCTCCATGCAAAAATACATCGGATTAAGTTTTTAAAACGAATAAAAAATTTGGTTGAAAAAATCCGACTTTTTTTGGGTGGTGTCTAGCATTTCTCGGAGAGTGCACTAGAACCCTTCATATTGGGCCCAATATCAGCACTCGGTATGGGTACAACACCCGTGAAATATTGGGATGGGTTGCAGAAAAGTCGTCCGTCGCCCCATCCCAGAAGGTACGCTCTTTCGTGAAAGGTCTCTTAATAAAGGAGAGTTGTCTCCCTGTGCTTGTATGTTTGTCCCGGCGAGAGCGGCAGAGAAACTCTCTAGGGTTGAGACGCAGAGGAAACAAGTGTAAACAATCTGCCCCCCCCCCTCTCAAGCACCATAGCATTGACTACCGTATATCTACAATAACCCTGACTACCGTACACCTACCGTAACCCTAACTACCGTATACCTACCGTATCCCAACAGAAAACAAACAGCGGCTTCTAGAATGTTCTAAATGATGGGGTCAGGCTCACACAACCTAACTAAGCACATAAGCCGGGAATGAGCCGGAATTCAGCCGGGAAGCGCGCCGTGGGCGCGCGTCCTCGTCTGGTATTTATATATATAATTATATATAACATTGCATATAACCTTTCTTTTCCGTCTCCTCGAAAGCTACATTTTTAGTCCTAGTGATGTCTTTTTTTATGTTTTTGACCTCTTTCAAGCGAGTTATGATGAAAAGTGTGTTTTCCACCAAAAAACAGATATGTCCGCACTCGCGTAGTAATCTATGTTTAAGGGACAGAGATATGAAAAAAGAATTACATGGTTACCCTAAAACGGGTCCGTAGAATAAATAGGAAAATTAAAATCGATTGTCTTTTCAGGATATTTTCGAGAAAAACTTAGTTGTTTGGAAAAAAGCGTTTTGTCGGTTTTTGTAACCGAAGATTTTTTCATGTTGTCCTTTTTGATCTTTTCTTAGACAATTCTGAGACTAATTCATTGGGCGAGATCCGCTCGCTGTGGGATAAAAATGAATCTAGTTATGGTCATTTAAGTTGAGTTTTTTTAGTTATGGTCATTGGATCCAAAAAATCGGTAAAATCGATAATTGACCAAACCAAGGAGATAAACCTCCTCCTGACCCCGAAGGGTACCCGCCAACGGTATTACCCCAAAATGTAAATTTTTTTTTGGAAATATATTTTATGGAAATAATTTTTAAGAAAATCCGTTCTGGAAAGGCATATTTTGGAAAAAAACCGATTTGTAAAAATCGCTTTAGAAATCGCTTTTTTGGAACCGTAGGGTGGGAACCGCCACTTAGTAAATTTCGCTTTAGAAATACCGTACTGTAAAGTTTTTCGCGGAAAAGCGGTTTTGTAAATTTTTTTTATGGAAACGCGGTTTTGTAAATTTTTTATGGAAATTCCGTTTTGCAGTTGTTTTTATGTCATTTTTCATTTTTTCTCTTTTATTTTTTGTCGAATTACTTTTTATCATTGATTTTCGCAGTAGTCCTTGTCCACATGCACTACTGCGATCTGGTTTATTTTTTTTGGAATTGCACATTAATGCAACAACGAAGCAATAACAAGAATAAAGTACAACTCAACAAAATGAACGTATTTACACAAATAATATGATACAGTTCAGGTAGTACGAAGTAATACTTCGAATGTGTCGTATAATTGTCGATAACAGGTTGTTTAAAAAATATTTGGATGTTTCGTTCTCTAATAAATGATAAATGATGAATTCCATTTGAAAATGTTATTGAACAAAAATACTGGAATACGATGGATGTGGGTACGGTACTTTTGTAATATCGCCAGGGTGATCTCTAAAAAGTCATTCAGTTGCTGCAAGAATCAATGATAAAAAGTAATTCGACAAAATTAAAAAATAAAAAAAGGAAAAAATCAACTCCAAACGGAATTTCCATAAAAAATTTACAAAACCGCGTTTCCATTAAAAAATTTACAAAACCGCGTTTCCACGAAAAACTTTACAGTACGGTATTTCTAAAGCGAAATATACTAAATGGCGGTTCCCAGCCATTTCTGAAAAGTTTATTTCCAGAATATTTTTTCCTATTTGGATATTTACAAAAAATATTTTTCTAGAATGGAATTTCCAAATAAAAATTTACAATTCGGGGTAATACCCCGCCAACCAACTTTCATGAAAATCGGAGACCCAAAGTTTTTTCCTAGTGGATGGCATTCACAGCATTCCTTTGGTTGGGAGATGGTGTGAAAACGATCCTTTCTGCTTTTTCCCACAAATCATGAATTAATATCTCCTGACGCGAAAACTCTGAGAGAGTACGTTAGGCTGGAGGCGCCATCGACGCTCCATTTACATAGCGAGAGCGGGAAGAACCCCACGAACTGGTAGGCGATTCTAGGATCGGTGAGCACAGCCGTCATGACGCAGAGGTAAGTTTCAGGTTTAGGTTCGCAGCGGTCGGGGGTTCAACCCCCGGCCATGCACTTACTCTTGCCGGATTTTTAGGAGTTACGGTGGGCTATCACACCATGGTGTGGGCTCTCTATTTCCGTTTTCTATCTATTTGGAATGCTTTGCATTCCTACACTCTTAAAGGAAACCAGTGATAAATTTATAGGTGACTCTGTAAGAATCGAACAGATCGAAAGGGGTTGAGAACAGGAGGCTTGACGTAAAATATGTAAAGATGATATATGGGATAGAGTAAAAGTCTACTCCGAATCAATCAACAAATTAAATATTGCAGTTGTACGCCTCCGGCCTTGCTATCGGCTACTCAGACGGTGTGCAATGCGCCAAATAGCAGATTCGTAGTTTCGGGAGTGAGATACATATTTTTCTCAGTTGTAGTGAAACATTTATAAACGGATTGAAAAAAATATGAGGCCATTTTCCTAAAAATCCAGTAAATTAGTAAAACATCTTGAAAATTTGAGATTTTGAGATTCCTCATTTTTGGCTATCGCTGACCCTTTCCGGAACTACTCGAATATTACGCGAACGGCATCATATGTATATGTGTGTGCAAATAATATTTGTTTCACCAAGATAATACAATATAATACAAGATTTAATACAAGAAGAAAGAAGCTATTTAGGACGCCCCCCAGAATGCCAAGATAGTTTCAACGATAGTCTGCGAGACCACCAACCAATGGTCGTTCGACGGAGTACAGCAATCTGCGGTAAGGATTTCTAATTCGAGGAAAACGTTTCTGTCCAAGTATCGTGAACTAGTTGATTTTTTACCACGTTTCTTCTTCTATTGAAACTAATATTTCCATTTCTTAGATTGAAGCGGAACTCATGCCCAAGCCTTCAGGCCTTCTTGTCATGTGCACACAGTAACCTCTGGAAATTCTAACAATCATCCTGCAAATAGAGAATGGCAAAATTTTTCGTCTTTTATTCAAATTAGAATCGTTTTAATTCTGGGTCAGTTAATTGGTAATTATTTAAAATATTGCTGAATAAATTGTTAATAAAAGTTAAATTCATATGGCGTTGTACGATCGAGAAAAGATATAAGACGAAAACGCAGACTTCTCAGTGCATTATGTGTCATCAGCAAACATCCGATGAATTTTGTTTACGAACATATCTGAAATATAATAATGAATGTCTTCTTGGGAAAAGTAAACGACTGAAATGGAGATAGCAGTGATAATCAATCGTGAAGGAGTCCACTTTGCTAAAGGAAGCGATTGAGGCGTCGTTCATCATGAACGTAGTGGTGTCGAAAATTCACGGTATTGGGCGAACGACGTCGACAATTGCGGATGTAGAGTTGATACTACTCTGTAAGAAATTGCAATATTTATTCCGCATAGATTAGTAACAAGCAGAGTATTGATGCCTGCCGAAAACGTAATGAAACATCCTTGACTCCTCTTACATCGTAATAACCATTGTAATATGTAAGTCAATTTTGCACGACTAATCACCATCTCAAACTCCTCGACACATGTCTGCTCGGCTTTCTGGACGGATCGAGTGCATTTACTATTTCATGAGCTCTTTCTGCAAAGCGTCGTTTACCTTGAAATATATTATAACTTCGGAAAAAGAGATATTCTCTCCGATTGATCACATATCAATCAAAATTTCCGAATGTTCAAGCTTAGTTGAATTGTCCTGTGAAGTACCGAACACAATTCCGCACGCGCCTCACTATTTTAAAAAGCTCTGAATTGCCATCACTTCAGTGAACTCACCTTCCGTCTTCGGTGTAGTAGTCTTGATCCTGGACGCAGCGAAGAATGCTGGCCGCGTGCTTGTTTTCGTGTCTGCTGCTTGGCATTTTAGACGTTCCTGATGGAAACACAATGTAAACTGAAGCATATCGACATTCACCGCGCTCTCCTCATTTCTCATTTCACACAGCTCTCTCACTTTGTTGACCGGAAAAAGTATTGTGAAATGGGAGACCGCTACAATTTTGCTCAAGATGCTTTGAGTTTCGTTCAAATTGGCGACAAACGCTTTTAGGTGACAATTGCCAAAGAAGGCAACCGTTAGGTTGAAATATTTCAAGTTCCCTGAAAAACAATAGCTTCCCTACCAATAGTCTATTTTTCTTCAAAATAGAGAATGACCTTTGCTATCCTTGAAATGGAAGTACTGGATCTATGACCAAGTGCTTTTTTTTCTGATTTCCTTTGTTCCGTTGCAATGTATCTTCTTTCCTATGTGACTGTACACAAACAATAAGAGAAATCTGCGTCTCTTCCCTTACGGAATGCCATTCTTCAGTTGTGTATGAGGAGAAACGCTCTCCGAAGAGGAGGC
Organism: Pristionchus arcanus; assembly: GCA_900490705.1. Lineage (NCBI taxonomy): Eukaryota > Metazoa > Nematoda > Chromadorea > Rhabditida > Neodiplogasteridae > Pristionchus > Pristionchus arcanus. The sequence continues at coordinate 354,932 of LS486930.1, read as the reverse complement.
ATACAATAAGTTTAATGGCTAGTAAAGACGGAATGCGTCCTTTCGGATATCGATTGCGAGATTGCAAGAAAGTTGTGCGAAAAAAAGAAGGAGTTATGTATGGCAAAGCATGATGATATGCGATCTAAAATATCATGCAGGTGGAATTGATTGTTCGATATTCCTCTTAATTTTTCTCAAATGCGAACCACTCTGTTCCACCTCTTCATCGCTCCTATCTTCACTTGCGATCTCTTGTAACGAAACTACTCATTTTCAGCGAAGAAGAAGGAACTGAGAGGAAGAGAGATTCGAATTACTGCATGGCACGTATGAACAGCTTGCTCTTGTCAGTTTGTGCTCGAGACACGACGCGACGAAATATTTCTTACTAATCTGTAAACATGCTTAGCAATTTACCTTTATAAGCCAAGTGGAAATTCTCACAATCATCGATGTGAAAAGGATAGTGGGGTATTGGTGTAAAAAATTGAGGAGGATTGCAATAACAATATGAACATATATAATTGTTTTAAAAAATTAAAAAGAGATGGGAATCGCTTCTCGCGATCTCATGCAACGAAACCCTTTACATTTTTCAAGTAATCGCTCAGAGGAGTGGCACCGAAAAAGAAACTTACATCAGTTAAAACTCTCAAACTCTTGAACACTCCATCGTTATCTACTCAACTATGCAGTTTAATGAAAAATCGACCGTTTTTTCTGCAGATGTACCGATATTTAACGGCCGTTATGCGATGTTTAATCATTCTGAGTACTTAGTGCCTCCATTCGCCTTACTACTTCTTCAATATTTGCAGCATTTCAGAATGCATCTACCTTCTGCAATCGTTCTTGCCATCTTCTCAGTCTCATTCGTTAGTTCTCAGAATCTTCCCGAGAGTTTCTATGGAAAATTCTCACTCGATCACTCCGACAACTTCGATGAATACTTGACGGAGAAGGGTTAGTTACATGACTCTTTAGAAGATATTATGAGTACTATCCCCGATCAGGCTATGGATGGTTCACTCGTCGACTTGTCACTCTCTCGAATGTGGACAAAATCATCACCAAGGTAGAATTCCTTCTCGATAACATACATCAACAACACATTTCAGGCCGGCTCGAACTCGTTCAATTTCGATGATCTCTGGGCGACGAAGAAACTTCACTACAAAGACGTCGTACTTGGAAGAGAATTCCGTGGAAAAGGATTGGATGGATCAGTCCATAGAGTGAGATCAAAATAAATTCAAGCAACATTTGTAGTACGGACATGTAGTTGAAAATAGTGACCAAGTCGAATGAAAAAAGTACAAGTTCCAAAAATGAATTTCGTCATTTAGATCACTTTCACTCTTCGCAACAATGTCCTCTTCGAGAAGCACGTGCCCACCGACGCAAATGTGAGATTTTACATTATTCAAAGGTGTTCTTTAGATAGAAACGAACAATAGCGATGATGGTGACAATAAATATGTAGTGCTAAAATCCTTTATAATTCAGGCAGAGCAGAAGCAGGACGAATACAGATATCATCTCGAGGGAGGCAATATTGTCCAGGTTGGAAGTGAATTGGATTGAGATATGAAATGGTAATTTCAGACGCTCACTGCCAACGGAGTCGTCGCTAGACGATATTTCACGAGACAGTAATCAATGTATTGAATGTGCTGGAGTATATTGTTCACCACTTTTTCTAGTCGATAAACAATATCTCTTATATTGTTGGTATTCGTATTGAGTTGGTATGCTACGCCTCTAGTTTGAGTGCAAACAATATTTCAGAAACTCGACTTTATCAACAAGATCTAATCTTACGTTATTAGACACATAAACAATCTTCTGGAACACAACTAAAACTGATCTGATTAGTAGAGTCGGAAAGAATCTGCAAAATCCTTCAAGAACCACTCAGGATTGACGGGGCCTTTGTTCTCACAGGTGATTTTTCCTTTCGAATCGTCTCCCTTTCTCGGCGCAGTCAGTGTGATTGTGCAGTGCTCGCCATCCACTTGCAAACAATCCTAAAAAATAGTTGTATAATTGAACCAGCGCCCTCATGCTCACTACAAAAAACAACAAACAAAAAATATAGTCTGCCCTTTCTTGCCAGTTCTTACCATTATACATTATATCATTATGTTTGAGAAAAAGTATGAAAAGTTTCATAGTTTTCAATAAGTAATTAAGTCGAAAACTTAATTATTACCTACCTGAATCATCTCGAGTATTTGGAAAGCGAAATCCCAGCATCGCTCCATATCACTGTTTATAGGAACCACAGCAGACATACAGCGGTCCAGAGTCCAGATTGCAGGCTAGAACAGGGTGAAATAGAGCGTGCGTCGACATCAAACAATTCAACCGTTCAACTATCTATGTAAACCTCATTTCATAAATAGTAGAGCAATTTCGAGATTTTTTTCGAAAGCATTGAATTCATCTGGTAGAGCAAAAGCCTAACCTCATTGTTGAACATTCCTTCTCTAATTGTCGTTCCTCCAGTGAGCAAGCAGTCCATCACTCTGGACATTGCGCTGAAAAATAATTATCTTATATCTGAGATCAAACAAAAAAAGCTAACGAAAATCTAACAATCTTCGGGCAAGTTCAGCGGAGTTCGGTTTCATGGGCTTCCTATGGATTATGGGCTCTCCATCTGCGTTAGATATCGATCAATGAAAAGCGCAAGAAATTACAACCATTTGTCACTGCACAGTTGGCGACGGTAGCGATACAGATCGAATTTCCAGTAGAAGAGCGCAGTTCAGAACGAGTCACGCGCGCATGAGTCACCTTAATCACAAAGATGTTACACTTTGAAAAATATTTCAGAGACGCATGATGAATAGTCTGAACCTCTCGATTGTCTTCGCTATCCGCGGAAATCGCACTTCTCAACTGATCTTTCATCTCCTTTATCTGCTTTACCCTTAAATTTTTATTAGAATGCACAATCCACCGATAGTCAGATAGTGGTTTTCTAGTTGATCTTACATTCTGGTTGAGGGACACAATAAGATGACTCCTTGAATTCTGACAGCGGTGAAGCTACAGTCACGTATGGCGCACCACGACCGGGCGAATGCGTCGAATATTGTGTAGTATCCGAAGAAATCAGCATTTCCGAGAGTCTGGAAGTGTGACAAAAGTATCCCAGTTACACATGCTCGATCCCTTACCCATTGTTCAGTAAAAATCACCAACCTCTCTGAGGGTGGATCCGTCTCTCTGGATCAAACACGCAAGCTCCATACAGAGCCAGTCCATACCAGATTCCTGCGTTGACACTCGTTATCAAGTGGAACATTGAAACAAAGAATCGGTGAAGAATGCGATGATAATACCAACCGGGGCGTTCGTCCATGCAAACTTGCGCACAGCGCACTCTTCGATTTTTGCCCGGTCCACGCTGTTTGTCATGACGCCCATAAGATATGTTGTTGTCTGAAAAAGTGCGTCCGGAGGTAAAAATGCCGTAAGTAGCAACGTAAATTGTAATGAAGATACTACTCACCAATTCGTTTTTCTGCTTGAGTGGACCGCAGTTATGACAATGCCATCCAATGGCCCATTCTTGATCTAGTAAACAGCCAGAATTCGGGTCAAGTTGGGCCTCCTTGCACTTCAGACACGTGTCGTCAGTGAAGGATGAGACGGTTCCCTGAGATACATTAAGAAAGAAGATAACAAAAACAACTTTCTCTTTACAATGTTGCCATTGTTTTAGACTCACCTTTTAGACTCACCTTTTGCAACTGGAGGATGTCGATGGACGAAATTGTAGTATTTGCCTCATAGACGGTCTGAAAAAATGAATTTTACCTATAGCATGTAAAGGAAACTCGCTTGAGCGTGGAGAATTGTTGTAGATGTGGAAAGCGAAGCTCCGTACCGACGCAGTAATTTTGCATCACGAGGAACACTTAATTTTATGCAGACGTTTTAGCAGAACTGGGGGTACTAAAAGTAAAATAATATTCAGCTCACTCAATCTGCCGAGACATCGAGCTTGTTCTTGAATAACGAAGACGATGCGCTAAACAAATGTTCATGAAGTGGGCAGAAAAAAGACTAGGAAATTCGGGGTAAGAAGATAAAAGATATAGAACATGTAGATGATCGAATGACGGAAGATCAAGTGGGATACGCTATGGAACGATCCGTGAAATAAACAGAATGAATCATTGGGAGTGGCGATAACAGTCGATGAGAAGATGAGATAAGTAGATAAAAATTATCCATCCCACACGTTTTGGGTTTCAGAGAAACATCTAGGTAATAGAGATGACGATGCTCGAAATAGATTTATTTACAGTTCTTGCAACAGATCATATAGCTAGTACGGTTTTTTAAATATCGAAAAGTAGATCGCATTCACGGAGCGTATCTTTTATAAAAATACTAGATGAGAGAGGATATTTTAAATGGAGGACGATGCGACCGTGAGTAGTAGCATCGTGAGCATCATTTCACTGCCTTCTTTTCCATTGCTATCTCAACTCTGGATAAGTTTCCTTCGCTCGGAGGAACATCCGTGATTCCAAGAACACTAGCAATCAGAGGAAATACATCGATGTTCTGTGGAATGTCTTTGATCTGAATGAGCATCATTAAGTTTGCAACGAAAAGAACTGGCAACCTCGGCATAACGCTTGAAAGAGGGTCCAATCATCGCTAGTAACCCTCTCATCTCTGGACTTCTCGGATCAGATCCGTGAGTTGAGACGTGAAAAGTTTCTCGGTTCAACCATTTACTGAATAAGGAAAGTACTGAATTATTGTAGCGTTAACTACCCCATGCATTTCGCGCGCACTTCGTAGCCAAGTGAAGGTTCGTGAACGATTTCACCGACTCTCGAAGGATGGTTGTAATGCCATCGCGAAGGCATTTCCTGAAACACGGCGAAGTGATCAACAGGAAAAAAGGTAAAACCAACAGATTTCCGATAGATCTTGATTCCAAGTTTTCTTTTGATTATGATATTCGTTATATTTGTGAATATTTCCTCAGCGTGTGCATCAGATTTAGCAAATATCGATGTGTCTTATTATGATTCACCCCTTTTCTCCATTCGATTGAGAAATTTTCCGAATAAATTGTCCAAATCGCTGAGCATTTTCATTAGCTTACGATCAAAAAATTGTCCGAATTCATGCTGAACTGAATCTGGTTCTTCAATGTACCTGAGAAAAGAATATGGAATTCCATTTGTAATCGAACCAAACGATCAAATTTGCACCACATTCGATCGACTTCTCAATATCGAGCACCTTTTCAAATAAATCATCAACCGATCGAACACTCGACTCAAATTCTCTAAAAATAAACTCATTTTCCTCGTTAAACTGTGGAAATTTTCCCTGAAATATGTTCCTTCTTTGTTCTCTGCATTCTCGTTTCGCAAAGGCCATCTGATAATAGACGATCGACCACCAAATCTTCGATTGATTTCCCAGATTGGAGTCGCAGAGTACCTAATAGCTCCGATTAGCCAATGATTCAGGGGATTTTTATACCACTTTTGATCCTTCGACTTGGCTACTACGCCAGGTGTCTTTGAATGATTAAATAGGTCGAAACTAGAAAAAATGTTGAGCCAAATAATATAAGATATTTCCACCTCTCTCCGATTGCTCGATCATAGAACATGTTTGCCACGATTCCTGCAAGGGAAATCATGAAACGCCAAATAGCAAGTACGATATCACCATGGGACTCTGAGGTTAGGCCGGTGGCAATGCTCTCATGATTGGGACCTGTGTCTGCAGGAACCCTCAAATAGAAACCACACTATATATCCAGAATTTAAATATTATCCAGGATCCAGAGTGAAATGTTAGCTAATGATATCCTAGTAACATGCTAGTACAACTATACTGCTAAAACTACTTAATGTGATTGTACACCGTTGACAAAGTGAGTTCCTGTTTTGACCCATCGATGAAGCACAGGCATCTGTAAAATATGAAGAAAAATATTGTTTTGAAAATCGAGCAGGTATCTTAGGGTAGAATAAGAAATGATTGCAATATCGATCACCGTAGTCTCGTTGAGAAAATCATATCGAAATCCGTCCAGAGTAATAAGAAGCAATCTTCTATGATCAGTCGATGGAGGAACTAGTCGATTTGGAATCAATGTGTGAAGTTGAGCGCAGATTATATAACAACGGATAATTATTTTAGATCGGTTAACACATGCTTTTCATTGGTATATGATACACAGAAATGAAGAAATATTGAGAAGATGAATACTGTCCATCTGAACATCGAATCAATTATTCAGCAAAATGAGCGTTGTGCATCTTCGCAACACGATTATTCAGCGGTGAATCATTCAACATAATTTTGCGATGAGTATGCCAAGGCGTTTACCGAGTGAATACAACGCGTTAGTGTATTTATTGAGAACATATTGATGGGAAACATCGATCGTGTCAAACAATTCTGACCAGTATTCCGTGTGATATTTGTTGTTCATCGTCTTATCGTAATGTTGACTATTTAATTTAATTTTTTTTATTCACGTCTATCATTAAGATATACAAGGAGAACACACATTGGATATGGCAACAGTTATCTTTGAGATCACTTCAATTCTTATTCTTCTGCTTTCACCTTGGGGTGATTGTACCAGGTGTCCCGTTTATGCACCATTGTCACGTATTTTTTGGGTGCTGATGTCATTCCACGAGGACGAGTGAGATCAGGCGGGCTAGATTCTGAATGGAACTTCATATACCGTGTTTCAAATTCATTGGCTTTGAAACATTTCATGCAAGAAGAACTGCGCTTACCATCGATGGAGAAGCGGAATCTTTGCACCAGTTTTATGATGAAAACGAACAGCTCTACTCTTGCCAATCTCTCTCCCGGACAGTGACGTCCTCCCATTCCGAAAGGTGCAAGATGAGGATTCATTTCGAATGCAGTGAAGGCATTAGGATCCTTGCCTCTCCTCTTCCAATCGATCATTTCAGACGCACTAGCTTCTCGTCGAATGAATCTAAAAATATGCAAATTTCCAGCGTTTCAAATCATGATTATTTGATATGACACTTGCATCAAAATCACACTCACCGATCGGGATTGAATCTGTATGGTTCTGGGAAGAATTCCTCATCATGATTGAGCGAAGAGTAACTCAGCATCAGCTGAGTTCCTGCCTTGATCTCGTACCCATCGATCGTAAAATCATCCAATGCACTGAAATGGTGACCGGTCAAATCAATTCAAGATATGATTATTTACCAAAATTGCTAAATAATCGCATCTCAAAAGAATTGTAAGGATATTATGCCACTTATCGGTGGGGGATGTTCCAGGGCAATACATTGGACAGCCTTAGCACTTCTTCCATTGTCGCACACAGAAACGGGAGTTCCGCACGTGTTTCGTAGTCAAAGGAATCGCTTATGGGAGGATATCTCTGCAAAAAAACATATTGCACACGTTCCCTTCGCGAAAATAATTGGAAAATCACTTTCGGACTCAAATATAGTTTTTTTGGTTCCCACCCGTTAAAGATTCCTGCTGACCTGATGGATCTCTTCATGAAGTCGCTCTTGTAGTGAAGGATTCATCATTAAATAGATTATTGTCCATCGTAAAGCGGTCACTGTTGTTTCCATCCCACCGGTCCAGATATCTCCGGCGAGCGTAACGATATCTTCGAATCTGAACACACATATTCATTTCTACAAGTGCTTTCGTCGATATGACACGCTTAGCGTTGAAACTGGCCTTCTCCATTGATAGGTATCAAAAAAGAAGAACCAAATGTTAGTCATTGAACACATGTACAGATGTAATGCTCACCCGTTTTCCAGTTGATTCGGGTCTCTGAAATAGCTGAAGAAGAGATTGTGCTTGTTAATCTCATCATTGCGAGTTCCATTGTAGAGATTCTTATTCAAGGCAAATTTTCGCTCGAAGAACTCCTGAATTTATTTAGTTGTTGTAGTGCCGAGTGTCTACATCACTTACGGTGAGTTCATTTCCTCGTTGTCTGTATTCATAGTCCGCCCTTATGAACCATCGCATCCGCGGATATCGATCAACGATTACCATGGACACTGATTGCACCTGATATGAGTTGGCTATTCATCCATAGGTAATGGCTACTCGAGGCGATATATATAGTCAAAATCCGTACACTTTCAAGGATCTTATCCAGTTTCTCTTTCAGTTCCCATACTTCCCTGTCATTGATGTCGGTACATCTGAAGTATAGAATTTAGTTTGAATTGTCAATATTTAATTTATTTTCTGCCTGAAATAATTTCTTTCGAAACTATGGGGGCAAACGCACTTTCTTCCCAGCACGATGTCGTAAATAATTGCGAAAACAGCGAAGGCGATCGGCTGCTCGAGGTTGATGGACTAAAAGATCAGATATCAGTCAAGGTTTCAGCCAATGTGCAAACCTTTGAAGTGTTCGATCCCATAAGATGCTCAATGTGCTCGATCATCCTACCTGCAACCACTTCGATCTCTCGAGATATACCCGAGTTGTTCACATTCCGGCTGCGCAGATGCTGCAAACATCATCTTCACTAACGCAAAACTGTGCTAATATTATCTTACATTGCAATCAAGATTTATAAAATATAACATCAGATTCTGTTAACTCGAGTAAAAATAACTCACATTGTTTGCGAATCTTCTCCCCTTGATCCATGTCTTTCCAGAAGAGAGAATGACTCCAATCCCGTCGATTCGTCCTCTCATGAAGATACTCCATAAGTAGGTGGTAGGTCTTCCCTGCGCCTTGCTCACTATAAGGAAAATGTTTCTTAAATTTGTATGCACGAAAAAGCAATAATCAGGATTTAATATCCAATTTTTTAATGAACTACAAGTTCAAAATACTTTCAAGAATCTCACTTCTCGAGACCATCTTCAGTTCCTCGTAACCTGTAAATACAACGACGGGTCGAGGAAGATACATCAACAATATTTTGCTCTTGTATCGCTTCGACAGTTCGATCATGGTTCTCTGAGGCTCTCGAGCGTTGACCTTAAACAATTCTCGATCTAAACAGTAATCTGGCCACTAACCATTAGTAAGTTTCCAATAATCGGAAGAGGAAGAGGGCCGGGAGGAGCCATTCCAGGATAATACCAGTTGGGTATTTGTACGTAGGCCCATTCCTTGAGTAGTTGACAGATGATTTCCACAGAGAAAGCAATGGATAGACGAGCTACCACTGAATGGAATAATTTTGAAAAGAATTGAATTTTGAAAGTTAGCTAGGGCTTGCGAAAAAGGGTCAAAAAAAGGTAAAAAAAAAGGGCCCTCCGAATAATAAATCGTTTAGATAATGTAAATCACTTACGTGATTTAACACCGAAAAGGAGGATGATCGAAACTCCAAGGGACCCGACGACCTGGAAAATAATGTTGGACAATTTCAATTACTCGCCAATCTCTCACCATAATAATGACAGTAAAGATGATGTGAGCGAGTCGAACACGATTCTGTGAAGAGATGAACTTTAATGAGATGAAAATAAAGAACAATGGAAAACATGCGATCTGTTGTGATATATTTCATCGAGTTGATGAATTTTGTAAAGAAACTAGAGTTACTTACCTCATTGATCTTCCGCGAGTCGGAATCTATACGGGATATCGCGATTTGTTGAGAGATACTCGCGTCCAGTAGTCGATCTTTCCTATGGTGATCACAAGGTGGATCGTGAGGCTCCTCCATCACATCCATAAGAGGGTCGCGTGGTGGAATAGGAGGAGGCTCAGGATGCATCCTGCGATTAAATAATAAAAACAAGTAAGACTGAATCGAGACTGATAGCCAAATGAACCAGAAAAGTCCTTCATATAGGGAGAATCTAGGCTGGGAGAGCTGGGTGCCTACTATTCTATAGTCTATCACTTCTCCAATACTCGAATTTTCATGAAACTTTATTGTTGTTTTTGTTTTACGCGAAAAAGGCCATGGAATCGTCATCTAAGCGTAGTCGGTTATTTCAGCTGTTGATTGTTCAACTTGAATATGGTACAGAGATACACCAAATTTCAATAAAACACAAAGTCAATTCGATTCATCGATTTCATTGAGCACGACTACAATATTTCATGCGTGAATAATCGATGAAGTAGGTAAAAAAGTTAACACGAGGTCTAAATGGACGTCAATCAATCAATGAGAGAGGGCGAGTCGCTTTTCTCAGATATCGTCCTCTTATCAGGATTTCACTGAATCCTCAGACCTTTGATAGATAAGCTTGTCTGACAGGAGTACAGGGGGCAAAGTCTGTGGACGTCTGTCTCTTTCGTCTGATCACTTTTCCATCATAGTATTACTAGAAAGTGAATGGTTTTCTAAATTTTGAATTTGTCTATCTAGTATATGTATTCGACTTCTTTTTTCGAGAGAGAATAATTTCGAAATACTAAACGATAATATGGGGAGACAAGGAATGTATTTCTCTCACTAACGTTAATTCAACGTTCTTTCGAGTTCAGAAAATGAAAAGGCGAAACAAATCGATTCGATAGTGTGGATATTGGGTTCTTCTTGACTACCACTAAAGTGGAATATGTACTGAATGAGAATGTGTGAGGTGGAAACTGCGAGTAAAATGCGCTGGGAATACAGAGAAAAGATCGAAGACCGAAGGGGTTTATCAGAGAGCGATCTGATAGAAAACGGTGATGTCGACCTTTTTGGGACCTCTCACAGTCATTTCAATGGGAAACTAACGAGATCTACTTGGCGCTAGACAGCGCAAAAACCATGGGAAGAGAGAGAAATTGGGCAGGAAAACGCAGACAGAGGGCTTTTTAGAGACATCTCTTGAAGTGAATCAGAATTGATTATGAGATTCGAAGTAGACTGGGCAAAAACTGAACTTTTAACAGAAAAGAATTTCGAAGTCAAAGGTACTTTTTTCATTCCTTTTGTTGTTAATTTCACTGATAATAACCGGTCTGAGATCGATATCCTCCGAATAAGTTATCCCCCGTCCGGTATCCCCCTCATCGATTATCTCATTTCTGTCGGTGTTGCGCGCACCGACAGGAATGAGGGGATCGAGGAGGAAAAGAGGATTCATTCTCATGAAACCGACTCTTCTTACCAATTACATTCTCCAAATTGTTCACGTTCGTTCTTTTTTATTCATGTCACTGTTCCCTTCAGTTTCCTTATCTGTTGCGATACTTCCCGGTGGGATGAATGAGACTCTTATCAAATTCAAGACTGTGTCTGTCCTCTTGATTCACATTGATACGAGGAACGGAAATTAGAAGTGTATCTTGCCAGCCTTCGTTGCCTTTTTTGCGACAACGAGACTGATGATAACAGATCCGAGAAAGTAGAGAAGAGATCGGAGATCGAAGGAATTTTCGACAGCAAAATCTAACAGCGAAGCAAACAATGAAGCTGGGCTTTGGATTCCAGTCTCTAGGGTAACTAATACACGATATCGGAAAGTAAGTGGAGTAAAAACTACTAAAGATAGGAGGAAATCTGAACGGAGAAACACCTTCGCATTTATAGTGGGAGGTGAATTTCCGATCTTTGTGAAAAAACTCTGGATCAATCATAGCAAACTGCCCATTGTATTGGTAAAAATGTTTGGATAGTAAATGATGGCGCATGTAAGAGATAAAGCCAATTTGTAATAAATTTGGTATCCGTAATAATTCCATATATCTCTTCTATATCTCTTCTAGTTCTGAATACGGAATGCGACGGGCGGATCTTGAATACTGTGCATAATGCGAATTTGACTAATTTACTGGTAAACTAGCAAACTACGCTCGCTGCGCTCGCTCCGTTTGCTAGGTGTCGCCGGGTTATCCCAGTCATCTGCAAACGCTTCGCAACGCTTAACCAGTCATTTGCAAACGCACTATTTCTCACGAGCCTTCCGCGAGCGTGAAAGTGTATTTTTACGTTGATTTTTTAGATGAATAACGCTGCGCTCGCTCGGTCGCAAGGTATCACCGGGTAGCGTATTAAGGTTTTATCCCAGTCATTTGCAAACGCTAGCGAAAGGCTCGTGAGGTTGGGATGGAGGGGAGTACATCCCAACTTTTTTCGGATCGCTCACGGCCTCACGAGCCTTCCGCAAGCGTGAAAGCGTAAGAACCATATTCTTAAGTATAGTTCATACATGAGAGCTACGCTAAAAGTAAGTCTCCTTCGATTTATGACAAAAGTCATAAATCTTACCCAGTGAACTAAGTTTGGCCTAGTTGACATCTTTGGTTTACGATGATAGTGGTACGGTATCGATTTATGTCAAAAGTCATAATCGTGAAATATTTGGCTCACCATTGAATCAATTTGGTTAAGTTTCCGACGAAAACTGCGTAAAATACGGATTATTGCATAATTAATACGTAATATTGCATAGTGATGATGAAATAGGTTATTGATTTTTTCGAGAATTTCATCACGAGTCTTTTGGTTCATTACATGATCGATTTGGTTCAGTTTGAGCCGAGTTCTACGCGAAAAACGGATTTTTGCATAATGATGACGAAATCAATTATCGATTTTTTTTTGGAAAAAATTTTTGGAAAAAAAAAGTCTTTTGCTGAAGGAGTTAGGCATGGAAATGAGTGAAAAGGGCGATTTTGAGCATTTTCCGGAGCGTGACATACATACATACCCACATACATACATACGGACGGACAGACAGACACAACAATTTTATAGTCTCTTAGTAATTAATATAGTGAACACATTTAATTGTAGAAATGAATTATATGCAAAGTGTTTATTATTGAATATTTAGACATCGAAATAAATCGGTATTTGAATGAACACGAATATTGTCAGAAGATATTACTAAATCTGTCCTTCAATCGGATTCGGCTTTTATTCCACTCTCAATCGCAATGTGATGAGCACCCTAAATTTTGTCACTGATTGCTAAAAAAAACCTCGTAAATCTCACATCTTCGTCGGTTGATCGATTCTTCTTTATTAGGGGCTCATTTACATCCGCTTCAATATTGCCTGATTTCGATTTTGTAGATAAATTCGTTCACTTACTCACCTGCTTCATTGTTAGAATGAAGTCTTTGCATATGAACTTCCAGTGTGTTTTTATCCTTCATGGATCTCGAGCATAATGTGCAGCGAAGATCTATATAGAAGTATGTAGATAAATTCACGTAAGATCTAGATACATGAGTGCGTTCTTTCATGACACTTGAGTCGATGAGCGGTAGTAAATAGCTTTCCACACTGGAAGCAAGCCAACTTGTCGTTGTCATTATTTGATGCAGTGAAAAATAGAAACGGCTCATCATCATCATCATCTTCTGCGTAGGTTGGAGCACCAACGGTATTCCTCTTCAGTTTCTAAATGAAGCTTATTTGAAATCAAAAATGCGAACCTATAAAACCTGTCTAAATCCGACGTATTCGGAAGGATCGATACAAGAAGAACATTGTATCACAGAGCTCTCACTCTGAGACTGTCCTACCTTTAGCACGTTTGCAGCTTCATTCTGAAAATGATTTACACCTTCTTTATTATTTTGTTGTTGAAAACCCATGTGATTTTGTTTCAAAGTGTGTACCTCGATTGCAAAAGAGTTTTCCGCAGGAGGAACAACATGCGAAGTCGCAACTCCTTCTTGTCTCGCTTTACAAGAATTATATGGAATAGGAAGAGTCATGTTCTGATGAAAATTGTTATGATCAAGATCCGGGTGAGAATGTGGAACCTCATGTTGCGTGACATACCTTTGGCGTTTCTATTGCATTGAGTACTACCGAGTCCGTAGCTTGTTGAGTGCAGATCAATGTTGGTGTGCCAGTGGAAACAACTGAGTTCTGCAATTTTTTGTTCGCTCACCACTTATCGTAAGATAATTTTCCATTCCACGCGTAGCCGAACTTTTATCACCGTAGGGAGAAGTTAGGCACAGGTCGTGAGGACGCTAGTGATCTACCTTCCCCTACCTTCTTCTTTTCTTTCTCCTAGACAATCGATAGGTCGCAAACGAGCACATTTCGTTCACTGACCATTTCAAAAGGACAATAAAATTAATCGAAATTTTTAAAGGTGGTATTGAAAAAGCTCACTCACAGATACATCGTTTGGTTGAGAATCGTTTGATTCAGGCTGCAATTCAATACCATTAATCTCAAGATTTATATTGTTCAGAGAACCCCTCTGAAGAACCTTCAGTTTTTTCCGTGTTAATCCTAACCTGATTTAGGAGGGGACTAGTACTGTTACTATTTGCTCCATCTTCTGAAGGAGATCGACTCAGTGAAGATACCGTTTGACTGAGCGCTTCGCAAAGCCCGTATGTGAGAGTGCGAATGGAATCACTGAAAAGGCAGATGACCTATTCCTGACAATGCAATCGATGATAAAATTGCCTCTCGACTGTTTCTTGACTGAGAGCATAGGATCCTGACGAGCGGAGGGCATTATTTGCCATGTCCAGGCTCTAAACGAAGACATAAATTATTCTAGAAGACAACATGTATCAGCAAAGATAGTTGGCCGAATTCGAGGATCTAAATTTTAAAATGAACTTTATGTGTAGTTCAACTCAAAGCATTCAGTATATTTTTCACAAAATTATAGAGTAAAAAATTAGAATAAACTCGCAATGGAACTGGTAATGCCTTTGCTTTCTATAATTTGCAACACATTGAGAGCATCGAAAATTACATGACCTAGACGGTCGTTCTGTGATTGCGCAAAGATTGAAACCTGCAATATAATTCTTTTTTTTTCTCTGCAGTCTAAGAAGTCTTGTAAAAAATAAACACAATTAAAGATAAAATAAAAACAGACCTTTCCCTTCAGTTCCTTAATTAATGTGCTGCAGTTGTTAGGAAGGGGCATCCTCTCGACAGAGAAAATTCACCTGACTTTAGATGAGTATCTGAAAGGAGAGAAATAAAGAGAGACTATACGAATCCACCTTTGAAGCACTCACATGATTCACGTCGAGAGGTATCAGGACTTCGAAGGGGATAATTAAAGGATTGTGTGTATCCTCATTTCGTGCGCTATTTCGCGGGGTCTGACAAAGAGAAACTTCATCGTTTCCTTCCCTATCCTTCTTGATCTTTAAAATAGAATACTGATGAGAAACTAATGAGCAGAGTGCACAAGTAATATTAGTAGAAATCAGGGATATGGTCAGAACGAAATTCGACGAGTTTTTACGACGGACAAGCACAGAAAGATTTGCAACTGAATTTAAACAATTTTCTGAAAAATAGCATTGAGTCTTTGAGGGTATGATTAATGGCCGGCGTCAATGACTAACCTAAACCGTGCAGACACAAAGAGTGTTTTATTGTCAGGTGCTCGTCGATTATCGAGGCCTTGTGTTTATTGAATACGACGAAACGAATTCCGCTCGACGCCATTCACTTCGCGGAACGGAAGAATAATTTGCGCCTTCGATATTGTGTTTGAGTACTTCTTATGACCTCGTGGTCCGGAGGAGTGCAACATCCACAATTCACTCGCTCGATATGTCGATGTTGAATATCGATTAAAGCATATTCGAGATTCGAATTGTTCGTCTCTTTCCCCGCACCACTCGATTTACCCTCTTTGTTGGGCGGAGGATCCTCTATAGGCCCGCCATCTATCCTATCCCATCACCTAACGGCACTTCTCATCAAACGACATCTCTAGAAAGAAAAGGGTCTTGACGTCATTCGTTGGCAACATTTTCCCTCTTGAAGAAGGAGAAGAAGCAAACACTGGCTGTCCAATCTAGAGAGTCTTTTCGAAGTAGTGACCCTTACTCTTTCCAACCAATGGAACGAGAGAGAGGGGAGAGAATGGAGATAAGCATTGGGGAGTTGAGAGACGGTTGGGAGAGGGAACAAACATTTCTAGTAACTGTCACTCACTATGCAGCATACGAAGCTGTTTACATCACTCAAGTTGTAAGAAAGTTTCGACGTGAGAAGACAGAACAGCTCTATCTTTCGATTTTTACTCTTTCGCAACTTGCTGATTAAAATATTCCCAAATTACATTCGCAAACATTGAAATATTTATAGTGGCGATGGCATCAAAAAGTTTATTCGTCGTTCTTCTACTCCTCATCGACATCTATTCGGTTCACTCAAGCACAGGACATCGTGGCTACTCACTCGATGGTATGAATAGAATTGAGAGATACGAGTCGTGAAAATGAGCTAAATCACTTGAGTTTTCTATTCCAATCTCGAAACACAAGTTTTAAATTCTCCTCTTAACTTTCATGAACAACGTTGCGATCAAGTAAACGTGTGCCACTATTTTAGTCTTCGTCGAAGCACCCGAATGCAATAAGCACTGCAAAGCAAAGGAGTATCGGAAGGAACAGATGGAGTGGTGCTGCTGGTTAGATTTTATTATCTTAATTTGATCATTGTAAATACATTATTGTGAGACTATTTCAATCAAAAGAGTTCTAATTTAAGGATCCTAATATCCTTTAATACATATTTCTTCTCCAGGGGCACGGGCCATTCTCGCACTGCCATCTGCGAGTGCGACACTACTGACTCAAGCAACTGCACCGTCCGCTGCTTAAAGAAGAAAAATTAATTCAGTTGATTGATCCTTGATCCCATTGTGCACTTCTTACTCTACCTCAAAACCTATGCGTCTTACTACCTCATTATCTCTTTGTTTGTATTTATAAATGTTTTCTTGTTGATGGGTATTCATTGGAGATATTCATGCACGATATCATGCGCAAGATATGCTAGAAGTGTTATAGAAGTAATTATCTCTCGAGGTTAGAATACAGGAAGGAGGAAATACAAGAATGATGATACTATTGAGTCCAGTGTTCAAGTGAAAAAGGACGAAGCAATTCGTTTCATTATTTTGAATTCACGAACAAAAAAGTTACATACTACATTCTTCACTGATATATAATTGTTATCACTGTCACAGCGATTCTCTAAAAAAATTGTGGTGCTTTCGAATTCAGCCAACATTCAAAGTGTCGATCTCTCACACTTTCCCATTATCGTTCGCTACAGAACTCCTTGAAATACTTACTCCGTACCACCATTTCCTCTCACTGGGCCATTGCGTGTTTCTTTTCTCGGTCCCTCGTCATCGGTCCATACAGCTACAAATAAAGAGGAACTACAATATCCGTGAAGCGATGATTAACTTCCTACGCGTCATTTGCACGAATTTTGCTGGCTTTCCATAAAAAAATCGTATCCAAGAGTGAAAATTGATCGTACTTATTTTGAAGCTTTTTGAAATTAAGTTGATTTGTTGAACTGATCGAATACTCGAACATATCTCGCTTTTCGACTCTTTGTATGCAGCTTCTTTAAATGTCTTTAAAAGTATATAGGTACTTGGGCTTTTTGCCAAAAGGTCTCGAAAATCACATCGCCGTTTATCAATACGAGCTATAAAAAATTAGACGTCCAATTGCGTCATTTTCAAGACGTTCATCTCTAATGTTCTCAGCAAATGCTTTTTTATATTGTTCAGTGCTTCATAACGATCTCGGCTCATTTGCATTGTCTTGCCGTCACTTTTACTTTACTTATCTTCAAATTGAGCTTAATCGTAGTCCATGTTTCCATTCTCCCAATTCCCGCTGTCTTCACTTTTGCTCCCCGTTCGATACGTGTTCAACCCGGGGATGTCTGGGCATTTCTTGCATCGAAATTATGTTTGCATTATGCCATACGTGTCCTATGAAAGAAAGTGATGAAAATATGTGAGCACCTTCAGATCTTATTCTTCTGATCTTTACCTAATTTCCTGATTAGGAATTTGTGCATCCACTGGAACATTCAATACATCACCACTAACGAACGTTATTCATTTTGACGATTCTCCGAACTCGTGGAAAATTTTCAAACACTGATTACCTTCACTCTAATATCGTTTCCTTCGCTCTGCAGATTCATTCAATTTCTTCATTACATATGTACTTCTTATTCATTCTCCAACTTGTCTATGGAGATGTATTCGAGCCAATCTTCTGTGTACTTTACGCACTTGGGATCTATAAGATCAATAAAAGCAAAAAACCAATATTCCAATCTGAGTTCTATCTCTTCACAATGGCCACTGGTACGAAATGTAGTCTATTCTTTAAGGTCCCAATGCCAATTACAGGCACCTGTGCCATTTCCAATGTTCTTATAAACTTTGGAATGAGAATAGTAGACGTACGAACAAGATGGTTATTGCATAGAGGTAGTTTTCCTACAAGTCCTGAAACTTCTCATGGGATAAGATTTCGTTTTCAGACCTGCTGTGCAATATTGGGGGATGGCTATCTCATTATTTTGCACTTTGTCTGACTCTTGGGAAGATTTTGACAGTGATGACTCGATTCACATCTATTTGTATCGCTACCACACATAGAAAAGTGAGCTCTTTAATACGAATTTACCTGAATCTTATCAATTTTTAGTTCTGGACTAAACGAAAGACATATTCTCTTCTTTTCGGAATGTATCTTCTTCCCTTTCTTGCATTCGCCTTCTATCCCTTCCAAAAGGCCGTATTTGCTTCCACTTCTGATGGATATGGGAGATACCTTGGAATTGAGGGCGTTTGGTATAAGGTTGGTCGATTCTCAATAAACATAGGTCAAAGAGTTGATAATCAGCTAGCGAAGGCATTCGGAACCGTTGGATACATTCTCTTCCTTTTTACAACTATTCCCATGTGCGGCATAGCCATATGGAGATTGAGAAACGATCGATTGGTAAGCACACAAAGGTAAGGGAAACGAGTAAATTCTTGAGGCTCTAACTTCTACTTCTCGATCTGTTCCCAAATATGAAAGATCTCTTCTTGTTCAAGCCACTGTTCTCACAGGAACTCATCTACTCAAAGCCATTCTTCAGGTTTTTTAAAAATTCACACCAAAATCTTTAAAAAATGAGCACTTTCATGTGGTCTGGTTCGTTGCACTCTATGTGCATGCTACTGAACTTCAAACTACAATTTTGAACTATGTGGGTCGTCAATTCGTCTTCTTATGTTACATTATGTTAGTCTACTTCATTTCAGTACATGATTCCCAATACACTATCTTCTTTCGCTGAGCCTGTCCTCCTGCTCATGACTTCTACTCAAGTCAGAAAGGAATTATTTCCCTGTTATTACAAGAGTCGGGTGAGAAGTCAACCTATTCCCCTCACGACTTTCTCTAATTCGGCTGCTCTTCCAACTTCTCCTTTGTAACACTCCCATTCATCATTTCCACTGCATTTATATTCACTTCCATACAGTTAACGCAAACTCATAAGATGAGAATAAAGTCATGCTAGCTCACTTTTTTCAACAGGGTAATTCGGTTGAGCGTGGTAGAGCGTGGAGAGATTCTCCATTCTCCATTCTTGCGCTCACGACGTGCGGTCGACTCTCACCCCCGCTCTCTTCCATCTCCAGTTTGGAGAATCCTCGTCCGTCAGCTTGGGCGGCTGGATGGACTACTTCGATACTCAAGAGCCATCGACTAAACGCGACGGACCATCGACAACTAAAAGCTAAGAAGAAACCATCCCTTGACCCATTGTCACAGAGTGCGAAGAACCCGATCCCCTCCATAATGATGTTTCCCCCTGCAAGCACTATGCCTTGAATCAGGATAAATGTATGTATGTATGTGGTAGAATACCATTGATTAGATATGGGAAGTAGTAAGCCGAGATTCCTAAGGGAACGGAGATGGCGTAAGACCTATCAGAGGACCCGAATGCCCACCGATTACCGTAACATATGCACAACTAGATGTCAGTGTTCCGTTCCGTTTTTTTGAGAATAAGATGAGAGAAGAGAGGAGGCGGAACGCCAGAGAGAGAGGGCGAGATCACTATCCTACTATCCGACACACAGAGTTTCAGATCGATTTTTTCCTGTATAGAGTACTCCTGCGAAGGCATAATACTGATCTACAATATTTTAATGTTGTCATCGTTAAGATATTTATCAAAATAGGCGACAATATGATGAGGTTGCGCAAATTGAAAATTAAGGGCAATACGTAAGGGAGAAGTCGCCTCCTGCTGGTACGGAATATAACTGCAATGAATGAGAGATTTAACATTTTTGAACTACAAATTAAAAATAAAAAAAACAAAAGTAAAATTCACGAACTTTTGCCTTAGTTATAGAAAAACAATCTGCGCTTCTGCATGTGATTACTTCATCGCCACTGAAATGGCTACTTGTTACTGAAAATAGATAAATAGCACTACAATTAAAACTCAATTTTTATGTTTCAATTTTTAAGAATTTTAGAAAATCAACTGCTTACTTTGTGGAAGTAGCCTGCATGCCAGTGTCAAATCCTGTGACAACATTGATGACGTAAGCGTCGTCACTCGAGGGAATTTCAAGCTTGAGCACGAAAAACGCGGTGGTCAGTCCGCGCTCTCCGTTGGTGAAATTAGTGCTGTTGTGCTGAATTTAAAGGGACCCGGCACACTTTGAACATTGATGCTCAGATGAAAGAACTCCCTTTTCCGATGAAAATGGAAAAAATAAAAAAAATTTTAAAATTTTTCTTAAAGAGTTACGAATTTTCAAAGTTCACATCCGGATCCGGCTTTTAGGCTGGGTACAGCCGGCTCCGGTGACATCCCGAACCGTCCTTTAGGATACAGTCGAATCGCGCATTCTCCGGTCGCTCATTCTCCGGCGCACCATGAGTTTCTTTTTTTTTGTACGATCGATTTTTCAATCGATTTTTACAATTTCTCGTTATTTTATTTTTATTTTCAAATATTTTTGGTGTAGGGACACGATGAACAACCCGTACGCCGAAAATTCCGTATTTCTGTAGTCCCCCGCGCTTGTTATCGTCGAAATACGATTTTGCTTGCACCCTCCTCGGCTTGTTTCGCTCGTTAATTATACTTTATCCTCGAAGGCCGCGAGTTTTGTCGTTACGTTTGTTAAATACACCCAATGAGCAAAGCCCACGCCAAAAATGCCGCAATTCTGAAGGCGTCTACGTCCGTTATCGTCGAAATTGCATTTTGCACGCGCTGATTTCGGTATTTATCAATCGATAATTATATTTTAACCTCGATAGCCGCGAGTTTTATTGCTACATGGGCTAAATAGGCACCATGGACTACCTCCACGTCAAAAATACCGCAATTCTGTAGTCGTCCACGCCCGTTATCGTCGAAATTACATTTTGCACGCGCTGATCTCGACATTTTTCGAACGATAACTTGCGTGCACTGTCCTGCACTCGACATAGCAGCGAATAATTGTTTATTAAAATTGATGAGCGACCCATACTTAACTCCCTGCCCTATTTTGAGACCGATAGGTGATTGTGGACGGATGGTGTATGTGGAAACGTCCAAGATGCTCTATATTTTTACCACTGTTTAATCGAGGGAGAGATGACACAGTATCGAGGGAAAGCATGGCATGATGGAATTAAGCAGCCAAAAGAGTATTTTTGATGATAAATAACCCCTTTTTCGGCTATCTTCGTATTATACCGTATAAATAAATTAGATACAACATTGTTTGATCAATAGATCAGCCGACCCCATTACTCCTTTTCAATTATGTTCACAGCTTGAAACATCTGCTTCACAATCATCCTTTGTTCAACAAGATTTATATTAGGAATATTTAAAACAATAATTGCGAGATCAAAATATATACAACACAAGCAATGCTGCCTTAGGCAACTAAGGCGCATGCTCCTCCGGCAGCCTTGATCTTCTGTTCGGCGGAGTGGGAGAAGAACTTGGCCTTCACAATAACGAGCAGTCGAGGATCTAAATGTAAAAGTATATAAACGTAAATATAACCAATGAGTGTATTGACTATTTTTCGAACTTTTCACTAGTCAAATAGACCTTCCCCATTCTCTTCGCCTTTATTTCAATGCAATACGTTCAGTGCAATAAGTTATTATGGTCAATATATGAATATATTCGAACAGAATAGCGGTGCATTCTATGAATATTATTTTACGTAGGGAAAAGACAACGTTCGTAATTCCAAGTACTACCAACTCAACAAGCTAACTAATACAATTTACCTACTGCAATCAACGTTGATAACTGCCCGTTTTTTTGCTCAAACAGGCTCACATTTTGCTTGCCTGATTTCAACTCAACACTACCACCAAACGCAACAACGGTCTACGAAATTGGGCTGACTAAGACGTGATTATTTGCGGTAAGTAAGAATTTTTTTAAACCCACCTATAAGTATCCGTTAACGACACAGTCGTTGACGGAAGGCCTTGTAGATGTTGATCGTGGGGCAGTGCTCACGGCTCTTGCTGAGATGGTAGTTCCTCATACCTGATAGAAGCAAATCAATTATATATTATAATCACTGATTATTCAGTGTTAAGCGACCTCCTTAATAGCACCTTATTCGAGAACAAGAGCCCCTGAACCAGGTGAAGGTACAAAAGCCACCGAAATTTAGATACCCCTTATATTGGGCGCTCTTCGCTGTTACCTGGGTATTCTTCTCGCAAAATATTTTCTCCCAATCCTTTTACTACCTTACCTGCTCGATATTTACATGTAATTTGTTAGAGCGGATGTTGGTTGTACCAAAAACAGAAAAGTTCCAAGTTTGCAAGGTTACAATTACCTATTCAAAATAATAAAAGGGTCATATAAACCTTTTTTTAATATAAATAATCGCTCACCATTTGACTCCCTTGAGGGAGAAGTGGCTGAGCCCGAACGGCTCAACCGTGTCCAGTAAAGGCGACCTGAGCATAACGATTTTCGATAAGATAAACAGTTAAAATAATTAAATTATCCTTTAAAATATTCGCCACACGGGCTCAACCAGCTGATAAAATTGTTTAAAATGAAAATGAGATTTAAAACGAGCTTACATCGTCGTCCTGAAGGACGAGTGCGGCGTAGACGCAAGCCTGCTCCTCGATGGTCGACGTCTTGTTCTAAATATAACTCATTTGATTGACACGAATACTTTTCAAGACAATTAAAACTAGAACAATGAAGACGAGGACGATTTAAATATAAATATACTAAATGAATATTAATATTAATATATAAATACGAAAATATATAGTGAAGTGCAATGCTATTTGGTGAAAGGCCAATATTTTCGAAGACTAGTGTACTTGAGGAGCCACGCAGGCCGCGCGTTGCCAAATACCTATTGATAATGCCAGTAATACATTAAATAGACTAAACAGATTGACTTGACGGAAGGGAAAAAAAGTTTCGAAACGTGAAGTCAGCGGCTAGCTGTAAACCAACTCGCAAAACATCCCATATTATGCGATTTGGCCACGAAAAAGGAATATGATGGGATGATTATGATGAGGGGCTGCGGCGAAACATGAAATAAACACGCAAAATGTAACAAAACAACTGTGAGAATCGATTAACAAGCAAGAACAAGTAGAAAGCGCACAAGTAGAAAGCGTGAGAAATCCTGAAACTCCGCCCCCCAGGCGCCTCCCCCGCCTCGTACCCAGCATTCTCCGTTTAGCAGGAGTAGTACTGGGTTCAATACTCGTGGAACACTTTATTAAATACCGTACTTTTAAAATTTAATATTTAATTTAAATTGAATTTTAAATTATTTTTATTTTTTCTAATAGATTTCTGTGGTGATTTCACACCACTAGAAAGTTCATTGTCAAACATGACCAGGTCCCTTTAAAATGCCTCCTGAATTGAAATATGCAAATCATTACAAGTTCATAAATATAGCTCTGTCCGGCTTCAACCATGGTGATATGAGTGTTCACTACACTGCCAAACGGACTTCCACAAACCTGAAAAAAAGAAGAAAATGTAGAAAATTTTACATTGACAATCTCCGAACAGTTGTTATAGATATGAAGAAGTTGGACAGCAAGGGCGCCGTGGAGAATAGTATAGGCAACGATTAGTAGTAAGTAGCGCATTCTTGTAAAGAGTCGAGGAAGATGAATGGGGTATAGTATATGAGGCGGTTTGCGTTAGGATCAACAAGTGTATGGAACATGTAAAAAATCGAAAGGGCTCAAAAGTTGGCCTTAGGGTTATTTTCGATGCTGAACAACCTGGTATGGTCAATTTCGCAATATGTCCCCTTTTCGCTCCAGAGGGGCACCCACTCATTTTGCCTGAAAATGCGTTTTTCGAGTTTTTCTCGTCAGAAACGAGTCAAAAACTCGTAAATTCTAAAAGTATATATCAGAATTTCGAGCTCTATCTCGTGGTTATGTTGAAATGTCATGATTGTTTTTCTTTTTTGAGAAAAATACGATTTTTGACTCGATCGAGTGCGGGCAAAATCCTTTGGGCAAGTGAGAGAGCATGTTTTTATGATCATTTTGCGCTATTTGGTTAGATATTTGACTGTCACAAAAGATGTTTTATATCGATTTTTGTGAATAGACGAAAAATAAAATTTTCTGAATACCTCCGTGTTGGTGCTCATTTTGAAGAGTACGTTGAGCTGATCATTTTTTGTGTTGGACTTTTTCATGAAAACGTTTCCTTATGATGTTACAATCGCTCAAATTCTCCTTTTTTCACGAGATGTCCGATAACAACTTTTTCGATAGCTGTAATTTCCTAAGAAAAAGTTTTCATGAAAAAGTCCAACACAAAAAATGATCAGCTCAACGTACTCTTCAAAATGAGCACCAACACGGGGGTATTCAGATAATTTTATTTTTCGTCTATTCACAAAAATCGATATAAAACATCTTTTGTGACAGTCAAATATCTAACCAAATAGCGCAAAATGATCATAAAAACATGCTCTCTCACTTGCCCAAAGGATTTTGCCCGCACTCGATCGGGTCAAAAATTGTCTTTTTCTCGAAAACGAAAAACAATCATGATATTTCAACATAACCACGAGATAGAGCTCGAAATTCTGGTACATACTTTAAGAATTTACGAGTTTTTGACTCGTTTCTGACGAGAAAAACTCGAAAAACGCATTTTCAGGCAAAATGAGGGGGTGCCCCTCTGGAGCGAAAAGGGGACATATTGCGAAATCGACCATACCAGGTTGTTCAGCATCGAAAATAACCCCTAGGGACAACTTTTGAGCACTTTCGATTTTTTACCTGTTCCAGACCCCCGTTGGGGCTTGTTGATCCTTACGCAAACGGCCTCATATACAACCGACTAACCACTGTGATTACACAAACTGAAGGGCACGTCATCATAGAATTCGGCAATAATGATGTAGAAAAGTCTTCGATGAGTCATCGATATTTGAATATTGATTATTATTTCGCATTTTTGTAACAAAACAAACTCGCCATATTTTGTTGATTTATTTTTGATTTCGTATTGATTTCATTGCTATCCTATATATTGCTATACATGTTTGCACCCAAAACAGAGCAAACATGTGATTGCTCTTGATAGTTTGGAAAATATCAATTGAGAGACTCTGAATCTAACTCTGAATACGTTCAATATCCACCGCCCGAGGGATTGTGCAATCCTGTGTTAATTCCAACTCTAACTTTCATTAAACCTCGGGAATGCAATTTCCCAGTATTCTTTGCCCTCGGAATCTCAGTGTTTCATTAGGATTAAGAGGGCGTTGTGCCTTTTCAATTTCGCCTTCTTTATTTCCACATTCTATGCCTTCTCTTCACGAGATGGAGTGGATTCATCTACATCGGATCCAAAAGGTACATTTTGAATTCGAATTTCATACCTTTTCAGTAAAATATCTCCATTACTAAATTCTTACTTTTAATACATTTATCCTGAATTAAACAACAAACCCACAGGAAAAAACATTAGATAGGAGGGGATTGGGATCTTCGTTCTCATAACGGGTGGTCTAGGGCGGGGCAATCATTGGTTTTACTCATTACTCTTATTATTATTGTAGATCCAAACAGCTCTTTACATCTTCATGACGATCGTTGTCATCACTGTCATCTACTTTGCCTGTTACTTCCCGTGCATCGAACATCCGGTAAGCAGCTAGCTGTTCAAAAACGTAAAGCACACATT
This sequence comes from Pristionchus arcanus, assembly GCA_900490705.1. NCBI lineage: Eukaryota > Metazoa > Nematoda > Chromadorea > Rhabditida > Neodiplogasteridae > Pristionchus > Pristionchus arcanus. The sequence continues at coordinate 328,983 of LS486930.1, read as the reverse complement.
ATTTCGCAATGGTCTCTCGCTCTTTCTGACGGAGAGAGAACATGTGAAATAAGAAGTGCGATAATTTGAATTCCCACTTCACGATACCATGCCAGACCCCTGTGACCACATCATAACGAGTTTGTTCAGTCCGATTCTTATGGCAACTGGACGTACAAGAGAAGAATGGCGGTTTTCTTCCGCGATTTTGTGAGATGCAACAAATGCTTCGGAGGAGAGAACTTCACCAAGTGCGATCCTCCCTAAGTCGAACTCTGTTAAGCTCAGCTAAGCTAGAAGCTTGTTCTCATTTACTCTTCAAGTCATCCGAATCCAACATTTATGTACTACGATAAATATGTTAACCTCGATAATTAATGAGAAATTCGGATACACAAATTCGGAATCGACCATAGAATTGTTGAAATGGGAAAATAATTCAGTGGTTTGCCTATTTTGCTGAAAATAAAGGCGTCAAGGGAAAATCTGTGGAACTTACAGTCCAAGAATATAATGCGAAGAATGTAAGATTATTATCATTGGAGTCTAAAAATGCATCTAATGAGAGGCGCGTTCATAAATTCTGCACTTTTTCATACACTCACAAATAATATTCACATTTTACGTTATCGTTCAAATCTTCTCATGAACGCGTTTAATGTAAGAATCCTTACAGCAATAAAATACACTTTTTCGTATGATCTATTCTATAACGACCCCAAAGCAGTATGTAGTTCGTATAAAGAGCAATGCAGCTTACACACAATATTCTCTTTGTTGATTACATACAATTTGAAAACAATTTCAACTTCGTTTCCTTGGTCGGCTGCGCACCCGCTCAGTATTTCCCGAATGGGCTATTTTAGTCGTTAGACTGAGCTCATTCGCTTACCTCATGAGTACACAACCCATCAAATTCCTCTATCTCTCACTAAATTGAACCCACTGCTCAATGGGAGCTGAGATCGTAGATCGTTCTCGATAGGAAGTTCACCCCTCACTCAATTACGTGGCAATAATAGCCTCTCTCCACAAAGGTACCGCATTCTTCAATTATCCCTCCCAGCTTCGTCCCTCTCACCAAATTTAGGCTTCATCTTTCATTTCCGGTGTGGCATCATGTCGAGAGCACCAAACATCGAAAAACTCGATGAAATTTGTAGAGAGAATCTCCCTTCTCCAAATTACGGGTGTACTGTAGGATGAGGTCTCTAATTGGTCAATAAATTGCACGTTTCGTAATATATTTCTGTAGATCTTTGACCGTAATAACGTTTTGATTACGTATACCGTCTCGAATTTTTAACGTATCGATGACAAGACTAGATAATAAAGACTACAGACTACCACGATCTTGGACATTTTCTAGTAATGTCATCCTTGCAGTAAACCTTGCAGAAATGATGTAATGATGCAGCAATATCTGTCAACATCAAATACCTAAAAAAAATCTGCCCTACGAGCTGCAACTGGTGTCTAAGACACAGCATATTACGCTCGCAGAAGGACGTGAATATCTAAGTGCAGAGATGCAATAAGAAATACACAACCAGAACGGATAAACAGATCACTAAAACTCAGACTTTTCAGATCTTCGCACCTAGATATTCGATGGTTCGTTGATCCGTAGTAATCAACAATTTACGTGAAATGAGCGAGATCTAAGCCTGTCAACGATTTCCCTCATCTCTTCCTCGGAATATTCAATCAATCAATCAATTTATTATTTCATACAATTGTTGCTAGATGAGGATGGGCGGAATTGTTCTTAGGCTGTATTCGGAACATTTCATTTACACTATTCGTCCTTCCCGCTGGAACAGTTCGAGAACGTCCATTCTTCCCCTCGGGGTTTCGTCACCTTGACAGTTCAATCGCCCGTTGTAACCATCTTCCCTCTCGGCAATCACGGATATCGCTGGCATTGAAACGAGAAAGTGCTCCAAACCACATAGACTCTCGCTCTGTCCGACCCTCGAGGGAGCATGTGTAATGGAGAGATCGCATCGCTTGCGGCAACCGCCTTTCCATCATGGATAAACAGCTGAAAGGGCGAGGGAGATCTACGATCTCTGCACTCATGCCATGGATCGCTTAGTGATAACGAGGCACTTCCTTAAACGGTTTCCACGTTCGCAAAGGTGATAAACTCGACTGATTGTTGCCCTAGGAAGCTATCATGAATATGAAAAGCTTAGATTCTAGAAGTATCCAGTCGTTGGAAGCCTGAGAATCAGTTCAGTGTCTGCAATACGCCATCTGTCTGAACCTCCCAAGGCGATTGGGCGCAAAAACAAAGTCGAGTGTCTACCACGTGTTTCTATTTTCGTGTATTGTCATCAATTGCAACAACCTTGCAGCTGTGTTGCCATCCTTATCACTTACTGTGAGGTGGATAACCAGTCGGATTAATGAGTATCTATCTGATTTGCATGCTCTTGTCAGTTAGAGATCATAGGTGGAACAATTAAGGGGGCGGTTGAACCGTGCTTACCAGCTAGCCCATAAGAGGAGGGGAAGACAGGAGGAGGAGGAGTCACTCCTTAATCAGTCAACAGTTTCACTGCCACTCTCGTGCATTCACTCGATCACACGATGCAGCACTCCTTCATTATCATCACAACAAGTGAGTGTTCTCCTTTTATCAGCTTTGGGTACTCCCAACCGTATCCCAATCGTTCAAATCAGCCTAGTGAGTGCACCGCTAGTGTCTGCTAGTGCTACTGCTAGTGTCGTAGTATCGCTACTATTGTGCGTACAGCGTACCGAATACCGTATTCCACCAAGGTCTTCTTCCATATTACCGTACCCTCCTTTCAGTTCTGGCTACCGTATCCTGCTACGATGCCTTCTCAGCCTACCGCGAGCAGCGCTCGATCTACTCCCGTCCCTTTTTCGAGCCTCATGTCCGCAAACCGATCGGATTTGTTGCAGGAGAGCCAGTGAGTCCATCCCCTCATCCATCCCCATGCTAAACGAGTGTCACATGTGAGAGGAGAAGTCAGTCTTGAGGGAAGGGGTGAAATGCAATCCGGCTGTTTTGAGGGCGGTGGCTGAAAGGTGAGAGTGAGAAGACGGGCGAGTAGGTGGAAGGAGGTACGACGAGACGGGGGTGGATAACATGGACGGGCGGCTTCGAGAGATGATATTTGAGACAATCTTCCGTTCAGATCTATCCGAGATCGTATGGAGACGATGATAGCAGAGAGGGAGGATCGAATTCTGATAGTGGAGAGCTCGTTATTGATGAGAATGGAGCAGTATATCGAATGCAGAAGAGATTCTCCATGTTGAACATTCTGAGACGAAAAGTGTACAACTAATCTGACCCATCATATCTTACCCCCAATCGCCCTTGATCTTTGATCTTTCTTTCATTCATTCAGTACAACGAAACGCCATTACGAGTATATCTCCCACTCTTATTCAGTCATAAATCTCGGCTTCCGATTCATTTCGATTCGTGCTTTAATTTCACCTCTCTCATCGTAAATTCACTGTAATAAGCGATAAACGTTGAATACTCAGTGGGATCTCTCACTCTGGACTCTCGAGAGGTGTTTTCCCCCCTGCCCGCCTACTCTCCCCCTCTCTCCTCCCGTCTGACTCTCTTCGAATCACCCACTCTCTCATCTCCTCTATGACACCTCTTCTCCCCCCGGGGGTGGGACTCATCCAGGCACGTATTACAGCATTAAAGCCATCCACAAGTCCGATCCCGTCCCTCCATTTCAACCCGAGATTCATTTCCACAATCGAGTTCGCTCTTGATCACACCTTCCTCCTCATTGTGTTCCATTCACTTCTTAATCCCTGATATTGACTCCCGACTCTGGTTCACCAGAAGTTCCTATTAGCTAACGAGCAAATACCCTATTTGAACCCACGTGCGAGTGTCTCTTTCTGATCTCCCTTCCCTTCTTCTTCTCATCAATTCCCTTTTTCCTATCCTTTTGATCACGTCAGTTCATCTCTCATCTCTCTTCTTATCTCTGAACGATGAACGTTCGAAGTTCGTGAGAGGGTCGCAACTCGTTTCGTTTGTCTCAATGGGAGAGGAGAGGAGATCTAAATAGGAGAGAGATGAGTTGCACCCAGGGAGGGATCGACGATTTCTCGTCACTGATTTGATCATCGAGAGAAAGCTACAGTCTAGTTACTTGTATGATACTTGTAATAGGAGGTCTAGGTTCCTTTACTCGTACCAACTCAAAATTTGGGCCTATTCCACCGAATTTATGCCCAAAGCTTCTGGTAGAAGCGCTTGATCTACCTCGAAATAACGCCTATCATATGTCTGTAACCCATGTTATTTCGCGAAGATCCATTTTCCGGATTCATTTTCCGAAACCGTAATTTAATCAATAATAATACAGATGGCTGACGAGGAGAACACGCAGACTCAGAGTGTACGTGTATGAGGGCGAGTGAGGAGGAGGGAAAGAGATGGGGGAGATGGGGATGACGGGCAGAGATCAGTGACAGAAATAGAGTAGAAAGCACGTGCGAGTACGGTAGCGAGGGAGTAAACAAGCAGGATGGAAAATAGGGTAGCTATGCAGTGAATTATCGATTGATTTGAGAGTACGGTAGTGCGGGAGTAAATAGTCAAGATGGGAAAGGGTATGAAGCATTATTGATTGATTTACAGGATGCCCAGCGCAAGGCCGCCGAGCGTGAGGCCAAGAAGGCTGAGGTACGGTAGTTTTTTTGGTTACAGTAGTTCCAAGTACAGTAGCTCTTATTATGCACTGTTTTCATCAGGTTTTTGAATGATTTTATAAGCAGTGAGTACTGTACTACGGTAATGAAATATGGTATCATCGTAACTTATCGATTGGTTCAGGTGCGCAAGCGCCTCGAGGAGTCCGGCAAGGCTGGCCAGAAGAAGAAGAAGGGATTCCTCACGCCCCAGAGAAAGAAGAAGCTGAGAGTGAGTGCTGTTATTAGTACGGTAGTTACAGTAACCAGAAATAGAAATCTACCGTAACCATCCGAATTTCAGAAGCTGCTCATGTTCAAGGCCGCTGAGGACCTCAAGAAGCAGCAGTTGGTTAAGGATCAGGAGAGACAGAAGGTGAAAGATCAAAGATCAATTTCAATCTGACTTCATTTTCTGCATGTTTGCAATCAATTTTCGTGCAGAAATGATACTCTAGTGATGAGAATAGAGTTCAAACTCATAAAGATCAAAGATCAACTCCATCTTCTCGCAGGTTCTCTCCCAGCGCACGATCCCTCTGCCCGCCGTTGACGGAGTCGAGGACAAGGGTCAGTTATCGATTTCTTTTCACCCTTTTTCGGTTGCTGAAATCGATAATTGAAGGCAAGCTCGAGTCGATCTACAACGACCTCTTCGAGCGTCTCTGCACCCTCGAGTCGGAGAAGTCAGTGATTATCGATTTTTGTGAAATTATTGATTTATCGATTAAGCAATTGGTTATTGAGAGATGTAGATAGGGAAGCGGGGGTCTCGAGTTGATCTCTGATCTCTGCAGGTTCGACATCAACCAGCTCGTGCTCACCAAGGAGACTGAGATTAACGAATTGACCATCGCCGTCAACGACCTCAGAGGAAAATTGTGAGTTGTCGATTTTTAAGAGGTTTAATGATATTTTCAGTTGAAAAAATCGAACATCGAAGATTAATGATCCCTTTTGCAGCGTGAAGCCCACCCTGAAGAAGGTGTCCAAGTACGACAACAAGTTCAAGAAGATGGCAGAGGTCAGCAAGAAGGTACGCGAACTTTATCTTCTTGCTATTTCTAATATTACTAATCGACTACAAATCGATAAAAAACGTTCATTTTTGTGATATTTTCTGACAGACCAGAGAAGAAGTGAAGATCGATTTTGGAACCATTTTATTGATCACTTCAGGAGGAGAAGGCTGACTTCCGCAACAACCTCAAGACTGTAAAGAAGGAGAACGTCTTCGCCAAGCTCTCCAATGACAAGGTGATCTTTACTTTCTACTGACGCAATCATCTTATCTTATCGAAATCTGGGAATGATATAGCACAGGAGAAATTGGATATTGAAAAGTGATAAAGAACGCATCCCTCAGAAGCAATATAATCAATCAGATAATAAAACGCTAAGATTACGATAGTTAGACTTCATAATTATGATTCATTACAGAAGAAGGAGAAGCCTGTGTGGTCGAAGAAGGGAAAGGAAGAGGAGAAGAAGGAGGAGGTTAAGGGAGCGCCTGTGGAGGTTCCCCCTGCAGAGGAAGCCCCTGCCGCTGAGCAGAGCGAGGCTGAGGGTGAGCTAATTCATTAATTATTGGAATAGGTGAAGTAAAACCGTCATTTGTCATCTTGACCTGATTAATGTGCTTCTTTGTGTCTTTAGGCGAGTGCAAGTGATTTATGGTGTTAAGTCCTACCCTCAGGGAGGGAATTGTTATGGATTTCCACAAAATAATCGACTTTTTGCAGAGGTGAGCGAGGCTGAGGCATCGGAGGCCGAATAAGAAGTGGACCAACTCCTTCCTCAATTCGATCTTCTTCCTTTCACGCCCTTTAATCGTGTCAATATTCCGTTGTCCTATCTCTGTTCATAGTCCAACAACTTCTTCCTTCTATTCACGATCTTTCCCCTACTATTTCCCTATATTCTTCTGCTTATCTTCTTCTCTTTCCACGAATATCCCCTTTGTGTCGTGTACTCGCATCGATAAAGCAATCGATCCATCTCAATCTCAATCAATGATCTGACTCATGGGTGTCCTCTCTCCTCCTCCTCCTTCTTCGAGTGGGCGTTTGAGACGAGGGAGGCTTTACACAACATTTCACTTCTCTTTCTTCCTGGACTCTGCTACGTTTTTCTTCTTCTCACTGTCTCTCGTCGATTACACCGGAGGAGAAGTAAAGGGGGGATGCATGGGGAGAGGGAGGGGAGAGGAAGGAGAGGGAGGGGAGGGGAGGAGGAGAAGGAGGAGGCATCTGGTTCAGAAGTAGAATGAAAAGTGAAGAGAAGTAGGGTGATTAAAGAGACATTAGAGAGGGATTGGAGAAGGGTTGAGAGTCCATGAGAGAGAAAGAAGAGGAGATAGCAGGTGATTGGGTAGATAAATGAACAAGGGGATGATGCACTGGCAAATGAGGGGGAGAATGATTACGAATGGAGGAATCCAGAGACCTAGGGACCAGGAGATCATGAAGATATCAAGTATGAAAGCAGGAAAGAACGAAGAAGAGAGAAATAGAAAATGATTTTCAAATCGGTATCCACCATACTGTTGTAGAAATGATATCTGAAATACAACACACAAAAATATTACAAGACACAGTGCACATAAAATATTTTAAATTATCATGCATTAACTTTGAAAATTTGAAAATTTAAGAGCTATCAATCTCAATCGATCATCCAGTACGGAAGAACGAATTGAATCCGTTCGAATCGGCCTGCCCCTCAAGAGTACTTCACTGCAGACTGAAGCAATTTACTCCACATTGCTCCTCTCTCTGATCATAATCTAGACATCAAATAACTTCCGTCTTCATATACACTTCTTTCTCCCTCTTCATCCTTTCCATTCCTTCTCCCGTATCCTCTTACCACAGTTGGTCTTCCCTTCTCCTTCTCTTCTCTCTCTTCGATCCTCATCTTCCCTTCCCTTTCTGCCTATCATCTTTCACTTTTTAGTCTTCTCCTCATGTCTCCCTCAAACCGTCAAAGTCATTCGTTTCTACTCAGTGCACTTCAGCTCTCTTCCTTCTCCTTCCCTTCTTACCTCATTCCACATTTTCAGTTCTTCCGTTCTTCAGTCGAAGCAGACGTTCCGAACGAAAGATGGCCGATGAAATGAGCGTGAGTTTCAACTATAATCATTCAGTCTAATCAGTTGGCGATAGCTTAAATCGGTGATCTACCGTAATCCTCCTATTCTACCTTACTCTTATAGGATGCCCAGCGCAAGAAGGAGGAGATGGAGAGGCGCAAAGCTGAGGTACCGTAATCCATCTACCGTAATCTAAATACCGTAGTCTGCTTACTTCGTTCTGCAATCCAGTTTGGTAAGGCACCGTACTCAATTCAGTTCTTCATCACAAGTTCATCATTGTATAGTAGTCCTACTTGAGTTAAAGGCCGATCTTTCCATTTTAACGTTTATCCATCTATAATTTCAGGTGCGCAAGCGCCTTGAAGAGTCCGGCAAGGCGGGTAAGAAGGCCAAGAAGGGATTCCTGACGCCCGAGAGAAAGAAGAAGCTCAGAGTGAGTACTGATATCATACCGCACAGATTCAGAAGCAGACTACTACCATAACCTCAATCAATTTCAGAAGCTGCTCATGTTCAAGGCCGCTGAGGAGCTCAAGAACCAGCAGCTTCTCAAGGAGCAAGAGAGACAGAAGGTGAGGGGTACGGTATCCGACGTTCTATTTCAGGGTTCTGAATCGATTAGGAATTACGGGAATGCAATGAAATTATCTTCGTCATCAGCATACTCTCAGGGTTCTGAATCCATGAAATGATTAGGAAATGCACCGAGATTCTCTAAAGCGTGCGTCACAACGCGTGTCATAGATCCGTCTCTATGATGGCTTGCGGGCTAGAGCCGCTTCTCGATGAGTGACATGCAGTGACAAGATAGAACTTCCTCTCTCCTTCAGATTCTCGCTCAGCGTACGATTCCCTGCCCAGAAGTTGACGACATCAACGATCAAGGTACCGTATACCCGTATTCACAGAACTCAAGATCCCCCCTTTTCTTTTCGGTATCGATCAAGGTACCGTATGCTTCTCGTACAGTACCTGAATCTACCGTAATCCAGATTCTGACTATTGATTTTTTCTAGGAAAGCTCCTCAAAATTTACGAGGAACTCTTCGATGTTGTTCGCAGACTCGAAGATGAGAAGTGAGTATCGAGTGAAAAAGAAAGAAAGTTCACATCTGGAAATGATGAATGTAATATGCGTCGTTTTACATCTCACTAACAGCTTTCACTAATCAGCTTGTTTGATCTCTTCAGGTTCGACATCAACCAGCTCGTTCTCGTCAAGGAGACCGAGATCAACACCCTCACAATTGCCGTCAACGATCTCCGAGGAAAATAGTCAGTTATCGATTAATCGACTTAGTGAATCAGAAGTGATACGGAAGTGATCTTTCATTTTTGCATCACAATAATCGTCAGTTTTCGATATATTACTTCTTGAGAGTACGATTACGAGAGAATATCCCTGACATTCCAAGAGTCGAATTACATTGCGTATGAAGAGTGACAGCTGAGGGCTACTGTAATGAACGCAGCGTACACCTCAAAATCATTTGACATGCTAAACAATAGGACAATTGAATTACTAGTAATAGGACAATTGAATTTGAATGCAAACCGAAAGGATAAATGAATTGTCAATTAAACCATATTTACAGCGTAAAGCCAACCCTGAAGAAGGTGTCCAAGTACGACAACAAGTTCAAGCAGGCCACAAAGACGGAAGTGAGGCAGCTATTTATTATTGTTCTCTTATGTTCGAAAGATTAATGAAATCAGCAAGACCAGTAGACCAATAAACCAATAGAGCTAGAGATCACGTTCAATGAAATTTCAATAAAAAAATATGAATTTGCAGGGAGAAGCGCCCAAGAAGGCCGATTTCCGTAACAACCTCAAGGTCGTCAAGAAGGAGACGAATATTGATGAACTGCTAAAGGTGCTTTTTTTTACTGTCAATGACCAGAATTTTCACCAAAATTGCATATTTCTAAGCAACAAAACAGTGAAAAAATTTCAGAAGAAGGAGGACAAGCCCGATTGGAAGGCCGAGATGAAGGGAGAGAAGGTGGAGAAGGTGAGAGATTCATACGACATATTTGATATAACTTTCAATAGCTTAGTTGAATCTGTTGTAGAAGGAGGAGGAGAAGGAGGAGAAGGCAGAGGAGCCCGAGCCCGTGGCTGAGGAGGCTCCTGCTGCTGCTGAGGAGGCTGAGGAGGAGGGAGGTAAGACATGCATACTGAATTCTAGATGGTCTTTAGTACTGTAAAAACTCGAAAAAGTCAATAGGTTTGTTACGATGTATCCTTGAGTGACGGATGTATTCAATTTCAGCAGAGGAGGAGGAGGGATCGGAAGAGGAAGAGGAGGAGTAGATCATTCACTCATCCTCATCAATCGATAATCACCGAAGACGATTCACACTCGCTTTGTAACCATGTTTAGATTTGCTTGTAACCGTAATCTGAATCGTTCTTCGCAATAAACTACAGAATACTTTATAGTTCGGCAATAATAAATAGAGGGGGGGAGGCGAAGTCGTCGGCAAAAAGTTATACTATGTTATTATGACGCTAGAGGGAGAGAGCTGCCCGATATGACTCGCAGTCGGGGGAAGAAATTGGTCAAGGAAAAATGGGCAAAGGTTGCAAGGATGGAGAGGGCACCCGTATGGTGGAGAATAAACGGAAGTGGGGGAGAATGAGATCATTCAAGGTAGGCGCTATCTTCAATATTCACACCGAAATGGTATTGTCGTCCGTTGACCATTCGTCTCTTCTCTTTGTTCCGCCCCGTCTTGCGAATCTTCCTCACGCAAATGCAGCACGTAACGAGAATCGCGAAGATCTGAAGTAGTGAGTGTAAGAGAGCGCGCGTGTCGCCCGGTTAGCTCAGTCGGTAGAGCACCAGACTCTTAATCTGGCTGTCGCGGGTTCGAGCCCCGCATCGGGCTGCAAACTTTTTGCTGTTTTTTTTCTACCAGTTTGAGAGAATCAAATACGAAGTAGAGCACAATAACCGTATATTCGATTGTTTTGTCATTTTCCTCTCATAGAACGTCCAACAATTTTCGTGTTTTCCATATTATTTGTGTTTTCAGTACCTGAAGAATAGCTCCCGCGAGTGAGAGTGTGAATATCATGTAGATGTGTTGCTTCACTTGCCGTTGGAGGAATCGAAGACATCCCTGAATGTCAATGAATGCAAATTGTGACCTTTTACTACTCTTTGACATTTCTACTTTTCCCACGTAACACGTACATGAGTAGTTTCGCGCATAATTAAACGTGAAACGAGATTGGGAGTTGCATAGACTATTTCGAGCCTATCTGCTCCAGAAATATCCCTGATATCATTCAAAAGTGCCACTTTGGATATAAATAAAACTTTCGTTTGTTTTCCGCTAACTTCTGAGAGGAATCGACCAAAAACTTTGTTTTCCTCCCAAATATTCTCTTCCTATATTAGACGACTGACATGATAGTATATATTGGAGGGATGATCGCTCTTTCCACATCCATTACTGATACTTCTGCAGCACGAATCCGGCACATACTGCAATATCTTGTTGTTATTTCCGAGAAATTCGAGATCCTTTCTCCGGTATCAATTACCTGTTTGGTCGCTCTCCTTCCATTGCCGATCTCTACAGATTCCTCGTCCTCCGTCTCTGGCTCGAATCCACGGAAATCCTCGAATCCGATAGCTCCACAACATTTGCCCTGAAAACGGGAATGTTTTCGGACAAAAAACAAGAAGGTTTTCGAAAATGGTCAAAATTGTTGTGTTCCCGCATGTTGATTGTTCCCATTCAGTGTTGCCTCTTTCGCCTTCCGGTGGACACTCAAAACAAGAGGAAGACAGGCCATGTCTCTTTCTCCCTTCACTCTCGCATTCAGACGACTAAATGAGAAAGGGAAGTGAACATTCGGGATGGATGCGTGACGAGCGATGAAGTCAATTGGAAATTGAACAGAAATTGAAATTAAAAGCCTTTCATTCCCACTCTCAAGTCTTTCGAAATCTTACGTGACATGAGTCTAATACAGAACCCGTACCTCCACATCTTAATGGTCACTGGTAAATTATTGTTTTCCCGCGTTCCCATCTTGGTTAATGCCCAGAAACCGACTCTGATAAATTTTGTATTGTATTACCTCCACTTGCAACACATCGATGGATCTCGTCAACACCGTATTGTTATTGTACTGGAGTAAATCCTTAGCTAGATGCTTCTCTGCGTCGGAATCAGCCACCTGAAGAAGAATGGGCTTTGTCCTCTCAGATTTTTTCCCCAGATTCATCTTCTTCCACTTGATTGGATTTTGCCAATTTCTCACCCGTGAGTAGTTGAAGGAAGTGTAGGAGAGAACGACTTGCATTCCGAGAATCACAACGAGCATGAGTGTGTACTGTAATGGATTACTGTAACCGAAAGTTGCACGTTCGAGATTGGTATCCCTGGAAATATCGAGAATACCGACCCTCTTCGTATAAAGCATCTCTCTTTCTTGAATCCCGGTACCGAGCATTCAACCCTACTGAAGCCGTCTGATAGGGTTACAGTAGACTTATTGGGTATGATGTTCCAAGTACTTGTCAGTCAACCTCCACCATCTAGCCTCTAGTATCTGAGAACTCGGCCTCTGGGTGTCTACATCTCGTGAAACTCCCCCGAGATTCCCTCCTCGATGCTTTTTGTGGCAGCACTCGGTTATGGACGAGCTCAGTTTTGACTCTCTCTCTATCGCGCACTGGCTCATCAATTCTCATGGAGGAAGGAGAGGAAAAGGACTCGCATCCTTAAATTTGAAGTCAGGAAATTGGTCATGAGATCTCGGGCAAATACTCTTCGCACTATTTGGAAAAAATCGTACAGCGGAGTTTATGCACACCTTCCCTACAGTGAGCACCATTCTTTGGTCAAATTGGTGACAAAATGTTCCTTTCGACCTTAAAAAGTAACGAAAACGTGACTTACAATGCACAACACGCATCGACTGTTCATTGCAGAACAAGATAAACATCCATTGACGAGAATGAGAAGTCCAGCTCCAGCCATGAGAGACACACAGAACATGTAGTTCTGAAACATTATTTATAGCTTCCAAGTATTTCAATAAATTTTTCCAGTTTCAAATTTAATTATTACCGGGTATCATGAGTTGCCTAACTTTAACCCATCTTCAAAAGACACTCGAACTCTAGATCGCATGGCCTGCTATCATTAAACGAACATCCTGCAGAAATTCTCGCCAAAGAGCAGCGCCGCACTTTGCCGGACTTGTTTACAAATTGGTGCGAGACATATGAATGATGAGCCCTATAGGGACACCAATCTCATCCAATCTCGTTGCGAAACGAAATGAACATCGTCATACTGCTTTCCAAATATACATCCCGCTGTTTCGTTTTGGTCAGTCCCCTCGGAATCAATATCCTTTACAACGCTTTTGTAATTGCTTGCCAAGTTGACCCATACGTAACTGATATTGGACCAAGTGTGGATAAATAGGAGGTAGACATTGATAAACTAAGATATAAAAAACGGTTATAACTTTGCTCACCTGGTTATGAAGTAGCGGCACGTAGTCAGATCGGAGGATGTAGAGATAACATGAGAGGAAGAGGAAGAGCACTCCACACATCTGGAAGGCCAACCACATTGTGGAGTACGGTAGATCCCCTTCGAGAGGGGATACGGTAGGTAGAGGGGATTGATTTGCAGACTAGATTGGCGTCATGTGCATTGCACGATGGGCTTCGTCCCCTCTCGGACTGCGGTTGAGACCGCCCCTTCCTCCCCTTCTCCTCCCCTCTCCCTTCCTTCTTCCTTCATCTAACCAACTCCCCTCCTCCCCTCCCAACTTCACTTGTCATGTCTCTTTTTATGGTTCGACTTATGCGAAGCGAATGAAGGGTAGGGGAACGGAGGGAGAGTTTAGCTTCTGATTCTTACTGGCGTTTCTTTTGTTCCGGGTAGAGGGAAATTATGTTTGAAAGAATGCATCGTTTGACCGCAAACATTTCAAGTTGCATAGTACGTGCAAACCCAATGATCAAAACACCAGATGGTATTTTGAAGTAATTTTTGTAGTCTACAATGGACCAGGCCTGCGATAGTGATGAAATGTCCCCTGTCAGCCTGCACTCGCCTATACACTCCATCACTCCACACCCTACACAACGGAAGTTTTGACCGTTGGTCGCATACCAAGGAGGGGAATGATAATGATAAGAATGATTGGCATGGAGAGCGACGCGATGGATGATTGACTCACAATCATTTGGTTGTGAAATTATAGACATGATCTACAAAAAGGAATCAAAAATTGCTAATTAATTTAAGACAAGGGGATATTTTCCTTCAATATGCACAATAACCGCATAATTGCATCCGTGTCGACAGGATTATTCAATCGTGCTGAATATTTCGCGAATGCATTCTCGCAATGTGGAGAATCAAATATTGACAACGAGATATGATGGTTTAAGAGAAAAAAATGACTTACATATTTGAGGACTACAGCGAGACAGTGGACATAGTGCACGAAGGGTTTCTGACACCATCCGGCATCGAAATCATCCGTCGACACTGAGGGAGTGTCTCTGGAAGGAGGAGTATTTTAATAATTACAATATTTATCCAATTGACAGGGTCCGGGGCTATTGAACGATAACATTCTTCTATTTAAAAGAATCGCTTTCGCTTATTCTTCCCCAAGCAACACTATGGTGTTTCGCAATGAGGGAAGGAGAAATGCACAAGTGCTTATCCGGGACTCGCTATCTCAGTTATCTGATGACAATTGCCACTCAAAGTTTGATAACAATCTCATCTGTCAACGTCTAACTCAGATTCATCATACTCCATAGATGGGCTTCATCAATCTAATGTTCCCTAAATTTCTTCTCTTTTCTCCCAAAGGGATAGTTCTCTAACGTGACCTTTGCCGCATAAGAATATGGCTTCCGCTCAAATCTTCCTACCAGGCAAGAGCTCGTAAATCTAATATGGACGTACATCCCAAATCAAATTGTCCTGGAAGTTCGGATGTTCTGTCCGAAAAAGAGAGTAAAATGGGATGATTCACACGCGCTGAATAATTCGCGAACGCATTCACCCAAAGTGGGGAAGCCAATATTGACAGCGAGTTACGAATACGAACCACATCGAGCATTAAGTGATACGATTCAAGAGGAAAAATAGACGAACCTGTGATTATCGTAGAGGGATCGGGGTCGTTCGTTGAAAGTGAACACTTCTGAGGGAGGACCGCGTTTAGCCTGAAACGTATCCGTTTTTTTTTGTAAAAAAGTGGTTGCCCATCCATAGCAAAGGATTACAATGGGATTACAAAACTGGATTGCGAGGAAAAGTCAGCAAATCTGACCTGATGCAACATCTCTGCCTTCCCTTCCACTGATCTCCCAAGATGAAATCAGTTCCGGCCTGTCAGGGTGTGAAGGTTCGAATCTGTGGAGGGCACATTAGAGGAAAAATGGGAACGATGGCTAATGGTGATGGGATAGATAGAAAAAAGTGAGAGGGATCACAATGGGAAAGGGCACCGGGAGTAAAAGTGAGAGAGTAAAGGGACGGGAGAGAGACACGGGGGGATTGGGCACATGCAAAGAGTGTAAAATTTCATGTTCGACCGGGAGGAGAGCCGAACCGTGCAAAAGAGAGAGAGGGGATGGACTCTACTAAGTGGAGTTCTCCCATAAAAAGAGTTGAGCGATAACTCGATTCCTATCAAGTTCGTACATCGAAGGCAAACAGTACAGGAGCAAAACAGTGAATGGAAGGAGGGAGGAGAAGGGAGAGGAGGGAGGAGATAATGGAGTGGATTGAGTGAATGGACGAAAGATTCGCACGAACAGTACCAGATGGTTGTCAAGTGAGAGGAGAGGGCAGTGAAAAGAAAGAAGAGAAGAATAGGTTTCACGTCCCCGCTCCCCCTCTCTCAATAACGCGCATTTCCCCATATGCGACGTATTGAAAATTGGGAAGAGCGGGAGTAGGGAGGAGGTGTCATTAGGTCAGTTGTTCCTATAAATGGGATGGCCGAGGCTGATAGAGTCAATTATTCACCATATTCTTCTCTATTTTTCGGGTGTCAGTAATTTTTCGCACTACTGTTACAGCGCGTTCGTCCAAGACAATCCTTTGTACAAAAATACATACCGACAAAAGTATGCTCGTTCAAAAAAAATGTCTGTACTCTCTGTCTCACAATACACGGAGAGTGATGGGCAAACACATAACTTGATCCACACGAAATAGCACAATGTGCTTGCGAGATGAGGTTGTAAATATAGGAGTAGGAGTCTTGATTAGGACTCGGCTCTCGGGCTAATGAAATGGACGGAAGATCAAGTCATTCATCGGGAAGAGAGAAGACCTATTTTCTTATTAGCCCGAGCTAACCACATTGAGGCTCGCTGGTGTTGGATTAGTGCACACACTGGATAATTGGGGCATCCCTGGCGGGTTGAGCATATGATGGAAGCCATACTATCGAGATGTTCCTAGAGTTAATGCAATGAAAACACGCTCCACACAATGAGACAAAGAAGTAGTGGTAAGGTGCAAATGTTGTGATAGTATGGACACTACCTATGGAGGAAATGATCATATCTGCCCCTTCTCATCCTCTCTCACTGCCCTCTTCCGTTCCTTTCGCTTTTTCATCTCACTTCCCGCAGTGAAAAGTGATTAATCGAGAGGAGGGGAAGATTACAGATTTGGAGGGCGACGATGGATGAGAACTCAAGGATGGATGAGAAAATTCGAATGGAATTGGGAAAAGGCGAAATTGGAATCGTGGATTGATGGCGTTCAAAGGGCGAGTCATCACTTACTCTGTATGTGAAGTAGGCGAAGAGGAAAACGAAATCGACCAGCTAAGCAAACGAATCTTCAGTTTTTGTACATGCACTGCGGTACTGGGTATTGACGGAGACCGTTATCACAACAAAAGAGAGGCGTTCGCTCCTTCTTCTCCTTCTCGAATCGGCCCTTTATCGGTGATAACTTTCACTGGAGATACGAGGAAATGGCCGCGATAGTGAGGTGATAGTGTAAACAGGTGCGAGATTGGAGGAAGAGAGAGGGGAGTGGATGGGCCTACTGAGAAGGAACGGATTCATTGATAGTTGATCCGAGTTTTAACGCTAAAAAGACCAAAAAATAGGCAAAGGACAATGAAGGGGTTGAAATGTAATCATGGTTAGGGAAAACGCGATTAATGAAACGGTAGGGATTGGATAACTCCGCGAGTGACCCGGGTCAACTATGCCGAAGGGATGACCCCTCTCATGATGCAAATGAACTCTCTCCCAATGAACGATCTGTCATTGTCCCAAGGGGAATCCGCGCGGTTTTTCTTCTCACGATCCACACACTTCTCCTTACCAACCTAGCACAATACAAACAATCAGACTAGATAAGGGGGATGGATGAGAGGAGAGAAGAGGAGAGGGAGTGGACCGAGACCTACCTGATACATAACGAGATGTGTGAATGGGTAAGCAGGGAATATGGAAGGAGAAGGAATTGGGGTCGGTGAAATTAAGATACTATGGCTGCCTGAAGAAATGGATATAGTCAGTATAAGTGAAGTGGATAAGGTTTTCGGATGCTTAGATGCCAATCACCATAGAAATTTTGAACGGTAAATATAAATTAACCGCCAACTACTGGGTGCGTATAACGAAAGAAAGCTGTGGATGCTAATGAGTGGGTAGAGGAAGGGAGAAGAAGAGGGTGAATTGTCTTGGGAATATGAGTCTGGGGGGAAGATCCGGGAACCGACCTCTCATCTCCAGTGTCAGTTCAGTCAAAACATATCCATCATCGGGAAAGATGCGCACACACTTTACTCACTCGGGAAGAAGTTGGAACAGTTAGAAGCCGAGGCAAGAAAATCTCAAGAGAAGATACAAGACGTTACATCGATCAATGCATATACTGCCGAAAAACTACTAGTTGTGTGAGGGGATAAGTAGAGAGCGTGGGAGATGGAGGACTTACGAGAGTTGTTCTTCTCTGTGGAAAGAGAAATCAGAACACTGAATAGAGGATTCAGATTGCTTCAGTTAAATTGGGGATGGGGGCTACAAGTGAATACAATAAGTCATTGCTACTCTTATTATTAAATAAATATGGATTATTGAGTATGATAAGCGATAGAAGAGAAGTGGCTCCACAGGTATAGCACATACACGATAAAAGTTAAATGGGATAAACGCACGAAATAATTCATAGGATTGATCCGAACTTCTCTAACAATACTGCTGATCTTATTCTGTCTAGCAAACTAATCGGAATCATCCCTCATAATACAGTGCAATAAGTATCGCCCCAAAGTAGATTCATGGTAAAGCAAGGATATTTAGGAAACAAAACATGGGAAAAATTGCTCGCTTTACTATGATTTACTCTGGTGCTGAATAGGGAACATTTTCATCGACGTTTATACCAGTTCGGACAAAGACGGAAGATGTTTGATCATTAAGGTTTGATTTTTGAAACCGGTATCAAAGACTAGTGCAAAAGATATTGAAATTATGTTAGAACATTTAGGTTCTAATTGATTCTCGTCGATTAAAATGTTCCCTATTATGAGAAGGAGAGAGGGGAAAGTCGTTTAGACGACGACATTTGAGCATCCGGGTTTTTCTTCGTCATCGGCGAAGAGACCGGCAGGAGGAGAGGTCATCTTCATCTTCTTCGATGATCCCTCTCCATCCTCATCCTTGTCCTCCTCATCCACAGCCATCTGCTTGAAGAGATTGGAGAAGGAAGAGGTGTCCTGCTCCTGTAAAGGGTAATTTAATTACTTTCATTTACAATTATCAGTTAATTTATTCAATTATCAGTTAGGTTTCATGAAAGTTTATTTCTAAAGTACTTGTTTTTAGCGATTTAACAAACCGGAACGTCGATGCTTCTCTCCCTCTTGAGACTCTCTTGAGCCTTGAGACGATCCTGTCTGCTGAATTGACGAAGGGCCGTCAGTCCCTGCAATTAGTGTTTATCATGCTATCGACGGACCTCCATATCCCTGCCTTATTCATCGTCTAATTATCTGTGATACTATATCCTCAACGGAATAAATATTGAATTGAATTGAATCATTGTCTCAAGTCTTGGGTTGGACACCGACCATGTTCCCTCGCTCCATCTAGTTTGTATGTATGCCCATATACACCAGACGATATCTATACGCAGCAGTCGAGTAGGCGCGATAAAGAGAACGAGATAATTTCTCAGTCTCTCAAGTTCTAATTTGCACCTGTCTTTTCTCTCCATAAGTCTCGACGTGAATCGATGCACTCTCTGTGCTTATGCAAAAAGTTTTCTGGCCAACGTCAGTCTTTCTCACTCTCTCTCTCTCTTCCCAAGTTATCAACTGACCAAAAATTCTCACATTAGCGAGCAACTACCAACGTCAAGCAACTAAAAGCTTTCCAGCCTTATCACCTACTCAACAATCCCCGCCGAAGTGCCTCCATGTATGGGATTATTTCATCATAGTGGGATCGGACAAGCAATTGTTTCTGATATCAACGAAACCATCATCATTTTCACATTATCTTAGCTTCCATGAAGAATTGTGAAAGAAATCTATGGATGCCTTCTGTTATGGAAGTAAAGACAATAGTCTACAAGGTCTTACCAGTTCGAGAAACTGAGAGAGTGCAAGGAATGAATAGAGTGCATCTTTATGGAGTACTTACATCCGTGTTCCATGGCGGAAGAAGTCCGAGGAATCGAGAGAGAGACACGAGGGGAAACTGTTGCTCCCCAGGCAGAACACAATCGAGGAAGGCTTGTAGCTTACGAGCGTTCTCATGCTAAAATTGCGTCATTAACATTCACCGACAAATTGAATCTCCTTTGTTTCCCCACTATCCTGGATACAGAGAAATAATATGGAGACCTCATTAATCTAGTATCCCGAACATATTGCCTTCCCTTGCAGAAGTTATGGCCTGACTCAGCCGAGTATCAATTACGACGCGACTTCATCTCGAGAAAGACTAACGAGCCACTACTCATTTTCAGCCCCCTTGGGACGAACAAGTGCACGTTTCCTCTTGAAATGGAGCCAAACAACGATGATTTTTCGCGTCTCGTGATCATCGATTCGAATGATGTTCCCAGTCCATTCGCCATTTCCCGTCCACTCAGACTAATACAACCAAAAGCGGGCATTGCACACGTATTCCTTCCCGCTGCCTGTAGCCCTTATTATGGTAGAAGGGCCTGTCTATTATTGTCTCACTCGAATGGAAGAGAAGAAGGAGAGCCCGCAAAATTGGATAATAGTGGTCGGCTGCGGTTGCTTGTGGGATTTCAACTGCTATGCAATGAAGCCACCCTTCCATAGAGAGAGTAGAGCACAGATACATTCATGTCATAAGGAGTGGACAAATTTTGCAAGGATCAATAAAATGAATGATTTCCCAATCCCTCATTTCCTGCCTCATTTCACAATAGCTCCCTAAAGATACCATACAACCCTTCTCGACTACCTTGTCATCGTAGTCCTCAGAGAGACGTTTGAACAGCGACTTGGAAGTATCGAACAGCTTGACAGAGAAACGGGCATCCAACTGAATCGATTCTTACAGATCAAAGATCAAAGATCACCACAAACCGTTTGTCCATTGAGAGTTCTCTTCTCGATCGGAACCTCATCCGTCTTCTCGTCCTTCTTCTCCTCCTCTTGATCCATCACCTTCTTCTCTTCCACCAGGTCTTCCTTCTTCTCCTCCTTCACTTCCTCCACAGGAACCAACACATTTGTATCTTCTTTCAGTTCGGCCATTGAGAAACTTTTGCTTCTGCAAAAAATTATAATGGATGAGTGGGCAGAAGGAGACAATTAGAATAGCGCCGTCAAAGGGGAGAGGAGAAGTCGAAGGAAGGAAGATTCCCTCTACATTCGCTCCATTCTTATGATTGTGGCTTCCATTCAACAGAAAAGAGACTCGCACGTTGTTCATATGGGAAAGCAAAGCACGAGATACTGCACAAGAGCAGAGAAGGGGATATCGTCCACTCTCTCAATTCAGCACGCTCTCTCGCTCACTCTAGCGTTCGAAACTCGAAAAAAAAGCTGCAAGCTCTGGGTGAGCAACAACTATTGTGGATCAGGGTGATGATGACAAGGCGGGGAAGAAGAAGGGGAGGAGAGATAGAGTAATTATGGAGAAGAAGAGTCGGAATGGAGGGGACAGAATGGAGATGGACTTGTGAAGAGGAGAAGGAGCGATGAAACATGAGAACATTCTAAGTCTCACAAAACTATGACGATTGCCATAAAAAAAATTTGGGAAAATAAGGAAAAGCAGGAAAAAAGATTAGAGAACGTGCAGATACGCTATGAGATAACAGCGGGAATGGGAAGGTATCTGGAAAGGGGGAGGGGAGGGGAATATTCCGTTCCGCGAGTGCCGATGATTGCGCACCCTCGGCGTTTAGCCTCTAGTTGTGGCCGCGTTGGTACTGGACAGTTTGGTTTTTGCACTCGACTTTTGATGATATCGCTTGTATTTCGCCACGGTTTTACTGTTTTCAAGCTCAAATCTTTCAGGTTATGGCGGAATACTTGTTGGATAAGGCTGCCAAGGAGCGATTGGTTGGAATCGCCGACCAATTGAGCGATAAGAACAAGGCAAAGGTTAACGCGTTGGCAAAGGTTCGTTAAACGATTATATATTCTTGTAAAATATATAAATAATGATTAATTCTAGAAGGATCGCGTCACGATCGAGGACATTGACGATTTGGGAAGGGAAGAGGTTGACACTCTGCCACTCTTTGCATTTTTCTCCACTCTAAAGGTGAGTAAATACGCGCCCATAATGAGAGCTCCCTGTTACTTTTGCGCTAGAAAATGGTGAATCATTGCCAATTATAACTCTAGTGTGCCATACTTACACTCTTCTATTGCTATGGAATTATAAAAGCTAAGCAATGAGTGATAATTATTGGCCAATTTCAGTTGGCACCTCGCAAAGTGGAGGAGTACAAGGCAAGTGCTGCCTTCAAGGAGAAGACAAGGCGACTGAGAATAAAATTGGTGAGGAATAAGGCCCAATTCTTGCCCATTTTCCAAGTCCAACCCCCTTTTCGCATCAATTCACTACGGTATTCGCCCACGGGAATGAATTTCATTACACGACGCGTGATTGATAACCCCCGTGGCATAGTCAAGCCCGTGGGTTGACTCGATTTATATGGTAATATTATCAAATTTAAATTTATATTAAATTTCAAATATAGAATTCCAGGAGGATATGGAATACAAAAGGATAATCAGAGACGTGGATCGCTCTCAAAACTTCGGAAAGGACAATTTGATGGAAGGATTCGGAAAAGTTAGTGCCATTTGTTTTTGAGTGGGTGAAGAATGCTCTCCAAAAGGGGAGTGATCTACCTACCGTAACCTTTGCCAAAACAAGATATAATAGGAGCTGTCCCTGAGGATTCCACGATATTGAACTTATGATAACCGTACTCCGAATAGAACTGAACACTGATTACTAGAGCAAAAACAGAGGGATAAATAGAATATGAGTAATAAAGTTCTTGAACGAGTTAGTAAAGTGGATGGGGGAAATGGATAGCGTACGAGTTAATATGCAACTGACGGGTCGAATAGATCAGTGCAAAGGAAGACGTGCGTATTCACTTCCCTATTGCACATTTGCGTTCGAGATCGATCGAGTCTCACGTTTCCTTCAATGAAACAGCGGGAGGTTCAGTGGGGTGGCTATTTAGGTAAGTTTAGGTATGTGAGTGGGATATGCAGTTGCTGCCTTCGCAAATTCAGAAAATATAATAGGTGAATTAATTGGTTTCGAAATACTAGAAAATTGTCTAAATAATTATTTGGAAAACTATGTTTAGTAACTAATTCACTCTTCCTCGTGATGCAATTTTGAGAAAAGAAAGTGTTTGATCTCGTTCAAAAGTTTCGTTATTTAGATAAATGAATATATCGATGATAACTATTTAATTTATGTAGCGATTGAGTAGTTGAAAAGAGTAAGAAACCGTGACATAAGGGTGGAGCGAAGACTCTCTTCTATTGACACATTCTCTCGTTTTATAGATCGATATGACATTGATATTTGATAAACAGTTGATTGATTTCCTGAATTTCTGGGGTTTAGAGGCCCTTTAGCATACTGACGGTTGTCATCTTAATGTTTGATGTTAACCCTCAGGTGTCATGGGCTTGTCATAGTTTTTTTCAAGTCAAGAAATCCTCTAAATTCAAAGGATTAAGGTCCAGAGTCACGTAATTAATATCTTTTTACCTATGTATTTCATTATCCACGTGATAAGCCAAATGTAAAAACATAAATTGATTTTTTATTTTTTTTAAAATAAAACTGGTTTCATTTATTTTGTGACGTCATTGGCGGTATGTAGTTCAAAAGGAAAAAAATGAAAGCCATAGTTTTTTACATCCTCAAGTCTATCTAATTCTTGCTATTTCCGGGAATCGACAGATTCCCAGTGCCAATCATTGATCGATTCTGTAATAGACATTGCCATGTCGATCGATACAACGAGAGGGAGTGTGGCAAAAGGAGGAGAGCCTTCTCGCCTCCCTCATGTCATCTTACCCTACGCTTTGTTTTACTGTGAAGAGATTCTAAGCATTACGTTAGCATTGCCATGGGGTATTATCGATCTAAGGGCAAGTGCCTTCATCAAAAATATTTTTAAAATGTTAAATAAAAGATGATGAAACAATTTTTTTTTGGAAATTGGAAAAAGAGGGAACGATCATAAATCCATAAATTTGAGGAAATGAATGCAGCGAACAAGCAAGTTATGTCGATCTTCAACGTCGTTATTACCGTTGTCTGTGGTTTCTTCTTTGGATTCTCAGGAGTGACCTACCTCTATCCCCACCTCGAAATCGATCTCTCTATCAGGTACGGTATCAGAAAAGAATGAATAATAGAGTCGTCCACTCTGCTCGTCCAGAATCCTATATCTTTCGCGAAATTATAATACTGTGACACCCCTCGTGATACAAAAGCCATTTGTATCTTACAGCTCTTCAGACAATGCAATAAATCTTAGCATAACATGACGAGTTGCTGCTGTAAACTAACTGTTACGTGTAGCGACTGACGTCGATTCAGAGAAGGCGTATAACTGTGCTGACTGGGTTAGAATCGGTGCAGAGCTTGGTGACAAGGGGGAGACTGAAGTAAAGCCGTGATTGATCGGGCAGTATATATACCCTTAGGGAGCAAGTGGGTGGAGTAGTGAAGGACTACGGTAGCTAAACAACTTCCCATTGCGTGGATGTAGAATGAGTAGATCATTACCGCACAACGTTAAGGACGTCGTAGAAAGAGAATAGAAGAAGACGGGGACACCATTCGGCCTTCTGCCTATTTTCCCCTCAATGAATGCATAAAAGGAATAAGAGTACATTACCCGAGGGAGACGAGTAAACGAGAAGAAGAAAGGGGGAAGAACAGTGACTAAGACCAGAACCCTGGAGACGAGAGATTGGCCTTTTGTTTTGTGACCACCGAGGCTTAGGCCGCGTAGCCAATCGGAATCGAAAACATGTGTATACACGACAATAACAATGGCAAGTGCTCAGAATCCGATGGGAGCTGGCGAAGTATTCATGTGCCACTTGAATCTCCTCGGGGAGTAATCAGGGTGTGTACCGGGGAGGAAATAGCATGTGTGGCTATTGTAGTAATTAGGCGCGCGCACGAGAAGGAAATAATTGTAGATTCGCCATCGGTCTGGTGTTCGCCACAATCATCTTCTTTGCCGATCTCTACTTCGTGCTCAAAGGTGAGAAAGACAATCCGGAACTGGGAAGAAGATTTGTTTCTTTGATTTCGACAAGTATTTACTAGCAAACTGCGTAGAAAATTGTTGAAATTTTTACGGAGCAATATACCAAGAAAGGAGTTCTGGGATTGAATTTGCGGTCCAAAATACTTCGCGCTCAATGCGAAATACAATCAGGAATAAGCCGACTTTGCACTTTCAAATCCTGTGCATTTATTATTGAGCATGAAACGGGGAAAACTCTATGATCCAATAGCAAAGGGTTGACCCAGTTTGACGAGAAAGCTGAAAGCGCGTGAGGGCAATGCATATTTGTAAAATAGGTATTTTGTGGTATCCGAAATGGGCCGAATAAATGGAAGACACCAATTAATTGAAGGAATGGACGACTTCACTATGGAAGATCCGGTGAAGCCCGCGAAGCCTGAGAGAAGGCCAATTCCTGAGAATCCTTTCGCTGATCAGATCAAAAAGGCCACTGAAGAAGTTCATTCTACAAAGAGCGAAGAGAATAAGACAGTCCAAAACAGGAAGAAACCAAAGAAGGCCAACTAAGTGTTATCGTTAATTAGATCTAAGACTCATTCTATCGTTTTTGAGAATTTTAATGTATTAGCCCAAGTCATGAATAGCCAATCATTCCTTGAATCAACCACGGGTTGACAATCGTTATTCTGTATCGTTATTCAACCACTCCATGATGAAGGAGGACACTGATTCTTGATGTTTTCTTCTTAGACCAAGTCCCTCTGTCCATTCTCTGTCCCAAGATTCTTCACCCTCATTCGAATTCCTTCTGTCCCATCATCACCCTCTTTTACTTACTTTCCTATGTATGGATATGGAATCGGGATGCAAAGAGAGGGGGATGGCCATTAGAAAGTGTGGGATGATGTACCCCTTTCTTCCCTTTGTCTTCCCCTTTCTCACTCAGAATACGACCTCTTTTTTTGTTCCTCACGGATACCATTTCACTTTTGTATGATAAATATTTTACATCCATAGGCATTTAATAGCACCATGATAGTTTTTGTATCTCAGAGGAACTGAAATTTCTAAAATTCGTTTGTCTCTGGCCCTTTTAGTGTCCCATCAAAGATTCCCAGACCCAGCATAATTTAACGGTTCCAGAGATAGTTTCCTGAACATAGAAATCGATTCATGAAACCAGAAAATATTTCCTCTGTCAGAAAAATATTTCCGGTTCCTTCATTTCTAATGCGTTTTTGAAATGGAATGCAGGGTCCTGCTGTTAGTTAACCATTGATTATTGATGTTTAGTAATGCGTAATGGTAAATCCATTGGTAATGCGTTTTAAGAAGCGATAATCTCGGAGTATCGTCAAATGCACAAACTGAAATAGCAGAAAATACAGTGGAATAAACACACACTGGTTCCGGAAATATTTTTCTAGGTCCAGGAAACTTTGCAAAGCCAGATATGTTACTGGAAACTATGATGGGACCGAAAAAAATTGTTGGGACACACAAAATAGATTAGAGCGATATCTGTTTATTGAGTACTTTGAAGGTAGTTATTATTTACATCAGTCTCAACTTTTTGTACTGTGCACTTTCTCAATCTCTCTTTATCGTCACTCTCCATGCTCGACTCATTTCGCAAATCGAGTCTTCCCTTAGCTCCTCCCTTATCTCTTCCTCTCCCATAATCCATCTGATCATCTAGACTCCTCCTCCCTCATTCACTTCAGTATGACCTCACTTGGGATGGCTCCTCTCCTTCTTCTCCTTCTCACTTCCTCCACAGTCTTCGGTTGCTTCCTCAACTCGTGTCCTTATAGACGATACGGTAGAAGTGCAGGATGTGCAGAGTGTGGTTAGTTTATTGTCCTATATCCTTCTCATGAATGACATCAAATATTTTAATTTCCACAGAACGATCTTTCCTGTCAAATCTTTCCTGAAACATCTTGCCACCGAATTGCTGCTGCACCATGCCAATTCCGTAGTTTTCCGTAGTTTTGTGAATGATTTAGCAGGATGTTATATTAAAGAATTTTCATTATAATCTATTTTTCAATTCTGGCGAGATGTTTCATTGGCCAAATTGATTTGTTTGCCTTCAGACTGCGTGAGATTCAGTGATTGGTCCGTGTGATAGTCTCAGTGATGGCTTAGATTAGAGATTTAGAGCCCATTTCATAGAAGAAATGAAGCTTCCTGCTTTTAACTTGATGAGTTTCTACGGTTTATCAACTCGTCTGATAAGATGGATCCTTTCCTAAATCGCGAGCGTGTATGATCAGGTCCATAACTAGAACTGCTTTGTTATTCCTTGGGGAATACTTTGCGTCAATAATTGGAGAGGAACAATGATCACTGCCACGAATAGGATAATGAGTACATTATATACTACGAATGTGCACATTCATTGGGAGCATACCTATACATTGACGAAAGCACCTTGAATTATTTTTTGGATGACATCATCCACAAAGTGCAGAAACCATGATGTATATGAATGAATGACTGATATTTTAAGCTGTTCTTTGCAGGCGAGCACAAGACCGGTATCTGCTCGGGTCTATATCGATGCTGCACATCGACTAACTGTTTCAACGACCAAGAATGCCGAGAAGCTGCTGTCTGTGAGAGGAATCGATGCAAGGTACGGTAGCTGTCTTTGTATCTTTTTTTTGCATAAAATAATAAAATATTTTTTCAGATCAAGAACGCTATGGGAATTTGCAAGAGCCAAGGACTTTGCTGCACTGAGCGTAAGTTACCGTACCTTGGACCATCCAGAGTATTTCATTGCAGACGCCTGTGACTGGAACATGCAATGCTTCTGATTTCACTTGTCGATGAGAGGACCTCCCACTAAGATTAAATATTTCTGCAATTACCCATTCAATATCTCGATAAATATTTCTGTTAGAATTTGTTCGATTTATCGATTCGGAGCAGTGTGGTCACAGTTGGGATTGAGGGAAAGAACTGAGACCTATACAGGGACAGAAGCTGATTGGTAGAGCGAAGGGAAGGGAGAAACCCGATGAGGTATTGGACGAATGACGAGAGTATAATTGTGAAGAAAGGGATGAGTGGAAAGAAGAGAGAAAGGGGTCATCTACTCGCAGTGAAATCGATAATTTAGCAGTAGTGAAAGAGTATTGGGAAGGAGGATTGTCCTGTATGGCTCTCGAGGACAGGATAGAAGGGAGGACCGTTCGATAGGAGTGAAAGAGATGGAGTGATACTCGGAGGGGGCAAGGCAAGAGTGGATAATGGATTCGATTAAGTGCAGGAATGGCAGGCGAAAAGAGCATTGCGAAGTTCTAGAAAGTGAGCAGAATTGATTGTACCTATTAGAAGAAGTTGTGGTCTAGAGAATGGCACAGGGGGAGAGATTTCACGAGGATGGTCGAGGATTGACTAGATCGGATTGCTGGAGAATCCAGTGATGTGTTCGCGAATTGGAGCCACCGGGTGGAGGAGGATGAGACTTCGGAGGGACGGAACGTTGTCGTTTCTCCTGCAAGAGATCATTGATACCGTAATGTGCATTGAATAGATTGTATTCATATCAGTATATGACTTATTTATTTTTTCACTCACTTTCTTTGGTGCAGATGTCTCTCCCATCCTTGCTCCACTGCTCATTTTCCTATTAGGTGATGTGCTTGCAGCTCGCGTTCCCTTATGCGCCCGACCTGAAAGATCTCGTTTAATCTCCCGATATCTCTTATCTGCAGATGGTTCGCTACAAAATTCGGTAAACAACGCATTATAGGGAAATTAAGGTATGATCAGTACTGGGCTCCCACAGAAATTCGCTTGCCTTGAGTACCTTTATTTTTTCATTTCATTATTAATCATATTTATGTTTCTCACCGGGAGCACAAAAATCTGGGATCAAAGTGCAGGTCTAGTCTGCTGCAAAAACCTTGCTGATGTTACACTACAAGTGATCGAAATTCTGAGTGTGCAGGCTTCTCTCAATTTTCCTAATGATTCAATAAGGAACCCACTTGTCTTGCGTTGATTCGTGAATTCGACGGGCGGTTTATCGGGAGGAGGCGTATCGGGAAGCTTCGGAGCACGTTCCGTTGACTTCTTCGGCTGTGGAAGAGGCTGCTGCAGCAATAAGGATGAAAATATAATACCAATAAGGAAGGAAAATAAACAATAAACTGTACCTCAGGAAGAACACCCGCTTCCATCTGACGGAAGGCCGATGCAGTGACTGCGGATCTGAATAGAACACATCGTTTAATTCACTAGACAAGACCGAAATGTATTCGGTTGAAATAACAGGGCAACGTTGAAAACAATGTGGAACCTTACCTATCCCTCTTCCTTCTCCTGTCGTGCCTTCTCGCTTCCCTTTCCAACAACCATCGTTGATGGTCGATTTGACGGGCGAGAATGTTTGCGATGCAGACGGAGAGAGACTGCAAAGATCAAAGATCATTTAATTTTAGCCGTCTAATAACAAGTGAGAGTTGTACAACGTGACATTCATCAAGAATCCACCCTCAATGAGTACGTGACATTCATCAAGAATCCACCCTCAATGACTCATTGAGCCTAAAAGATTCACATTCTGAATGCATTGTAAATGACCAGTGGTCATGTCTAGTCGCTCTTCGGATGATTACAAACCACGCCGATAGAAAGAATATTTGGGAAATGTCGTTCCGAAATCATATCTCGATTAATAAGGTAACTCACAACTGGAATGATGATAACTGCGACGACCATTCCAATATGGAGTGCATGTGTTTCGAAGACGGAACGGAGAGGAAGAAGGCATCCACGTGTGTGAATGTCATTCTAGAAGGAAGAATTTATTGAAAATCAAGACATTGTATGTTGTACCCAAATCTCGTTTTCATATACCGCTTTCACGCTGCTTTTCTCGTCCCTAATATATGGCAGTCTAACCTCAATATCCTGTGGTCTCTTCTTGAGTGCATTCTGCCAGCATTCGAGTGATCTCATCGCCGGTAGCAGAGGATTTGCAGAACCCGCCTGAAAATATCCCCATCACTTAGATCTGATCTCGCATCATTTTCCCTGATAAGTGTTATGAACGGTGCTAGACTGCGAGGTTCCGCGAGATGGGATGAAGTTACAGTTAAAAGCAATCCCGATTGAGATAAGGCATCATGTGAGAGAGAATTTGGTTCGAAGAACATCTTGCAGATGGCTTTACACTGAAATGTTCTCTAAAAATACAAGAAGACTCACTGCTTCACTGACGACTGATCTTCTACAACACGAGTAGGGCACTCCACATCTCTCCGGGAATGGATTCGTTTCGGAACAATTGAACTGTGAGGAGAGACCCCAATCACGGAATCCCGCTGCAACTGAAGAGACTCCGCAGCATTCCAGCTGCAAATAAATTTATTGAGTAACGGATTTTGCTTTGTTTTTACATTTTTTGCCTATACGCTTTTGGAAGCCTCTCACGTGAAGTCTCATCTCTAATCTAAAATCTCTTACTACATGATGTTCATTTTCAGTTTTCTTATCTCAGCTTTTATTTCTCACCTGTTCCTGCATGTAATCCACCAGATCGGCGATATTTCTGTTATTATGATATCTGCCGATTGAATACTGCAGGATTGTCTGGGCTGAGATTCCATCTGGATTGTCAGCGTAGAAGAGAATGAAGAGACAGAAAGTGCCCAAGACGAGAACTATGTAGCAGAAGAAGACTGACATCGCGAACTGAAAAATATGATATTGAAAATTTCATAATTTTAATTAAGAAACAAATTTTGTGTTCCCAGGTGATCTTTGAATATTTTTTTAACATACTTTATTTACGGTGGATGCTTCTATTTCCAACTGACGTCTCGGATCACTTTTTTTCAGTTGTTAGCCCTACTGATCTATGAATATTTGTATTTCCGTAAACATATTTACGTTGGTTGCTTCTATTTCCACCTGATCGCTTCCACCTCGGAATCGGTTCTTTCTCATATATCTTACAGATTATCTTAAAGCATACAGATTCTATATTTATTTTATTTCTTTGGCTAAAACAATTTCACTATCTTTCCGGTATTTTCTACTATTTTCCACCTGATCGCCTACTCCTTGGAATCGGTTCTTTCTCGTATATCGAAAGAAGCTTACAGTAGTGTACCAAACCGTGACCATGTTCAGTCAGCCCCAATGACCAGACCAGTCTCGATCTCTCCCTTACACTACAACGGCCGTTCCGACTGATTTACAGCCGGGCTGATTTGTACACACTCGAGTGGATATGTCACCGTAATACACCTTATGCTATGGAAGAGCTTATCGAAAATATTGAACACATTATAGCTATTTTATCGAGAAATAATTATTTCCTTACCGTCTTGAGAAGGGAGATATTATCCCTCAAAGCTCCAACTGCACCAGCCATCGTTATCACGCAGATGATGAAGCCTGCAATTGACTCTTCTATTATCTAGTCATTACTTTGGTTCATTGGAATCCATTGTGCTTTATTTTTTGAAAATCTGATTCTCGATTCATAGTCCGTACATCTTTACATTGTTCTGACTCGGGACTGATCTTCGAACTAGTTTTTCTTCTCCTTCTTTATTCTACTTTTTCACTTGTGGTCACACCCGCAGGGTTGTCTCGAGTGAAATAACTAAGATGCACACCAACAACAACCGCAGTATTTTTTCCTGTCATCATCAAGTTTTGATGGGGAGAGACTATAGCTATAGTTGGTCAACTAGGGAAAATAATTGTTTGAGTCTATTTTACACATGCTCTTACTACAGTAAGAAACCAGATCGTATGTAGAACAAACATAGAAAGGTCGTTACTGTTCCATCTCGGGTTCTCAGACTCTTTTTGTGAAAACCTTGACAAGTTGCACAGAGAAGAGAACCCCATTAGCCTCTTCGCCTCTCTTTTTGATGGTCCCTCCAAACTCTGCGCTCCCCTCTCCCTAAATTCCCTTGTGAAGTAGCCGATTCTTTCTGACCGAACGCGCGCGCTCGCGAGGAAATTACAGCGACTCGGGTTCCCACAATGGAAATAGAGAGGGAAGAGTGGAGCTATTGACCCCTTGAGACTCGGCCAAAAGTGAAGGGAGAGTGAGAGAGGCGACAGCTACCATAACTTACGCATCGGTTAACCCATTCCAAAATAGCTCACGCAGAAAGGGAGAGAAAGAACATGCATCTTCTCAGAAAGTGACATTTTAAGATTCGAAAGAGAACGAAGAAAAATCACTTTGCAGTGTCATGCGTCACAGATTTCGAATCCGCATTTAGACTGTGAACCCTGAGTCTTAAACTGACCTATAATGGCTAGCATGATGGCTGGATTGAGTACAACATCAGCCCAATCGGAGACTCCTCGAGGATCCTTCACACACAAGTAGATGCCCAGAGAGAGGATGAAGAGACCGATTAACTGAAATACATTCTCTTTATCAATTCTTCTCTTCATGTTCGTTCGAGATCATTTGAGAGTTTTCTGTGGAATATCTTCTTTCGACCCTTTCGAACAACACAAACTTTGTGTATTCCGTATGCATGTCTATGGGGGGATCCATTTCTTCCGGTCTTTGTTCCATTCTCCACAACAATCTCATTCGAATCCGCGTCCCTATGGCCATCTTTCGAGTGGCCATTCAAAAGCGCAAGGCCGTCAGCACAGCGTTCTTTGCATGCAAATGCCCATTTTCCCCCTTCCTTGTCCCATCTCCATTTCCCCCCATCTTTCGTCGGTCAAACAAGGTAACCGTGTATGAGAAATGGAGACACTCACTGCCCCTCAGGGGCCATCATGATCCCTCGTGTCCTCTCTCTCTCTTCCATTTCTTCACTCTCCTATCAGACTGGTTTTCTGTCCGAGTAAAGACCACTCTCTGGAATTGAGCGAGCGCGCGCTGATCGAAAGATTGGGAAAGTAGTCAGTTTTTGGATCATGGGTCAGCACCGTCTTTCTCTTCTCTTTTTGCTGGCCACAGTCTTGATATGACCTCATCGGAGGTCGTATCTCCCTCTCTCTCTCTCCGTAATAAGAGTATGGGATCGGAGGATGGGCAAAAAGAGAGGCAGATCGAAGGCCATTCGAGAGCGGAGCTAATTCACACTCTCTTGGATCATCTTCTGACCTTGACTGATCAAAAATGGGAAAATGGGTCAGCTGCTTCTCGAAAATTCCTGAGATTCACTCAAGTATGAACAAAATATGAGGATAAGAAGCGGCCGAGAGGAGAAGATAAAGGAGGGGAGAGATAATCCACTGATGAGAGGGAGTAAACACTGGGGAGATTGATTGATTGACCAGCGGAGGTTTGGGAAGGAGTTTCTCTATCTCGTGAGGAGAAACCCATCGTAAAGGAACAGATTGGAGATCAGAGTAAATGGCCCACCGACACTTTTACGTTGGCTCCCTTAGCTAAAGAGACATCTGCTACATCGATCTTGCAACTTTTTACGAGATCTCAGAAGAGGAAAAAGTGGCGGAAAGTCGCACTCACAAAGGCTATGAAATTGATGAAGAAGCATATCCATTTGAGACACGCGGAGATCTCCTGACGAGGTTTTCGCTTTCGAACTGCCGTCCCGCTCATTAGGCGAGCGTCGTAACCATCACCTGCAAGAAATGCTGTAAAATTGAGATTTTATCAAATAAAAAAATTAGATAAGAAAATTAGAATATTGATATAGGCTTGGGGAATCGTGTTAAGATATTAGCATTTGAAAAAAATACTCACTAACTGACAGACAGACACTACTGAGGAATGAAATGAGACAAGCCGAAAAACGAGGAGCTGCCCTATGGGAATTCGCGCAACAGATGGTGTGTGACCCCTTCAGATCCCATCATCCCACCTTTTGTTTATCCCCCCCCCCTTCACCCCTCGAAACTCAATGATCCCCTCTATTGTTCTCTCCTCTCTGACCCTGCAGGTTCAATCAAGCACTCCCGCATTTGCCCCTTCTCTCATCATGATTACTCAAGTGTGGAAATTACTGCCCAACAAAGGGAGGAATGCCTGATGATGATGATGATGATGCTATTGATCGATCTATCGTACACTTCTCTATGTTCAATACTCTCCCTCTTCCTCCTTCCTTCTCTATCTCGTCTCTTATCTAGTTTACTTTCTCGACTACAGCTGCTCTGAATTAACGAAGAAGGGAAAGGGGAGGAAAAGGGACAGAAGAAGGAGGAGACCATAGCACTAAATTGACTGCGATTATCGATGCGTAGGGCGGAAATGGTTCCAAGATGAGGCAACTAGTAGAGAAAAGAGAAAAGGAACAGCGCCGGAGATAAACCCAATTTCCCTTCTCTTCTTTCTTCTCTGTGGGAGCTATCGTTCCTCGAATTGAGACCCCCTCAGTTGATTCCGTTTGTCTATCATGGTCAGTATCAAGGTCAATCCCCACTGCTAATCCGATATTGTTCCGCCACTCAAGAGACATGCAGATAGAGGCAGTGAAAGTGTACGAAAGAGAGATGGTTTATGACTACGATTAAAGTGCGAGTTGAAAAGTACCCATGGTGGTCCAGAGCACAGTTATAGAAAGGTCTGTTAATTATGAACAATATCATTATATGACCCATTACGAGGAGAGCTCAGTTATTGGAAATAATGGATACTATGAGAGGCTATACGCAATAACCGAAGAGAATTTGAGGAGAAGGGGGTTAATTCGATAAGGTCGAGTGGTTATTAAAATCACCCATGGTGGTCTCCTCTTCCCTGAGGAGTTTCTCCCTTGGCGTTCCCTCAGTTCGCCTTCTTACTTCTTCGTTTGATCTCGTTGCCTCCCTTCCCAGAGGAAGAGACGATGAGGGTCTACAATACACTTATTTTTAAAATTTAGTCGAGAACAAGTCGAACAGTTTGCAGTTAATACGGAATATCGCTACAGGTATTCTAAAAAAAACTTAATTGGAAGGTGAGTGAGAGAGTCAAGAGAGAGGTATTCGAGCTCAGACAAGCTTTTTTGGGATGGGTTTGTGTGGATTTTTAAATTGGAGGTAGGGAGAACAGAGGGGTTCCTCTAGAAGGAACGATTGAAGATAGATCAAGCTCCGCTCGTCATTCAAGATTGTTTCGCGCCTCTAGAGACATTCAGAAAATCTCTCTGCGGTGAAAGTATAAATAGATTGCAATTAGATCATTAGATAAGATTTGAGATAGGAATCAGTGTGAGAACGGATGAGATAAAGAAGAAGCCGTGAGAACAAGAGAACCAACTCCTTTCTAGGAGCAAGAAAAGTTAGCTCCTTTGTGAGAAAGCCATTTTCACTAGACAGCACGGAAAGACGGTAAGGAGAAAAGGAGAGGAGAGAGGGAGAAGAGCAAAGATGGAAAGTTCTCGGACAGGAGAGAATGAGAAGGACTTGTACCAGAAGGGATTCACAGGTGGTGGGAGAAAGGATATGGAGAGGGAGAGGGAGAGAAAGGGGAAGAGGAGGAACAGACACTCCAATTGACCTACCCTCTCTCTTCTGTCCTCAAAGGTGAATATTATCCCACGCGTCTGCTCGTATTTGGTCAAAAAGCGATTGAGGTTTGGACTGATCCAGGAAGAAAATCTTGATTGGAAGGTGAGAGAGAGTCAAGAGAGAGGTGAGGAGGTCTAATGAAGGGATGTGGGAAGAGAGCGGGGGTAAGGGGTGGAAGAGGTTTAATGCATCTAATGATTGAGAGTGAGAGTGGTAGGAGAAAGTAGTAGTCAAAACAAGATATTCGGTGGAGTAGAATTCCGAAATGGAGAGGACTAGTGCAGGGAAAATAGATCAAAAGGAGGGCAGGCGGGCCAGAAAAGTTGCCTCCATGAGACGAAATACGATAGGTATGGTCAGATTCAGTTTGTGAGAGCGGGGAGAGGAGAGAAAGAGAGAGAGGAGAGGCGAAGAGCGAGAAGAAACAATAGAGAGGCCCCCCAGGGAAGGGAAGAGAGGGGAGGGGAGGAGAGAGGGGGGGGAGGGGACAGAAGGGTCTGGAGGAAGGGGGGAAGATGGATGGAGAGAGAAGGTCACCATTGATAGCGTGAGAGTGATAAGAAGTAGCTTGAGGAGTGCAAGTAGGTCAAGAGAAGGTGTTCTCCCTTCTCCTATCCCCTTCCTCCCTTTTGACTTCCTCAGCCCTCCTTCGATGACTTCCTGTGCTAGCGTACCTCACTCACAAATTGAGTCCCCCCTCTCTCTCTCTCTCTCTCTCTCTCTCTCTCTCTCTCTCTTCTCTTAACCTCTTCCCGGCCTGGACAACCCCCCTCTCTCACTCTCCGGATGAGAACTGGACACATTTCACCTCTCTCGCTTTCCTCCTATTTCCATACACAAAAGCATTGCCCCCCACCAAACAGGTGAAGGAGAACAACGAAAGAAGAAGAAGGAGAAGGAAGATGACGAGAACGATTGGAGATGATAGAGACGTCGTGTCATTATTATATGAGAGTGAATGGGGGAGAAATGACAATGGCCTCTGAACTCATTCGTAGTATGAGCAGAAGTAGCAAGAAGAAAGGAAGAGAGAGAGGGAGTGAATCTATTCAGATTGAGACTTTCCCTTTCTACTTACACTTCTCAGAGTACAAAAAGACGTGACTATACAATCATGAGGGATCAGCACTTTTTGTTAATGGGAAAGTGAAGTGAGATCAGTGGGATCTTCGAATCAGAAAAGAGTTCATTCACGTGGTGTAAGTTCCTCTCTCTCTGCAATTGAGCCTGACACGAAAACAAAGTTGTCAACTATAATATTGAGGGCGAAAGTGGTCGTTGTTGTTTCTTCTGCTACAACTGCCTCAATTCTTTATGCGCTCGCGCAAAATCTCATCAACAATCCCTTTTTTCTTGTTCTCCTTCACCGAAAAATGATAGTCGATCGTTCCAGTTGTCGATCAGTGAAGGGAATGAAATGAGACATGGAAGGGAGGAGGAAAGAAAGAGAAGTGGAAAAGGGTAAAGAGTGAGAATGAAGTGAAGTGTAGTCGGACGAAGAGTGAAGCATGAAAGATGCCCGAAGGGGTCGAGAGAGAGGAAGGGAAAGAGGGAGGGGAGAGCCTTCATAAGGGGGGAGATTGGCCATCTTGAGAGAGAGATGAACCATCTGCACCAGGTGTCCATTCATCCACACAAAGGGATGAAAGTGGATGGAAGTCAAGGAAGAGAGAATAATCCTAGTGGATACGCTTGAAAGGATAGGAAAGGACTCCTAATGGAGTCTACGGCGAAAACGGATACTACTCTGTCTCATGGCAACTGGCGAAAATTGGTGAATTAACAAAAAATTAGCTAAATTGCTCACATCTTGTAGTTACGATAATTTGCATGATAAACTATATTTATTTTAGTGAGAGAAGGTGGGAAAGGTGTGCAGAATGAATGGATGAATGAATGCACTCTCTGGAGGATATGGATTGGATTACTGAACAGAGAGAGGAGGCGAAGGGTGGGATGAGCATACAGAGAGAAAGGGAAAAGATTCCCCCCGAGGAAGATGTGACACCTACAGTTGTTGTACTCTTGAGTGGAAGGAAGAAGAGTGATACCCCACTTCACACCAATTCACATCTTTGATCTACTCCTTTTTGTGTCGCGCAAGTAGCAATTTCAAAAAAAATATTCAGCAAATTATTTTTCTCTGGAGCTGACGAACAAAGGCACATGATAGCGAAGGAGTTCGTGTACCTAAGGATACCCAGTCCCCTATTGGTTCTTCCATGTCAAGGAAGGGCGGTAAATGGAGCACATGCCTACACACCACCGTCCCCTCTTCTGTTTGTGTGTTTTGAGCCTGTGAACAGCTCAAATAATGGAGTGTCTCAAAGGGAGATTGGCCCGAGGGGGGAAGGAAAGATGATAGGGCAAGGGGAAGAGTGACCTATGGCGATTGAGAGAAGAGATCGAATGGCATCTCTTTCCATGATCAGATGATGACTAGGATACAATGATCGAGAGGGAGAAGAGAAGATGAGGCATGGAATTGGATATGAGGATCCATCCAGGTATCTCAATTACTCCATTAATGAGTATTGGCTAGTCATATGCTCATTATATCTTTAACGAGCGATTGAGTATTGAGATAGTCACCCGTTCCCTTTAATGATGATCTTGTGATTAGTCCTTGAACCCATGTGCCCTGGTACAAGAAACGTCTCTCTCTCTCTCGGTTCAAGTGAGCGATACAACGGTCCCTTTGCCACTTGAAACAGACTGAACCAGCTCGGGCTAAGCTCGAACTATAATCCCGTGCGAAGTATCGGGTAATGGAGGGAGAGGATATATGCAAGAGAGGAGAGAGAGAGGGTGTTTGACCATCCTACTCCAACCGGAACTATTTCATAGCGGGAGAGAGGGGAGAGTCAAGCATGGAAGGAAGAGGGGGTATAGAAAGATAATTAAGAGGAGTTAAGAGTGGTAAGTATGATGGACAGCTTCAACCCGGATGTCGCAATCAACACATCAAGATGAAGACGATGCTTTTGAGTGGACTGATGAGGGTTAGAATGAGGATACAACTTGGCTAGTAAGTAAGAAAGAGGAGGGCGATCTAGTCTTTCGAAGTAGAATGAACTACTGTACTATCGAATGCGATTGTCAAACGCGCCGATTAACCGTTTCGACTATTTTTCGGTTTCACCGCTATCGAGTACGTGAAAGAGTAACAAAAAGCGCAAAAAGAGTGGGAAGGAGATCATTGAGAGAGAAGAGAAGATTGTGGGGCTGGTGTGAGCAAGGTAATTACAGGAGGAAGTAAGCATCAGTAAGCGACTTACCTCGGGGGAGGCTTAGTGCGAGGGAGAAGAGGAGTTGAGTTGGCTTCGTTATTCTTCTGCTTCTGAGGAGAGCTTCTCTGCATCGAAGGACAATGTCGAATGGGTAGATCAAGCCAGGGAAGGGTTTAGGGAGGGAAAAGGGATTGAACTTGCAGCTTACGGTCAAAGCTCGGCTCGGTGTTGTATCTTCTTCTAATCAAGGACAGAGTGATAGGGGGGGGGGTAGAGGGGGGATGAGAGGGAGGGAAAGGGTGTGCTTCAATGGATGCAAGAAGTCATTAAGGGGAGTTGTTCGTGTAGTCGATTGAGAGAGAGGGCGCCACCAAATAGAAGAAGTGAAGAGGTGAGAGAGAAGACGGCTTGTGATTTGGAGACGGGGAAAGAAAAGGAAAGGAAGAAGTGACTCTAATGATGGGAAGAGGTTGAGTACAAATGAGGTGGAGCAGAATTGTATGTGAATTGCCACTCCCAAGGAAAGAGAATTCAACTAGAGCATACTCTCACACTTGATCACCCAGTAGACCCACCCCTGACAGTACAGATTTGAAGGGGTGAAGAGTGATTTGTGGTATGCGAAGAGAGGACAAAGAGGCAGATGGGGTCTCGATACAACGGAAATAAATGACCGTTGAGTACCATGGGCGAACACAAACCCTCGAAATAAAAGGGGGGCTTGACTGCCAATTAAAATGGACAAAGAATGGTTAAGAGACCGACGAGGGAGATGGAGGCAAAACAAAGGAGGATGAAAGATCGGATTGCGAGAAGGAAAAAGCCAAGACCAATTCGATGGGATTATCCTCCGATGATACAAAGAAGAAGATTGAAGATTGTGTACGATGGAGAAGCTGAGATGTACAAATGACTCGAGATGATCCATTTGTGGGAATGATACGAAATAGGACTAATAATCCAATACATAATGAAAAGGTGACAAAAGTTCAGTATAAATGAATTAAGGTATTTTTTTCTGTATTTTTCGACGATAATACATTTTTGAAAAATAGGACAAAACAATTCGATTACTAACAGATTCTTTTCGTTTTGTTTGCAATATCATTTTAAGAATTCCGTTTAGGCACTTTTTTCTCAGGAACTGACGTAAAAAGGAAAATGAAAAAAGCGGAAGATGTACTCGTATCTAAGGCTTTTGCCTGATCAGCAATATAAAGAATCGACATATCAATGATGCATGGAAAACGGAATAGTGCAAATGCGTTGAGGAAGAGTTGAAATGCATGGATAAACCGCTCCCAGATCAGTGCAGTATTTGAGAGTGAGAGGGAGAGTGAGTGATTATACGAGGAAGTGAGAAGATTCTAGTGGAGACAATGAAGAAGAAGAGCAAAGAGAGAGAAAGAGATCGCTCCGTGGTCTCAGATGTATTTTCTCTTCCCTTCTTTCTTCCCCCAAGCACCTTGACCTCATATCGTCCCACTCTTATGAGCCATACTGGGCTTATTGAGAAAACTACTCAACGCATATTGGATAGGGAAGGAGTTCCTCACAAAAGAAAGTTCTGGTTAATGGAAGGCGATTGGATCTCGATTACATAACGAGAAGATGAGAGTGAAAGGAAGGAAAGGAGCTGATCAGACCATCGAAAGAGGAATACACTACAAGAACTTGTATAGAGCTAAGTGAAGTGAGATCAAGAGGCTTTCTCGAGAGGGGCCTCATTCCGCAAGAGAGACTGTGCCATTGAAGCAACGGTGTAAGGACGTAAAAAAGTCAATCAGCGTAACTTCCCCTAAGGAGGCGCAATTGATTCATGAAGAAAAAGCGGAATCATCAACCATTTCGGTGAGTCACTTTCAAAATGAACAACGGGAAGAATAAATCAAGGCGACTTGGCTTTATGGATGTTGAGTAAGAGAACATGGGAAGAACAATGGTGACTGATAGATAGAGGATTCGTCAAGGAGGACGAGTGAGGCGAAAGCCCCGCATGTTCCTAATGCAGATAGTGCAAGGAAGGACACGAGGGCAACAATTAGTGAGGGAGAGAACTACCCTCCATTTCGCATGCTCTTTCACCCTTCGAGGCAAGACAGAATAGGAAATGGAGAGAGTTCACAAGCCCGATCAGCCTTGAGCCCTTCTCTCTCAGACTGCCGCTTCTAAGTGAGAGCTTGTGAGAGGGGTCAGCATGACACTTGAATGGGAGAGAGAGAGGGAACAGGTTGAGGGCCGATGATTTACTCAGTGTGATCTAGGAGGTAATGAGAGGGTGAAGTGAGTGTATGAACAGTGCGAGAGAGAGAGAGAGAGAGAGAGAGAGAGAGAGAGAGAGAGAGAGAGAGAGAGAGAGAGAGGGAGACTGTTCAAGAGATGCACTAGTCGCAGTATAGGTTTGTGAGAATGAAAAAAATTCAGAGAGATTCGGATAACATATTTTGTATACGCAAACAATCATTCATTGAATTCCGGTTACCTCTTTGAATCAATCTTATAACTGTGTATCTTGGAGTTGCCAGTGTGAATTTGAAGATGGGAATTTGATTGAGACAGAATTAGCAACGTGGATTCGAAGAAGTAGTCAGTGTCACAGGTTAATGCGCAGCGAGGTGCAATCTTGTTGTACAGAGATGCGTAGAGGTAATTAACGTGTGCGTTGCCAGGGGGTATTTGATCACTTGATTCGAAACCTACCACTAGGTACGTATCAATAGATCGTCATCAGAAGATAAGGAAGCATAGCAGAAGCTTGTAGATAACTCTCGTACTTTAGTCAAGAGTTATCTACAATATTCAAGGTATAATATCCATTGAATATTTCATCGCTAGGATCCTGATCAGTTAGGATCTACAGATCATTGGTATCTTATTATGCATAACAAGTGGGTTCCAATGGATAATGCACAAAACTAGTAGTATCTAGTACTAACTACAGAAAGAGTACAATATCGAGCGGGCATTTAGCAGTTGCGGTGTTGTGCCCAAAGGGAAGCGAGAAAAGGGAGAGAGAAGAAAGGCAGGAAGAACTGGAAGATTTAGCTTGGATCTCGGCAATTGGAAACGAGTTGAGACCCGTTCGATGGCCGATGAGAATAGAGTGATGAAAGGAAGAGCGAGAGGAGAAAGAGAGGGAAGAAAGGGTTTGAGAAGATTGAGTAATAGCCGAAGGTAAGACAAGGATGGGAAAGTGAAGGAATGGGAAAAGGGATCATGTGAGATAAGGGAGGAAGATCAGAGAGGAGGGGAAAAACTGGCTGGCCATTTAGAACGAATGAACGTGAAATGGGAAGAGGAGAAGGAAGACAAGCTGTCGGTTGACTGAAAGGGCGATCCAATCAATTCTTTTGTCGAGAATTGAGCTGTTTTCAGGTTGGGAAAGAGATTTGTAGTGATCGATCGAGTCAATTGGAGGAACATTGAGGAAGGAGGACATTAAAATGGATCTCTTTCGAATGACCTCAGTAGTGAATACGTCACAAAGGAAGGCGAATGGATTTGAGTCATTACCTCCGAATTTCATGATCACTGTAAGGAATGAGAGAACGATCGTCCCTTTGTCTCTTCACTACCATGCGATTTGTCAAGTGACACGAACAAATGATCATTCGTTTACACTTGTTTGGCATATCGAGAGAATGGGGATTGATACGATGCAATACTGGAAGTTGATAAGATGAGCATGATAATCACTCGACTACACCCGTTTAATATTGCACGAGGCAAATACAACACTACTGAAGTATCCAGGATATGTTTTTAGAATTATAGTTTTTGGTTCTAAAGGTAACTTGGTTGGAATGATGGCCTAAGTGAAGCACATAGGGATATTAGGGTTGTGTTAAAAATACAAAATAGATTATAGAGCGAAATTGAAGTCTTTCTCCGCTCTTTTCTTGATCTCGTCTTTCTCCAATTTGTATATGGATGGATCGAAGGAGTAATTATTCGAATGGGTGAGAGAGGGAACGACGGATCCATTCAATTCCCAACCACGACGGGGATGTTCGAAGGCATGAAGGGATCCGAGATATGGTGTATTCCTGAAACACAGTCAAAAAATCTTCATTTTTACCATGTCACTTCAAGATTTGATATTTTCCTAGAGAAATGTGTATACATTTAGGCATCGAAATATACATATTGAAATGATGATAACTTCTACTAAGATCAATTTCGAAACACCAAAAGATCATTGCTTCAAGGAATTAGCAATACACGTATTCGCTAATCGTCTTCGTTTTCTCAGGTCATTATCATCTCCCTTCCCTTCTCTTCTCTCACCGTAGCATGGCGAAGAAATCTTCGTTGCTTCTAATCTCTCCTCCACACAATTGTCGAGTGCACGCCTCGAGGGTCGAAGCGTGTCCGATCACGAGGATTGTTCCTGAAAGTGGGAAGTGAGACGGGGAATACAAGATTCTATTCTATTCTTATTCTTATTCTAATACAAAATTTCTCAATTAATTTTAGGAATGCTGGTGAGAACTTATTGAGAAACTAATAAAACTAGATATTAATTATTTCTAATTTAATAACTAAAATTTTACTTGAATATATATTGTGAGTTGAGCTTTCAATATATTAATTTCTCTATTATTTTCAACACTAACTTATTTACCATTATTTTATTTTGTTTTAAATATTTTTATAGTTTGAAATATGATATCAGTTGATTGTTAGAAGGAAGCCAATATAAAGAGCCTACTTCACTCCTACTTCAACCTCTCAATGGCAGTACTAAAACAAGGAAACAGTGCTTGAATAGAGTAATAAAGAGAACTAAGTTCTCGAGTAGGAATGTTTTGCCGAGAACATAAAGAAATAGAATGGGTAAAGTAAACAGTCGAAGAATGAAC
The DNA here is from genome assembly GCA_900490705.1 of Pristionchus arcanus. Taxonomy (NCBI): domain Eukaryota; kingdom Metazoa; phylum Nematoda; class Chromadorea; order Rhabditida; family Neodiplogasteridae; genus Pristionchus; species Pristionchus arcanus. Next base: position 285,866 of record LS486930.1, on the reverse strand, counting down.
AACGTGTGCGATAAATGTAAAGTACAGGGATCTAACTTTTGACCTTATAATATTTTCAACCAGAGATCCCTGTAGAGATAAGGATGTTCTTACTGATTTCGCAACATTTTACAATCATTTCACAAAACACGCGCGCGAAATATTTGGGCTTGCTTACAGGTTCGTGAACTGCCTACATGGCTTTTGGAAGAAACGCAAAGGCATAAAAACACAAAATGTACCTGTAGCATGTTTCTTGAGTATTCTCTGTACTAATGAATGCGACCGTTGATAATACTGAGGAACTGTCTCATCCAATCGAAGTTCTTCAACTGTCGCCATCGGTTTGTATGATGTGTTGATGGGGTAGCCTAAAACGGAAGTGACAATCGAGCAACAACTTCCTTCCCGATCGACAATACGATTTCATTTGTTGACCATGTGAGAATTGTCTCGCCGATCCCTTCTAAAGATTGCGACAGATGATGGGAGGTCGGATCGCTAATGTAAATTGTTAATGTTCCTACCTGACTGGTTTACGACTTTTTCATGTGTTTTCTCACTTCGAAAACAGAAAAGATCAATTTAATTCAAAAAGATTTCGAAATAATGTACTCACCGATCTTGAGTAGATCCGAGTGTTCCATCGTCGACGGTTTCACTCCTCTACACCATTGCATCCACTCGTACAATCCTCCATCGATGTTCATTGTTAGCTCTCGATTTTCACCCCGACCGAGACCTTAACGATGTCAAGTTCCGATTATTTCCTCTTATGGCATGTGGGTGGACTTCATTGGCTTCACTCAGACGATTTTCCGTTAATATCTACCCACATTGATTACTTCTTTCGAGATTTGAGATGTACCCAAGTCCAAAACAAACGACTCGGAAACGGGAAATGGATGATTTCACTTGGAGTGTTCTCTTCATGATCCACTCATGCGTGGTCGCTTTCGGTACACTAGATGCGCAACGTTCTTGCAAGAGAATACTCTCCTCTCTCAGCACTCTCTCTACTCTTATACTCAGATCAAGAGGGGCAAGATGATGTTTCGACCTTGGTCAGTGACAAACTGCAATACACTCACCGTATCCCTTGATGATACCAACGCCAGTCTGTATGCATCTCAGAGCAGATGAAGTGTAGATGTGGTCAATCTGGATTCCCTGATCACGCATTGCTCGCCCTGAAAGGCAGCCTTTTTTCAGTCGGTCACACTCAACCTTCGTCAGGGAAGTCCCACCACGATTTAGTCAAAGAACGTAAGCATTTGTAAGAATTTCCTGCGTATTTCCCAGATTTGGTATGCCGTCATACCTAGCGAAAACTCATTTTAGCCCAATCGTCAGCAGTCGAAAGAATTCCTCTTCGTATTCCCCAAATCGTAGAAAACCGTCATACCTTGCGAAAACCCAGTATAGCCAAATCGTCAGCAGTCGTCTATATCTGACTGCTTACGCGGGCGGTTTCTCGAACTGAGAAGGAGTGTGACCTACCGATAAGCTTGGACTGCAAATAGCCCATCTCAGTGAGTGGTGTGTCCGTCTCGAATCCTTCGTGACCATCAGAGCGACGAGGAACGTTCCGAGGAAGATTACAGTCGAACGGAGTGTAACTGAAAGCGAGAAATATAATTAAACTATTTCAGAATTTCTAATAAAATGTGGAAATCAATGTTTAAACGCAAGATATTTAGCTGCGGATTATCATTTAATCGCGAAAATTTCACTACAGAGAAAAGAATAGTCCAGTTACGCTTGCACCCAGAATGGACGGGTAAATTGTTCAGAGTAGGTAAATGATTAAGAATAAACGTACGCTCCATGATCGGTGAACGCTCTCTTCACCCACGATCTTCCACCTGGAGTATTGAACACGAAATCGCATCTCTCTCCATGGCGAATAACAATGAGATGTCTTCCACTGTTCTCACTGAAGGCCATGATCTGAATACGTCACGATTGATTAGGCAAGTGAATGATCGGCAAGGAAGGGACAAGAAGCAGTTAGGATAGGGTCAGGACACGGTTGATTGTCCGAATTACCTCTCTCTCTCACCACTCTCTGTTTTCCCTTTCTCTGAGTGAGAAGAAGAGGGGAAGGAACTGCTTACTCTCTCCATTTCTCCTCGCGAGTTCGACGAATAAAGGTGAGATTATTTGAGAGGGGGACTGAGGCAAAGGCAACACTGCTCGCACCGCGTGCTTAAGATTGGAAATCGATAGAGGGAGAGCTGGTGACCTGCTTAGAAGAGCCAAGAGCTACTTAGCGGCCAGCGAAAGAGCGATTGGACTATTGAGTGGTGGTCTCTCATAACTGTGTCTCTTTCGCTCTACGATCATTGCACACTTTTTGCTGGAAAATAGGACAATTTTGAATGAAACGATCACTTACAGGTCGCATGATATCAGCAGGAGGAAGTAACCTGTGTAGTACTCACTTCTTCTTCTTCCTGTGCCCTCGAGGGCCAACATCAAACTGGCGTCTATTCTCTATCTCCTTCTTCTTCTATTTGCCTTAGGCTTCTTTCTCTCTGAACGGTACTCTGACTGAGTCATCTGGGGATAATACATGACGAATTCGAGAGACGATCAGGCACTACGTCTTCAAGAAAACGATTCCACTTATCAGCAATGGGGTCGATCAGGGATCGAACAATGTCGAGTTCAGGTTTTGTGTGTTGGAAAAGATCAATGAAAAATGACACGTATTGCAAGACACAGACTGCAATAATTAGCACCTTGAAATTACAGACTACTGAGACTGCGATAACAGAACTGGTTAACGACGGAAGTGCCAGAAATAACCTACAGCAGTATTTCGCAAGAGTGTGTTTGTTTCCGTTTTGTAATCTCGGCTCATCCAGATAAATTCAATCTTCACTGTCAATCAACACCAACCAATTCAACTGATTTCTGCATCCACTCCAATAATGTTACTAAAGAAGGATTGGTTAACTCTCAAATCCTCTCTATCACGGGAACTAAATTTCCTTAAGTGATATCAAATCCGAGTTCGAGCTTTTACTGTGATTGAAAGGATTCGGTTTCGAGGGTGGGGGGTTAGCTTTAATCCACAACTCCTCCCTCCGAGAGGATTCACATTCAGTCATATAAACTGCCTTTCGAGAGAGGCAGTCACTCTTATTCCGACTTCTTATTTGGTCTTTCCCTTCTCGTCTAATATTCATATGTTTCTGACTCAATACCCTCATCGTATCCGTCTTACTCCATTGTATGTTTCCCAATGTCAATCTCCTTCATTTTCAGATAATGTCACATAAGAATTCTAAAATCTTCCGTGGACTCATCAATAGAAGAAAGAAGGCTTGGCTCGTAATTGAAAACATGCAAGCACTCTGCCTCCTACCGTATCCGCCAGTCCCTATGGTGAGTAGATATCTCTAAAGAGAATTTTGAATGCAAATAGGAATAATTTTAATGGAAGATGCGCTTAAAAGGTTTCACATGCCTTCTCTTCCCCGTTGACATCACATTACGTAAAAAAGATGCATGATTTTTTTTTATTTTAGACGAAACATGAGCTGGTAAAATTACTAATGAGAATTCTCAGAAATTAGAGTACGAATCAAAAGGGTGATCAAATGGGTTTCGCAGTTAACTTGAAGTTTATATACGAATACTCTCAAAACAAATACAATAAAATTCGGTACGACCTTTCTGAATAAAAGTTGTGATGTGGTTACTAACCTTTCTTGGTATCATGATGAGTCGTTTTGTAGCATCAAACATTACTACGAATCTTTAATAATTTTACTATATATGCAATATTTTTTCTCACCATGTTTTTACATACATTTACCTCAACCATCTATGCAACAACAAGTAACTTTCGAACATTTATTAAAAAACGATTGACCTAGAATTTAAAAAAAAAAATTTTTTTGTTGAAGAAATTCTTTTATCGTGTACATGTAATTTTTCATTCTATTCAATACAATGTTTTTTTTTCGAAAATCTTATAGTGTCATTATCAATTATAAATTTCAGATGGTCCCTACCCGTCCCGGCATGGGCCGAACACTCCCCACCATCGAAGAATCGTTCGAAGAAACGGCGAAACGAGCAATGAAAGACGCCCAAGCGACCATAAAAGAGGAGGAAATATTGGAGGAAGAATGGATTTCGGCGCAAACTGTCGCCTCTCATTTCCCTAAGGTCAACAATAGCAGTCCAATCAAGACGAAATGAGATCCCCACTTCACTTCTTCTTCGTATTTCTCGTGGCCTCAATAGCATGCCAGTAATTGTTCAATATGCCATCAAGGGCACTGGGTCACATAATGACTGCACTATGAAAACTCTCGAGGATGAGAAAGAAAGAGCTTCTATCTCACAAGAAGTGAACGTATTTCTCATTCTGAAGATGATCATCATACCCGGTCATTAAGTGACCCAGTGACTTGTCCAAGTGTCACCGGTAGTAACGACGAGTCGATTTCCCTCATCTCATTCTCTCCTACTCTATTTCGCAGATAAATCGGTTGCGATCTCTCTCGAGAGCGTTGTTTTGTCGTTTTGTCAGGGGTGGAACACACTAGTGGAACCGGTTGGTTGTCCCTCTCCCCGTTCCCTCCCTTTCCCATGTCCCATCCCTATACAAGTATTAATTGGGGATATCGCAATGGAAGCTTCTGTCCCTCTTCCACCTCTTTTCTCCCCAATTCATCTAGAGGGTCGTCCAGTAGACGAGAGAGAGATGGGAGAAGAAAGAGGAAGAGAAGAAGGGAGTAGATTTCTCCCCCTTCCCCCGTGTCCCTCGGTGCCTTCTGATATAAAGAAAACCGACTGCCGAAGAAAAGTGGAATCGATTCAATTTCGCCCCGAGAAGACGGCAAAGTAGCCATTTGAGTGAATTGGAGAAGAGTGAGGGGAAGGTATCCGAAGACTAGTACGGGTAGACACGAAAAACGAGACGGAATGACCCCATTGAGGGAAGGACTCGACTTCTACTCAGAATTGCTGCTTGCATAGAGTGACTACCCAGAAAGACCTTTTCAGCATAGAATGATAGATGAATTCATCTCCTCCATCGTCTACTCTACACGGAATGAAGAAGAGATACGTTGGTCACGATTCGATGTGATTCACATTCCCTTCTGTTCTCAAACCGTTCTCTTCTTCTGCAAACAGACGAGAAAACTCTTCTTCGAAATGCGGTTGAGTAGGGATGATGAAAACGATTTACCGTATGGTGTTAGGCCAGGAAGAGATTTCCTATGATAGCGGTAAAAAAAGAGAAAAGTGATTCCTACTGTAGTGCCAGTATCTCTAATGCCGGAAGGCGTGAGCTTAGTGATAATCGGCTTTGTTATCTCGCTTCCTCTTGACTGCCAATTGATTCGCCCCCTCTGTCTACTCCTCTCTCTCTTCCTCTCTTCTTCTTTCCCTTCGATTCACTTCCCTCAACCATCGATTGAATTGCTGCATTTTGTCCCTTCTTCTCTTCTCCTCTATGCATACATCTCAATTTCATCACTGGCCCCAAAAAAAGAGGAGACACTAGTAGCCTCGCTCGAAAGAGAGAAAGCCCACGTGGATCGATGAATGAGAAGAAGAAGGATGATGATGAGGGGACTGAGATGGAATGGAAGGGGACAAGGCATCCATTCAATCATCCACGGCAGCGAGAACCTCAGGGAAATCTATCGAGTTACACTCTGTTTCTCCTAAGGATGTCGCCGTAGTGGAATATGATTGAGGATGGAGGGATGAGGTAGAGAGGGGCCTACGGTAGGAAGATAGGTATGGACTAGTGAGTAGAGGGGTCGATCCAGAGTGAGCAGCCAGTTCGGAGAGCCGATTCGAATGGAGACTGAATGAAGAAGGGGGAAGGGGGAAGGGGGAGGAGTTGAGGGAATGGGGTGGAGTATGGCTAGAGGGGGGAGAGTAAAAGAGGACTGGGTGGATGGTACGTCCTAGCTCCACTCCCCCTACCCCCTTCTTTCCCTCTATTGAGAGAGAGAGGGAGCCGTTCCCTTTCTGTCTCTAATCCTCCTGCATCTCCCTTATGCCTCATTGGTTGCATCGGCCTTGCCTATGCAGACCCTATCCATCCACTTTTTGAGCCCAATTCGAAGGCCTGCGACAGCGAATTGTGGGAGAGAAGACTAAGTGACCTTAGTGGAGAAACTGATGGGAAGGTGGGGAAGATGAGGAATGAGGGTGGGGTTGACATGACACAATCGATGAATCGTGCAATGCATGGTATAGGGAGGGGAGGGGGAGGGGGACGGGGGAAAGGGGAGAAGGGAGAAGGGAGTGTGATGGATGCCATTCGCCCCCGATCCTCTCCCTGCTGCCCAATCTTCCCGTAGTAAAGCGTAGACCTGAGATGAGAAAGAAGAAAAAGAGAGAAGAAGATGAAAACTAACTGAGATTACAACATAGACAAGGAAAGACAGAGGGCTATTAAAGGGTATCCGTAGTGACCATTCACTCTCTCCCGTATCTCCAGAGTATCTGACCCATTCAAAGGACGCGCTAATCTTTGCGCGGAGCGGTCGCGTTGCTTGTTGACTAGTCCACTCACTCCACTCCACTACTCACCACCCAACTCTTCCCATCCCTACCATCCTCCCTCTTCCCTCCATCGTTGTTGTTTGTATCTAGACTAGGACGGTGCCGCCGTGATCCTTCCTCTTGTTTTCGTGTCACGTCTCGTCCCCCTTTCCTCCCCTCTCCAACTTGGACAGCGAGAGAGAGAGAGAGAGAGGGGGAGAAAAAAACGAGAGAGATTCCCTCTTCCTGGTTTAGTATTGAGGTATTCACCCACACGATAGTCACTTTGTGCTTTACACGCGTCAGAATCGAGTATGAATCCCATCGAATTACAAATGGAGAAAGAATCTAATCTTTCATTGCAGATGGATCCAATTCGGACGGGTCCACGACAGATGTGGGAACTAAATCAGGAAGCTGAGAAGATTCTGGCTAATCGGTCGATATGGGTGAGAGGACTCGGATTGGGAAGAACGACTGAGGAAGTTATGGTGAGATATGGGAGTGAATACCATAAGGAACATGACAGATTTATCTACAAAAATGCCAGAATTTTATTTTGATCTACATATTCGTTGTATATATGACAGTTCTCCCTGTGTATTGGCCATAACGGTTGAGTGAGCAGAATCCATCAAGTGGGATCGATTATTATTAACTCTCTCTCTTTCAGCCTCTATTGGAGCGAACTGGTGACAGAACTCAGCGAGTTCGTGTATATCGAATGGATGCGAAGGATCGATTTGGAGAATACGCTGCCTACGTGACGTATGAGAGTGAGGAAGCAGCAAAGACGAATATGACTCGACTTCGTTCCCATCTTCATGCTCATCATCGACTTGTCGTAATCAGAGTGAGTGATGTATCGATAACTAATTATTTTTGGAAATCTATTCATTGATCTCATATCAATCCGATTCTTGGCTTGATAAGAGATCTCTATGATCTCTCCAAAACGATAAATGAAAGCAGATTGGAATTAGAAAGTCTGGATGTGATTGACAGATTGTACGAGAATGTCAATCACTGATCAGAAGTGAAAAGTATGCATTCAGGCCAAACCCGAAGGCGCCTATCGTCCTCTCACTAAGGAAATGAAGGAAAGAAACCTTCTGAGAAATCTAACTAAAAGCGATCGAAAAGAGATACAAAAAAAGAAGGACACTTCAAGCAAAGTAGCTAAAATACGTAAGTTCAATAACTATAATTGAGTAACCCTAAATATATCACTTCATTGATCATTTGCAGGTGAGAAACTCCAAAAGATGAAAGGAGTTAATGAATCGCGAACAAGTGAAAATGGAAACAAACCATCAACTTCGAAACAACCCAGTAAGATAAATTTGAGATTCAAACTGTAAATAAACAATTCTGTATCTTTAAGGTCAATTGAACGGTAAAAGTAGTGATTCTCCTACCAATGATAGAGACAGCAAAGTGAGGCACCGAGAGCATAGAGGCAAGCATTTTTTTTATGTATTTTAATATATTTTATTTGTAATTGTTTGATCAAGTTCTATACATAACATGGGGTTTATAACATAAGTCATCGATTACAGGTCAAATGGAGACTGCTCGTAAAGAAACTAGCGGATCCCCGGTCAATGCAGCGAAAAATGGGCATGGTCTTTCTGACGAGCGAGGTAAGCAAAGTTTAATGATTTTTAAAAACACATTTAATTATATATTTTAAATGTTATTTTAGACTTGAAATGTGCTCCAGAATATTCTCTATCTATTACAGTTCAAAGGAACCTTGGCCGTTGCGATACAACCGTTTCTCCATCTAATGCAACTAGAATCAGACCAAGCCACTCTAACGAACGAGGTAAGTAATGTTTGATTTTTAAAAGAGTTTTTAATTTATATTTTCAATTTAAATTTGTTTTTAACATGGGCCCCTTATCATTATCTGTCGATTACAGGTCATACGAAGCTTGGGCGCAGCGATACAACGGAATTCCCGCCCAATTTAGCAGAAAATAGGCAAAGTCACCACAGCGAAAGAGGTGAGTAACGTTTGACGATTTTTAAAACACTTTTGTTTTAATTTTATATCTTAAAATTTGTATTTAAAAAGTGCCCCGGATCATTCTCTGTCGATTACAGGTTATTCGAAGCTTGGCCGTAGCGAAACAACGGAATTCCCTCCTAATTTAGCTGCATATCGACCAAGCCACCCCATAGAAATAGGTGAGAAACGTTTAACGATTTTTAAAACACCATTAAAACGTATTTTATGTTTTAAGTTGCATTCAAATTGGGCTCCAGAAAATTCACTATCCATTATAGGTCACTTCAGCCTCGGTCTTAGCGATTCCACCGGAATTCTGTCTCATTCAGCACGAAGCGTGGGCCACTCAGGGGATCGAAGTGAGCATCGTTTTTCTATTTTTAAAACACTTATAATTATATATTGTATGTTCAAATTTGCAATTGCCATGGGCTCTAGATCATTCTCTATCAATTGCAGGTCAAACGAACCTTGGTCGTAAAGAAACAACTTCAAAATCTTCTAGAGAAAGTCGAAGAAATGCACGGAAATACGACCAACGACGTTAGTGCTTTCAATCGCAAACTAACTTTTTTTTATAATTTTTACTTAATTAAATATTTATTTATAGTAAATTATTGATAAAGATCATATTTTGCAGACCATTCGCGGAACCATTCATATGAATCTCACATCGACAGAAACGGAAGTCCGTTGAGAATGGAAGCCTCTCGTTATAACGAAGATTTGCAACTGAAACGGAAATATTCCGACGAAACTTCCACTTCCAATGGAAATGCAGCCAATATACAATGGAGAGGACAAGAAGCCCCAATTAAACCTTTGGATGAAAGAGAACTGGAGAGAATGATCGATAGAATCGAAGGAATACGACGCGGCCCTAGCACGCCACCCTCATATCCTCCATCTCCTCCTAGTACCGCTTGGCCTCTTGCAGAAGAGCCGGATATAATTTTGCCAGGAGGCGAGACTGCCATGTAAGTGAATGAACCCAAAAATCCGCGAGAAAAACGCCCCATTTTCAAATGAAAATTCAAAATAGGCCAATTTCGAAAATACGTGTTTTCGTCATAATTTTCAAGTATATTTCGTGTTTCAGACTTCCGCCGATAGCTGAATTTGAAGCTCGAGTGGAGAAGATGTCGAGAAGAGGCAGAAGAGAGAAGAAGCGACGCTAACGAGTCTAATAAGGACGTGTATTATGAGATTCGGGCATTTTTTCGTTAGTATTTCTCACTCTCGTGTAGTTTCGAATTTCTCCACACATTAGAGTCATTTCTTCCCTTATTTTGTACCCCGACATGCGCTAGTTCAGTTGCTCTCATTCGTTATTCGTTGTTATGTTGTGTTTCGTGTGTTTTCATTCATTTCATGCTTCAATACATCTCGTGGATCTCTTTCAATTCCGTGTGTTCTCGAGTGAATGGGAAAGGGCAATGGGATGAGTTTGGAGTTGATTGAAGACGATAACGGACTACGGGTGCAATCTCGCAATGGATGCTCCCGTCGAGCGGTCATCGTGTTCAATCACTCCCTCATAAATGGTTGGAAGTGGTTGGGAGGGGGATGGAATTGGCTCGAGAGGCTGCTCCGTAGACTTGACTACGGGTTCAACTTGCAATCAGTGAATACCCTCGTCAGTCAACGGAGTAGCCAAACTCAGCCTTGGTCAGGGAGGAAGAAGGGAAGAGAGGATGGAAGAGGAGGGAAGAAAAGGAGACGACTGGAGAGGACAACGAGAGCACTACTGCTCACGTGATGACAAGAGAGAGAGGGGCGGAGACTCTCACGAAGCCGCGTGGAAAACACGCTAAACAAAGGAAGCGTCTGTCCGTCGCGGAACGATAAATTATTTTGAAATGGATTTATAAATTAAATTTATTCATTTTACCTAAAATGTTATACATTTATCGATTGAACACATAGCAATCTATCGTCATGCTAAATTTGGTTTGGTGAGGCTGGCTCTCGGGAGAGTTATCGACGTATTTACTGTCTACGAAAACTATCGGTCCCACACGCTTGATTCAATACTAATATGATAAGCTCAGTGAAGTCGTATTATTGGCATAACTACATTTTGTCAGGAGTGAATACAATATTTTTATTTGTTCTATCACGAATTGTACTCGAATAAAGTATGCTCCAGTAATTTAGTTGTTAATGAAGCATTCAAATAATATATTCGTGTGATTAATGAAGTATATTTAATATGACATTATATATTACGTGAATAACAATATAATTTGCATTTCGTCATGGGAATTTGAACGCGCGCGCTTTGTGCATTTGCTTGACGCACGTCACTATTTGGATGGTTGCCATCTCCATCTCGTTGACGCGGTTCACGATTTGCGTCAACCAGTTTGCAACTAATATCCGATTATTAGCATATCTCATTAGTATTTGCATTATTTACGTTACCAACGTGTCCGCGAACCCCGTTCGGTTTCTAAACACTTCAAATTACAGGTATTTCACCACTCGGGCAACTCCAGTGTGACCATGCTGAGAGCGGCAACTGTAAGTTGTTGATCTACTCTTGATTATCGATCGTTTGCCTTCCAGAGATCGACTGTTCGTCAGTCGGGCGCCCGTCTGCAGTCCTCTACACCGGCGCCCACTCCCAGACCGCCAAAGTGAGTGGAATGTGGGATGATGCAACTTGTTTACTTCAAGAACTTCGTTGTTTTGGGGTCGATTTTGATCAATTTTTGCCTAATTTTAATTGAAATTTTGGTTTAGGAAGAGCGGCGGAGGCGGCAAGAAGCTGCTGGCAACGACTGCGACTATTGCTGCTGCAGGAGGAGGAGTGATCGGATACGCTTACGTCGACCCCGAGTTCAGACATAAGGTAACGCAATCATGCATTTCGGTATAAATCATAACGTAAGTTCACCGAAGAAACTCGCAATGTTTTCGTTATGCAATTATTCGGTATTTTAATATTGTATTGATTACAGGTCGAGACGACGATCCCTCAGTCCAAGCAGGTCTTCGACTCGATTCTCGGCCAGAGCTCACTCGAGTAAGTTGATTATATTGTTCAAATTTTTAATATTTATAACAACGATGATATATGTACTTAGAAAACTATAGTTTTGACACATTTAATCACTGATTTTGCAGAAAGACGAAGAAGTCGATCGAGGATACCAAGAACAGAGTGATCGATGCCATTCCCAAGAGGAAGCAGGTAAATATTCTAATATTGCTTTATATTTCTTTGTTTTATAATATTTGTTCATCTTCCACATAATTTGTGATAATTGTACAGGATGACTTATATTTTACCATGTTTCAGATCGATGCCATCCCTCCTCTCCCTCTCGAGAAGCTTCCTCCCATTGAGAAGAAAGCTCCTGTCCACGTCGACCCTGTTGATGTGAAGCCTCCAGTGATCACTGAGAAGAAGCTCAGTGAGGAACAGGCCAAGAAGATCAATGCTCGTGAGTTTTATTTATATATACAACAATTTTCAAAAAATCATTTATCTGTGTCGAACGTTGATAGTTTGGTTCATCTTACACAAACTTGAAATGAAAATAATAATATCGACATAGAATTTAAAATAACAGCAAAATTTCAGAACTGGAGGAGCGTCTGATGGGAGCGCTCGCTGCTGCAGAGAAGAAAGTGCAGACTTTGACCGAAGCAAAGATGAACACCATCCAAGCGATCAGAAAGCATGCCGACACTCTCAAACAGACGGTAAAACGATTCTCGACGTGTCAAAAACTTGATATTCGAAAATACATTGTATAAAGGATTCTATAATGAACCACAGTTATAGAATCCTTTATACAATGTATTCATTTTATTCAATCATGAAATTGTATTGATTATTTGAGTGATTATTTTCGAAATTAATAGTGATATTATTAACTAGTGTATTTTACAGGTTGATGCCGGTCAGAAGGGAGACTGGGCGAGTGTCAATGCTGCTCTCGCTGAGACTGAAACTCAAGCGAAGAAGGACGCCGGAGCTGAGATGGATGGAAAGAACTACATCGATACGTTGAAGAAGGTGAGAGATAAGGTGGATGATATAATGGTCCCCACTAAAGGGGCTGAAATTGGTGTCTTGAAATTGTAACGGTCTTGTATTAAAAATTAGGAATATTATTTTCTTCATTTATATAAAACTATACATGTGTCGGGTATACCGTGGGAATTTTCAAACATCGATATTTGTTTGTTGAGCATATTACAAATATTCTCAACCCAGGAAAGCCTAGAGACTCCACTATTAGGTGCTCCACTATTAGGGTCGAGGTGCTAATCCCTCTCAATTATACACACTCTCTCGCTATATAGATCGATAGTAGTCCGAGGAACCTGTTTAGAACAATAGAGATAGAGGTTAATCTGAGAAGGTTCATACGCTAAACTTATTTAGTGGCAAAACGTATTGAGTGGGTAGATAGATGGCTTTTTGAACAATTATATTGATCGGGCATTGCGAGCAATCTATGCAATATATGGTGTAGCGGCTACACAGGGTGTGTTGGTGAGCGGCAATGAAGCAAGATATTTACTCTCATGTTTATGCACACTCTCTCGCTTTATCGATCGATACTAGGACAGAGTGTCGAGAGTACTCTGATCAGATACGTTGAACTTTTTTTATTTCCCAAATGTATTGGGTACGTATAGGATGATGGTCGGCTTGATGAACTGGGTTTATACAATACGATATCAAATGAAAATAGTTGATTAAAACTGTTCTATAAATAATTCATTGCAGGTGATCAACGACGGCAAGGCCAACATCAACAGTCGTTCGAATCCTCTTCTCATCAATGCAATGGAGACTGCCAACAAACTCTCCCATCAAGTTGATGAACTGAATGTCCTCGTCAATAGGGTAGGAAATAATACTCGAAATTGTTGAATAATTAATTTTCTACCATCCAGGCTCGCCAAGAAGCACAAGTCTTCACACAGTACAAGGACCTCATTGATCGCTCTCGCCAGCAGTTCGCTCAGGTTTGTTTATTTATTAACCAATTACTTGACAATTTACACAAATTAGGTTGTTTTCACTCGTTGAATAAATACACAACCTCATAATATGATAATAAATTCTAATAATATTGTAAATTAAGACCATGTGTTCCCGCTGTTTTGTTGTTGGTTCATTTGAATTAAATTCCAATCATCGTTAACAGGAGCTCAAATCGATCGTTCCGAACGTCGATGTGAACGCTAAGGATAAGAATCTAAATGAGGATGAGCTGAATGCTCTCATCGCTCACGCCCATCTGAGAGTGGATCAACTGAGAAGACAATTGGCAGAGCAGCAGGTGAGAGAGGGAGATCACGATCTTCGGGTACAAAACAATATAGAAACAAGGGTTGAAGGGAGAAGAGATGGCTTGAACCTAAAAGGTGCATTGTGTGAAGAACAAAATCTACTTTGCTTAGAGGAGGAATGAGCTCTTAGATTTAAATTTTTATGTGCGAAAGTGACATACTTTTTGATTGAATACTGATCGAGAAATTTCGAGAAACTAATCACTGACCCCTCATTATTCTTCGCTGGGTACAGTAAATAACCGAACCACTAAGCTTGCGTGCGAAACACAAAAACAAGAAATATTCGAGAAAAGGGCGATTCAATAGAGCGTAAATAGTATCGGAAACAGAATTGCATTAGCTTGTTTTCTCCTTATCGTTCATATTTCGTCATGGAACGGTCTGTCTCTTATTCATTCATTTTCATTTTTTCCTATTCACTAATTTTGAGAACTACTGAACTCAAAGACCTTGATGTCAACTTGGCATAATATTTGGAACATAAAAAGCACGCAGTACTGAAATATAAAGATTTCGAATTCGATTTATTATACAGCGCTTTGGTTATATATTTCGTTTTTAAATATATCTTGACATTTCGAAGATCCCTTTTTCTCGAAAATCGTGTACATTTGGTGCGATTGCACGGAAGGGACACAGGAAGCGGAGACGTGTAGAAACCGAGATCTCTCAGGAAAGAGAAAACAAAGCAATAGGGGAGGAAAGGGTGATTGAATCAAGTGTGAACTCTGGACAGCAAGTGTCTCGATCCTTGTTTTTTCCGGACAGTTGTCGAGATTCACTGACCGGAGATTCCTGCCATGTCTAATTATTATTGCCCTCAGTCTAGATATACTGCTCCATAAATATTCTCGAAAACAATTTCGGTGCAAATTGGATAGATCTATAATCGAACATGAGAAAAAATTTATTCAGATTCGTGAGGAAGAGCACATCGGAAAGGCGATCGAGTCACAGAAGAGAGCTGATGAGGAGGCCTCAGCTGAGAGACTCGCTCTCGAACTCAAGAGACTTAGAGTAAGTGGCAAACATCTCCACATTGAATAAAAATCAGGTTAATGGTGATATATGCAGGACACGACAGCTGTCGAGGTGGAGAAGGAGGTCGGTCGTAGTAGATCCACTTGGGAGGTCGAAACGGAGGAGAAGCTTACTAGAGCTTCTGCTGCCCATTCGGAACATCTCGAGAAGGTAAGCAAGGAGACGACGATTTTCAGTGATTTAAAACGGAGCACGGATCTATTTTGCATTGTGTTCACTGACATAACAGTTGTCTCTCGCCTCCAAAAGTTCTCACCCGACCTAGTGGGCTAATACATATATGTATATTTTAAAACAAATATTTATAGGTTGTCCGCACTCAGCGTCAGCTTTTCGAGATCGAACACAACCAGAAGGTCGAGGAGGTAAGA
This sequence comes from Pristionchus arcanus, assembly GCA_900490705.1. Classification (NCBI taxonomy): domain Eukaryota; kingdom Metazoa; phylum Nematoda; class Chromadorea; order Rhabditida; family Neodiplogasteridae; genus Pristionchus; species Pristionchus arcanus. The sequence goes on along the minus strand of LS486930.1, from coordinate 270,617 downwards.
ATAAAATCCCAATTTTAAAATACCATTTCGAAATGTGAAAATAGTTCCTCGTGCATTTTGCGCCCAGTTTAGGCATAATCGCTGATCTTGTTAGCGTTTATTGCATTACAGCTGTGTTTGCTCAAACGAGACGAAACTGTATCACGCTTCTCAGTTTGCATATGAAACTTTAAAGAAAGGCGATCAATCGATTCTCCGATTACTAGCCAATCGATAAATCGATAAACAACAATCAATCGATAATTCTCAGGCCGTCCGTAACGAGCGTGATCTCCACTCTCGTCATGTCGGAGCAGCTCTTTCTCGTCTCGAGGGCATCGAAAGTGCACTCGGAAGCAGAGTCGCCCTGGTAAGGAATAACCTGAATACCAAATAATAGAAATTCAATAATTCAGACATACCCAAAAAAGACCCAAAAAGATCTGGTCATGAATGGAGATCCAAATACCACGCAAAATACAAAAACCACACAAACATATATGCTGCACAATTTTAAACGATCCCTATTCAGCATCGGCCCATGCATTTTTAAATTAAAACAAGTTGCCATATCCTGACAATATTTACGATGAGCAGTGGAGAGTTCCTTGTTGTGATGTACTGGTCCCTCTTCATCCATAGTGCATCTGATCCAGTTGACTGACTATCTGTCGGATGTCACAGAAGAGAAGGAAGAGGAACGGTAGATACTCGCAACCTCATCTCTGATGCATATGAAGAGGCTCTGTTTATCGCTTCTTCCTGTCTTCTGTCGTCGCTTTTTGATGTCTTGTCATCTTTTTGTACAACTCTTTCCGTCGATTGATCGATTGTTATTCACCAGCATTTTCACTTACGTTTCCCAGAGAGTCTTGAATGACTGATGAAATTCGAGATAGTCGACCATTAGGCGGAAATGCGCACACACGCTCAAAATACTGCAGCTATTCTAGTGGGTAATCCGAGGTCCTCCTACCTAAATGGAGCAAAGAGATACCTTGGAGGAAGGACACTTTGAGTGCAATCGAATACATTGATATAAACAAATAAAGAGACTACACTGTAGCAATGCTGGTTAGATTGCACATATATTGAGATGTTGACAAGTTAAAATTTATTTAAATTTAGGACGCTGAGAACCGTCGGTCTAAGCAGTTCTGGATCGCATGCCACAATCTGATCCAGTCGATTGTCCATGGAGAAAAGGCAGGGAAGGATATGGAGAACAGAAGAGCACCTCTTGGACAGCAACTCGAGATTCTTAAGCAGGTAAGAAACAGATAGTAGCGGTGTTTCATTTTTTGCAATGACTACATACAGGTATGCTAAATGAATTTCATTTATCAATATTCAAGTTTTTTTAATGAGGATTGAAATGCTTCAGGTTAACGGCGAAGACTCGTTCGTGGACTCTGTCATCTCCGTCATTCCCGAACAGGCTAAGAAGACTGGTTGCTACACTCACCAGGACCTCAAGAACAGATTCGACAAGGTATCTCCATCCCTTGCTTCATGTGCTAACTTTCTCATTCAGCTCTACTCGACCGGTCGTCGCACGGCTCAGATCGACACTAATGGAGGAACGATCGGAAAGTACGCGTGGTCGTACGTCCGATCCCTCTTCCTCGTGGATCTCCCCCGCAGATTCTCCTACGATGACAAGATCGATCCCGTTTCCATCGACAATCTCGAGGTATGGAGTCTCTCCTATTCCTCCATGATCCCTCACGCTGCCTAGCAGATGTGGCATCATGTGGAATAAAGAAACCCTTGAAATATCACATTTCATTCGTCCCTGCCGCGAGCCCTATTCCCACTTAACAGATGCTGTTTGACCTTCGTTGTCTCCGGAAGGGCGATTACATCCACACCTGAGACCTTTATGTAGAGCATGACGCATTTGCCCCGTTCGTGCTTGTTTGTCTAGTGGGTTAGAGACTAGAGGATGTCGGTCACAAATGGGACAGAGAAATGAGACATCACACATCGTGGATCAATGGATATGAGTACGATATAAAAGAATACGATATTTGCCCATACAACGGTTGATACCCCCCATCTTGATCAGCGCCTCGAAAGCGACGTGAAAAATTCTGAATTCTTTATTCGTCTCAGACTAATTTTTATATTTACAGGTGCTCGCTCGTGCCAAGTACTTCATCGAAAGGGACGATCTCGAGAGTGCAGCAAAGATTCTGAATCTGTTGACAGGCGAACCATCGATTCTCGCAGCAGACTGGGTCAAGGACACTCGTGCTCATCTCGAGACCAAATTCATCGCTGAGATCCTTGTGGCCCATGCAGCAGTTCAGTCCATTAGGTCGACGTATTGAGAGCATAGAGAGATTCGGAGGGAGATAAGCCTATGCTTCTAGTAATCTTAGAGGATATTCTGTAGTTCTTGTTATTCCTATAAGTTTGCTAGATTTGTGGGTGTATCTCCCTAGAACTTGTAGCAGTTGTAGTACTCTTTTATGAAGCCCATCACGTGTATCCATCCCTCTCCAGCCCCCGTATGCAAGATCAGCTGTATTCTGTCTACCATTGTCCCCTTTCTTGAATCCTCAGTTGTTGTAGCAATGGATTAATGAAATGAGTTTAATATCGAGTCGACGAGGTGAAATCGAGTCAGAGAAGGGTTAACACGTGCACTGGCAATGGCACTTCGAATGAGACAGAGACAATGGGAGAGAATCGTGTGTGGTCAAGTAAACTCATCGGAGGTTCAACCTGTGAGAAGAGACAACTAAGATGACAAAGGGATAAACAGGCACTAACACTACTCGATTACGCTTATTAGGGATTATCAATATGGTGCACTCGTAATTCAGTTCGTAGCACAGAGCAACAGGAGACAAGGGGAGTGATAGGTACAGGGTGACAGAAGAGCACTGTCAAAATACGGGCGAATCGTTACAATTAAAAGTCAAATCGGGTTGTGATAGGGGAGAATATTCGGTATAAAATGAGAAGAAGGAAGGAAGTGGAAGAGGTCCACTTCACATTGTCATCTGCACTTCTCCATTTCCATTTCCCGTTCCGTTTCCATTCGATTCCACCCGTCGAGGACACCTGACAATTATGATTACTTCCTTGATCGAACGTGTCCGAGAAGTCTGGCCAACAAGGGGTCATGTAGGCCTCGCCGTAAGCGACCTTTCCCGCAAAATGGTCGTAGAACTTACTGCACCTTTTACCTTTACCTTGATCAAACCCCATTCTACCTTCCTCCTTCCATTTTTAACCACACCACCTGATGCCTGCCTGGTGCTCAAACAAAAAGCCCAGTACCCCCATCCAGACTTTCCTTCCTTTCCACCAATTCATAGGATACTCTAGTCCTTCTCTCTCAGGAATAGACGGAAAGGGAAAGAAATCTCCAATTTCGCCCATTCGAAATGACTTACTTTATATCTCCGAATTTGTTATTGAATTCCTCATGGCGCATAACGTTCTGGAGAGTGGAAAAACGGCAGCAGAGCATCTCTCGGAAGGGAACACGAAACTCCTTGTTGTACTTGCAGTAAATCATCGGATTCAGCATACTGAGAATATCAATTGATTACGGTAACCGACTATGATACCGTACCTGTTGGAGTATCCCAACCAGAGCACCACCTGGTCGAAGGTAGTATTGGGAGGAACTTCTCGCATAGCACAGTAGAGTGCTCGTACGAAGAAAGGAAGCCAGCAAACGATGTAGATACCCATCATGACTCCGAGCGTTTTCTGTGCCTGGAATAGAGTTTGTACTTCCCCTTCTATAAATCTGGGATGATCTACCTTGTTTTCTGATCGTTGAGAGTGCTCAGTTGAGTTACGCGCGTGGTGGAACTGAAAAGTGACTCTTTGTTCCGAAATTTGACCCGTTTTGTAACAAAAAAATGTATTACTTTCGTTCCACAGAAAGCGTTATTCGTGTGAATGGAAAGAAGAAGAGAAGAAGGCCGAGCAAATAGCAGTTAGGCTATGAACTGGCGACACGCAAAATTCAAGAATATTCTACGAAGGAAAAATGAACGAAAACTGTAGTTAGAAAGTATAAAAAACGAGTATAAATGGTGTCGAATCACGAGGGTTAGAAGGAAAGAATGAAGAAGATACGATGGAAGAAAGCACCACTACCAGAGAGAATTTACCTTCTCGTACAAGTTAGCATAAGTCCCATAGTTCTGTGAGAAGGGATGATGGTTAGAAGAAGAAGAATGGGGGTAAGATGGCGAAGAAGATCAATCACAAAGTGGAAATGAAGTACCTTGAGATTATGGAGGATGAATGATGGTCGGTGCAGAAGTTTCCTTTCTCCTTCACTCGTTTGACTCGAAGAACTTACCCGCTTGTCAGGGAGAGGAATACGGTCGGGGATAGCCTAAATTATCGATTTTTTGATGAGAAAACAAGGGAGGATGTTACCTTATTCACATACGATTCCACTCCGAGGATCTTGTCCTGCATTGCCAATCTCTTCGCTGCTCTCCATATCTTCACATACACGACCACCTGGCCAATTGTCGCTATTTTTACGACCTTTTCATGCTCGATTCGACATTTTTCTAGTCAAACAAAGCGTGAGATCATGCATAATTGAGAGAGTCTTCCGTCTATGGAATGCACTCACCATGATTACAGTGGGTGCATAGAAGGCTATGATGGTTGCTCCAATTTGGTATTCCATATTTTGCGGTACCTGAACATTCTTGAGTCTTTCCATTGTCCCTAATGCATTGCATTGGTCGTCGATCTCTACTCTCAACTTCTTCACAACCTAATTCCTCCCTAATAGCTCCTCTCTCCCTTCTAAACAGCTGTCTTCACTTTCCTCTTCTCACTTCTCTTCCGCTTCTGTCGATGACCATAAGTCTTCGTAAATCTTTGCCCACTTCTCTTCTTGCCATAGACCCTTACTCGTTCCCTTGCTCAGTTTCGGTCCCTCTTCCCCGCTCCATATAAATAAATGGCCCATATGCGTAGTGATTGGAGTCAGCGAAAGGGAAGTGAGGCCTATGAGAGGGTCGAGGAGTGGTTAAAGCGGAAAGGCCGAAGTGTGTGCCGAAACAATGAGGCGAGAAGAAATGGAAGGGGCTATTTCGAGGCTAGGACACCTAAGACTAACCGGCAATTCTGACTCACATCACACGTTTCCTTCTTTTTCTCGGTTGTATTAGTTTCCTCTGGTTTCATGATGAGGAAAGTGATTGAGGATAGGGAAACGATTGCTGCAGCAATCCAAACCACTGCGATGTAGTACAGTATCCGCTTCGTTGTTCGTTGGGCAGAGTATCGAAGCGGTCGGGAAATCGCCAGATATCTAAAAATATTCGGAGAATGTCCTTGTGCGTACGTGATTCTCGTTCCCTTCATTTCTACTCGACCCGTTCATTCATTACTCTGTGGTTTCTCCCCCTCTCTCGACGACACATGATATGTTTACTGTGGGTGGTTCAGCCAAGAGGGTCCAAAACATTCAGGAGAGGAGGGAAGATGAGCGATGAGGCTCTGCTCTCGATTGTATTCAGTCTTGTTATGACGACTGATCTTGCTCATCGACCGGATATTCTTGAGTATCGCTGTTACTAGAACCCCTTGTTATGTGGGAAGAATTACCTATCGACTAAAACTTCTCAACTTCTGTTCACTAGTCGTCCGGTTGTAATGATCAGTGTTCTGGGTTTCTTTCTACCTGAGAACCCAGTTCACGTTAAATGGTAAACGTGTATCCACGTCAAGCGATTTTACAGTCGTAAGACAACGCTAGGTGGGATCCACTCGTAAGTCCCTATATAATCAACACTGATATCTCACCTATCGACCGATATCATGCACAGATTCACAATGGATGCCGTACACAAGGCCAAGTCCAATACGGTATACACCCCGCAAAGGAACGACGGAAGAATCCACTTGTTGTTCTCAGTGAGCAGCTGTGTCTGCAGAGAGGAAAGCATTAATCCCACCACTTCCTGGTCATTAGAGAGTTGAGAGGTCACTGACCAATCCCAGCGGCATCACAATACAGCCTACGAAGAAGTCCGCCACTGCGAGGGAGACCTACAAGATATGTGATTATCGTATCTGTGGTGATGCCCTCCCCGTTCATGGTCAATCAACGACAGTATCCTACTCATTCGCCTTACCAATAAGAAGTTGGGTGGTTGCTTGAGTGTCCTTACTAGGAGTACAGCCAGACAGACCATCGCATTGCCAGCCATCGTACAGATGATCATTATGACCACGACGATCACGATGAGAATCTGAAGGAATGATCTTCAGTTTATGTCGATAACAATATTCCCATTATACATCATGTCTAGATACTATCAACGATACTCCATTTCTTACCGACATGACTGTCATTATTATATCATTATTACTTCTTCAGTAGGTTATCGGTTTTGATATATGGTTGGATATAGAATAAAGATCACTTTCAGCGTCGCAGTTACTTATCTCATTTTGATGGACCTCTGAAGATCATCGAAACTCCCTCTTTTCTTTCCTACCTGGCGGATTAATAATTGCATTGAATTGAAATGATGTCTTTCTGATGAATTTTATTATCTGAAGACTGACTCTGAATTCTCTTAGCCACACATCATTTCTAATCCTCACCATATGCCTTGCATTATATCGTTATGACTACTGGATACTATTATCATTATCAGTGTTACTATTATCGCAGCAGGAAATAGCTTCAGATAACATAGATCGCTTTAAGCATTGAAGCAAGATTAAACAACCCCGATCTTTGACTATAGTCGGTCAACTAAAGGTGGCCACTCTGGATGTTCAAAATAACTGCCCATTCATCTCTCCAAACTTCCGCCCAGCAACCCGGAGCGCCAAAGCCCAAACTCCCTCACACTTTTCGTTGTTCCCGTTCTAAGAAATGGCGAATTCCAGGCCGGGGCAATCACGGCCTTTTCTCTATTGTTGACACTGTCGCACACCTTAGGAAGTCAGCGGCCTGGTCTGATTCAATCTGTTGTTTCCGTTCTCTATCTTCCCTCCGTCGACGATTGCCGACTAGGGCAGTCAGGGGTAAGAATCCGTCTCTTCATTCCGTGTACTCTCTCACCGGTCAGAGTGACGAGAGAGTACGAGAAATGAAGATACGAATTGTTCGCTCTGACATCCCTGTTGTCGACCCTCCTTCTGATTCTCTCCTACATCTACAGCAATCGCAGTTCCGAATGCAGAGTGAGGCGAGTGTCCCCTCTCAAGACAGTCGTTAGGAGGGGAAGAAGCAGTGAATGAATTACCCCCCGCCACCGTGTGTCTGTGATTAGTTTCGCGTTGTTCTTTCCATGCAGCAAAAGTTCTCGTGATTGATTGCGTATTCTGGTAACATGAGAACAGAGAGAGAGGAGGGAGTATTGCGTGATCATGCAGGGGAAGGTTCCCTCTAGAACCTAGTTTATTCGCCTGCGAAGAGGAAGAGGACGACTGTTTTTCGCTGACTTTACAGGGAGGCGAAAACAATTTGATGAAGCCGCTCAGAGGGCAGGAGGATTCGAAGCTTCGAAGCGGATCCCAAGAAAACGAGGAGAAAAACTGATGAAGAAGCTGTTCGAACGGGCCGAAATTGGCCTATTTCCTGGCCATTTCGCCCCGATTTTGATGATTGGAAGAGAACGTTCGCCCCCCTTTTCCTCCGCATTGTCGTAAGGCGCTTAGATTGAAATCCGAGAGCAACTCGAAAACACTTTTCTTCTTCTTCTTGTTCTCAGGATGTGGCGAAAACACAGTGTTCACCATTGCGGACAGTGAGAAGGGGAATGAAGAAGAGAAGGAGATGAAGGAGATGAATTAGATCGGACGATGGACTTGACTGTACGCATAGCAGGAAAACACGACGACCAATCGTCAGAGATCACGAGACAGAATCGGATGACTGCGTCAGACCGAAGGAAGACTGCCATTAAGCACGAAGCAAGGCAAGGTACAGTCATCCCATATAAATTCAATATAGAGATCACCCCAAGACCAGTATCGCGAAATCGGAATCGCTGTAGAAAAGTGAGAGTGTCAAAAAAAGCGGGAAAATGATTCTGGAGTAGCCAGCGCCGGAGTTTTCCAGCGCGTTTTTCCCATAAATCAGAAAAACGATGAAAAATGGTACCTTCTGTTCCGTCTCCGTCATCGTGCGCGACTCTTCCACTCTTCACGCTGACCACGAGTGACAGGATGTATGAGGAATGCCGTTCCTCTCTCTATCTCTCCTCTCCTTTCTTCTCTTCCTCTTCCGCTTTAGCTGCCAAATTATTGGAGATTATGGCCGACGATACACGCGAAAAAGTGACAAAAAAAAAGCACAAAAGGAGAGCGCCGCCCTCCGGAGGAGAGGAAGAATAGGGAAGGGGCGGAGAGATATACTTGTAGAGTATGAGAGTATGAGAGGAAGAAGGGCAATAATCATGAGATGGATGGAATGGACAACTATTGGGCTGGAAACGAAGAATGGGGAAGGGTTGATCATCCGAGAATGAATGATGGAGAATGAGAGACAATGAGTAGATGGAAGGAGGAAGGAACAGGGAAATACGGTAAGAATAGAGTTGCGAACGGCATAGACAATGGCTGACAGGTCACAATTATAAATGAATAAGTGAGACGGGGAGGGATCTCCCACTTCTTCCCTCCCTTCTACCAGTAGTCATCTGTCTCTCTACCTCTCACGAGAAGAATGGCTCTCTTCATTCCTCAAAGACGCCGTCTCCCATAGAGATTTAGAAGATCTGACCAGAAGTTAGGGAGGACCTACCCCCTCTTCTTCCCCGGTAAGATCTGAAGGAGGAGGGAACGACTACGAGGAGGAAGAAGAAGGAGGAGGGAAGAATGAAGTGGACCGCCCATTTCCCTCCTTCTTCCACCCTTTTGCCCCCTTCGCCGTTTTTTGCTGTCCTTGCGATGATTTGCGTGCGAAACCTTCGACGATGAGACTGAATTTGGGGCAACGGACAATTAGACTGGAGAGGCATCGAAAACTGAAACGTTGAAGGCAAACAAAAGGAGGGAAAGAGGCCCTAAAGCCTTCCGATCTGCGCGGAATCCACACGCGTCTTCCCTTACCATATACTCCCCGAATTGCCATCTCAAGAGTGATGACGTATTAAAGGAGGGGGAAGAAGAAGGGAGTTGAAATAGAAACAGGCTGATGATTCAGATCGATCAAGTTCTAGTAGGAAACGGGCGAGACGAGTCATTGATAAAAAGGTTGATTGAGGAGCTCAAAAAGGGGGGACGATAGAAAGACGAAAAGAGGGGCAGAAATGAGAAGGGGAAACGGGGGAAATTCTAGATGGATTGGCGCTATGAAGAGGCAATTCTTCACAATGAGAGAGGAAGTGTCATCGACCAATGAATCTCTGTTATTGTAGGGCCTCGCGACCGACTTATTGTGATGAGAGGCAGGGAGGGGATTGATATGCTCCATCTGCCCCTCCCTCTCTATCCTCCCCTCTCTCCTCTCAACTCCTCACGCTCCGCCGGAGAAACTGCGAATAATAAAGAACAGAAAGAAAAGAGGAAAAGCAAGCACCAAACTGATAAGAATGGTGCAGTTATTCCGGATGACCCGAGGGAGGAGAGGAAAGATTGAGAAACTGCCCGGGAAACGCGCGCTCGAAAGCTCCATGTTTGGCTTGCCAATGTTAGCTCTACGAACCTCCCTCTCAATAGCATAATGCTCATGAACGATGATGGTTGTAATAAATTGACACTACGAAGACGTTTGAGCATTGAACCGAATAGTGGAGAATCTTTGGTGCAAAAACTCCTTTGCTTCCGCCGTTCAATTGAGTTGATCCCAGGCACGAAACTCAATTGACCACTAGAAGTGAACAATGAAGAGAAGGAAGTGCAACATTGTAATAGTAGTTTAGCCCAAAGACTACTTTTAAAGGGTCTAAACGTGTCTTTCACCACCTGAACTTAAGATTTCGTGAAGAAAAGGACAACTAGTAAACACGAAAAGAGTCTTCGAATGTTGCGGGCCCTCGACCAATCTCTAAATGGAGTGCAATTATGCCCGAGGTGCAAGTTCAAATCGAGTTTTAAGAACGGAGGGAAAAAAGCGAACGCGGCAGGCCTAGAAATTGAGTAATGATGATTGAGTGAATACATTCGATTTCGTTTTCTCTTCCCTCGCTCTCTTTCCCCTTGAACATCTGGAGGATCGAGGGAGGGATAAGCAAGAGAAATCAGAGAGGAGAAGTGCAATGAATAGATGACATGAAAATGATCGGAGATGAAACAGAGAATCGATCATAACAAATGAGCGCCAGCATAAAAACATAGAAAAGCATGGGAAAGTTTTGATGGAGAGATGGGAAGAAAGGAAATTGTTGTACAGCGAATAGGCATCTGCAGAAGCTTGTGAATAATGGTCGCAAAGAATAAAGGGAAAATTAATTCTCTCGGGAAATTATTCTGAAAATTTTGATTCCTATATTATACGGTCTACCGTTTGAAGTCATTGCATAAATAGGATCTAGACATTTTTCCCACTCGATGTTGAGGGTGGATCCTCCCCCGGATGCTGCCAACAAAAGGGGTCTCAAAGGCCCTTAATCCGCCATTCTGGAAAAAAGACGAGAACGAGGCACAAAAACAGTTTGCCGTGGGGCGGATACAGGCGTCAAGTGCCCTAACCGCCTGTAAATGCTCGTAAACAACGATTCAGAATCTCCTCGGTTCGAACAATCTCTAGCCCATGCATGCTTCATCAAATGGAATGTTGAATGAAGTTAGTATGAATAAAGTACGGACTGCGCGTAGAAAATATGAAAGTAAAAGCAGCAAGAATTGCTATACGAAAGATCAGCAGTCAACTTCTTCCTATTCCAAACATCTCGGCATCTTCAGTGAATATTGTTGAGGAAGCGAAGAAGAAGGAAGGAGAGACCGTGTACAATATGGGCTTGTGGTCCTGTTTTCTTTTTGTCTTCCCTTCGTTTGAATAGTGAGAGGGAAGGAAGAGGGCGGAAGAATGAATGGTTGGACGATGGTGCTTTGGTCGCAAATAGCGGGTTGCTTATACACCTACCATGCACAGGCTGCATCAGAAATGACAGCAGCTGAGGATTATGAGCATATATATAGAGAGAGATGAATAAATATAGAGAGAGAGATTGAAGATTTCGTGAGCGTGAAGACTGTAAAATCGTCGCTAATATCGTGATTTGTGAACGCCTAGAGTGATTCCGACGCGCGAGAAAGTCAAAACAAGAGAGAGGCGATTCATGACAGGCGAGGATTTGAATGACATGGGAGATGCAGCTGAGACCACCCACGATGGGATAAGGAGCAAGACATGGTAAGGATGAAGCTGAGACCACCCACGACGCCATGGGAAGAATAGGGAGCGAGACTGTTGTTGATTGCAGCTTTCCTAGTATATCTCGAGATTGCAATTGAATTGTGACCATATATGTATGAAAAAAAGGCAGTCTCTCGGAAACGAGAGAATGAATGCCTACAGTCGGCCGCTTTTGTGTGCTCCACAATCTTTGGTCAACATGGAATACCGGATAAACACGGGGCGCTACTATATCTATTTATTATGTTTGATTGTACATGGGAATAGAAATCAGTTGACTGACGAGGCGGGAAGGAAGAAGCCGGCCTAACACGCGGCGCTTTGCTGCAAATTGTGAAGTGGCGTCAGTCCATAACAACAAAAACGAGGAAGACGAGCGAGAAAATAGAGATGTCGAACATTGTGAATACTAGTAGAGAATGCAACCAGTATATCGAACAAATCGTGATTGGTTCAGTTAGAAGAGAGCGAGAAAGATCGGCTGTGAATACAGAAGAGAGAAAGATGATAATGGAGAGAGAATAGAGACGATACGTGCACCATTCATTCAGATTCAGATGTCCACTGTCATCTCGAGATCTATATATGGAAAGTGTGACCTACCTTTGATCTATCTAGAGCAACGATGATTTCGTTGAGAAGGGCATAACAGTAGGAGGATCACTGTCTGCGGCAAGTATTAATAACAAATATTTTCTTATAATACATTCCGTTAAGGTTAGCATGAGGATCGCATAATGTCAATAGCATCTACCTATAGCGATATTGTACGATAATAAATGTTAATATGATGAATAATAAGTCTCGTATCTCTGATAAACAAAGAATAGGTATGATCGGGTTACATAAATGAACGCGTGGGAGTGCGGACCAGCTGAATTCGCAAAAATATTGAGGACAAAATCATAGCTTCACTTGAGCTATTTTAAGCTCTCTTTGTGCTACAGTTAAAATGATTCGATCAAGGTCACAAAACCATCAAAGTGTTTGCAGAATTTTTTTCGTCGAAAAATAACCGAAAATAATATGAAAACTAACGAACCAGATCGTCCTGATACTACAAACTTTTACCATATAGCCTTTCTTTGATCAGCGAAATGAAGTTGTTTTTTGAATATATGATAGTACCCGAGGGAGCATCACGGAATAATATGAATAGCGATGAGCTTAAAAAATTAATTTTTACACTAAATTTTAATTTTAAATATATAGTAATTACATTATTGTTGAAATATAGGATGACAATACTGAGTTAAATTAAGTGTGTGTGTTTGGTGCGAATTGTATGATCTTTGAATAAAACTCGTTTAGATTGACTACCAGAAAACCAAGTAGATTGAGATGCGCTAAAAAATACTAAATAATCAGGCAACTATGGCGAGTAACAAGAATAGTGATAAAACATAATTCTAACAGAACATAAATGTGAAACGTTACATAGAGAAGGTTAGCTTGATTTTACAAACGCTAAAAGTTGCTGAACGTGAGTTACTTTTCAAAGCGGAGCACCCTTGCAAGATAATTGTGGGTTCGGCGAATGTCATGTCGTGTTATTGCAAAGAGTCTGATCCCGGAAGTAAAGACCAGGATGGTATATATAAACACACACAAATGGTTATGCCAAACGAAGAAAAAAAACGAACTAAGTAAAGCTTATGCAATGGTTGTTAATCAGCTAAACTTTACATGCAATCTAATTTCAAGTGAACGCCGACCAAGATCCAAACATAAGGACATGATTCCGGAAGTGGTTTAGCCAATGGATATGGATATCGTGCATAAATGGTGAATAGAATGTGTCTGCAGATGGGAAAGAGAAGGAGAGGCAACAATCCACTTCTGTTCGTGGATTGAAAGCACGCGATCGTCAAAAGGAATGAGCGAATTCACGTCGAATAACAGGGGCCATAATTTAAGACACGTGGGTAAATCAGATGACCACTCTGACAAGCCCGGTATTTGTTGAGATAATTTACTTTGTATTGCATAAAACGAGCAGATATTGCTCAAAGGTAGGATCTGTATGCTTACCATGTATATTTAGCGTTCAAGAAATGCCATTCGTGAAAACAGGAGAGCTATGCCATAATTTAGACCTCGTGTTATGCAGTTGACCGATGCGTTCACCACTTCTCGGAATTCCAAGAACTTCGAGACCTATGCGATTATAATTGCGATTTTGCGAATCACCACATCGCAAGGTGAAAACATCATTACGTTCCTACAGTTATTCCCACGATTTTTTTTATTCAGAAGAATAACACGGATGTGAAATTGAGAAAAGTTGCAATATCATAAAACACCACTGATCATTTTTTCAGGAACTGTTTCGTTTTGTTTGTTTATACATGAACTGTTGCAAACTGGCAACTGTTGATGAAAGGTCAATTTAGATCAACTTAGATTGATAAAGGTCAATATAGATCAACTTAGACTCAGCCATTGAACCTGATCAAAACAAAAGATCGTGAAGCAAAGAAACGTAGATCGCTGAATCAAATGTTTTCTGAACCAAAGGATGAATGAAGGAGGAAGGACAAACACAACAACTTGGGAAACAATACACAATTGGCGAAATTTTTTGTGGTAAATTTAAATATTGTTTTCTTCAAATATTCTATACAATAATTACGTATTGAAATCACTACGTGAAAAAAAGAAGTATTAGACATGCGAAACCACCACATGATCTTTAAACGGTAGATCTGAAGCTGCGATTCTACGTGAGAATGAGTACATGAGGTATTCGTGGGTGGTGTAACAACCTGCAATGAACCGCAATGAACTCAGATCGAGAATGAATGAACAAAATATTTATTCGCTCGGTGTGCGCGCACTCATCACTTCACTTCTCACGTCAAGAAGGGTGACAGAAGAGTACGAGCGGGGGTAGAGAACAGTTCAAAACTCGATCGGAGAAGTGATGAAGGATCCCGAGGGATCGAGGACAACAATGATTTGATGGGTGGTATAAAGGCAAAGCGGGTCGGAACCGGGTCAGTATTAGCGACCCACATCATCGAATTTAGCCTCCGTTATTCATAGCGCTAGCAATTTATGGAATCTCAGTCGGAACCTGGACTAGGCCCATGCAACAGTCGAGCTTGCCTCGCCAGACTACTTTCCAAGTCGTATGGCTACTTTTTTGACGTTTTTTTATTCCGTCTTTCTCCATTAATCCATTGTCTGACCCTCATCTTCCCACTCACATTATTCAAGTACAATAGCTGCGCACTCAGATGCGATTGGATGAGTGATTAATTAATAAGGTGCCGATTCTCTCGGGAAGAAGAAGACATCTCATCCTTTCGTCACCCTCACAGTGATTCTCTAAGAGATGCCTATGGTCGTTGCTTCTAAACCGTGGAATGAGTGGGAGAAAGTCACATCCTCTCCTTCTCTTCCTCCACTCTCATTTGTGCCTCTGCTACCTTCTTCCTTCACATTTGCATAATGACCACACCTGCCCGCTTGATATGGGCAAACAAACTACTCGCCACTGCTACAATTGGAGGCTAGCCAGTTTCAACTTTCACGTTGACTTCCTTTTCCTTCTCTTCCTGCCGCCACCCCTCATTCTCTCACTTGCCTCTCTCTCAGAGCGGGTTGATGTGCCCTTCTAACCCGGTATCTGTGCGCCACTTTCGCCGTCCGTTTGATATATGCATGAATATTCTTTCTTCCCAGCTCGTTGACATCACACGCTTACAACTGTTCATGGGTTCTCGCTCTCAAAAACATTTGCTTCCTCTGTTTCCATCCTTCCGAAGGGGATCGATGGACGCTGCGAATCCCTATGTAAGCTGCTGTTGAAATGTTCTCGACTCTCCTTTTTGCAATGTTCGCTCGACCTCTCCCGCTGGTGAGTGAGCATTGCGAAATGAGAGATACATAAATTTAAGCACTGCTCAGATCCTTAAAAGCGTCCTAATACCTGCAATCCTAATCTGTATACTGAATGTATCTGATCAGTCTCTTTTTTCTTCTCTTCGTCGTATCTTTCTGGTGTCGTATATCCATAGAGAGAACAAGTAGATCCAGAATGCTTGAACATACCCTGAGGCCTCGCCCCCGGTTCGCTTTCAGACATTTTCTCATAGTCCACTGAACTTATGAGGTCGTGAAAGGGAGGAATCTCATCTCCTCTCTTCCATTCCATTCTTCATGCTCATTCTCCGTTCCCATACTTCGGGTCGCATCCATGTCTTCTCCTCCCCTCTTGAATACATAACTGGCGAGTAGTTTCTTCCTCCTTACCTTCCCTTTCTTTTCCATTCTTCCCGTCTCCAAACAGCGCCGATAAATGTACATCTCTCCTTCCTACCTTCTCATTTCGAAGGAACACCAGTCTCTCCCCGAATCCAAGTCAATCTCTTACCGTGTACCTTTCCCTTCCCCTACCTTTCAACGCCTCCTCATTCAACAATTAGACTCATAATTTCTGCAGTTCTTCTAGACTAGCAGTTAGAACGGGTAATTTAGCCATCCCTATTATTATTTGACCAAAATACCGAAAATCTTGGTAAATTCTCTGAAGAAGTTACCATGGCGCCCTCTAATCTACATCCAGGAGTCCCTTCCTCCCTTCAATCCCTCTTTTCTCTTCTCCCTTCACTACTGATCCTCTCACTATAGCCGTATCCATTATGAAACAGTGCTGCTTCACTTCTCCTTCCTTCCCTTCTCCTCTTTCCTCGTTAGACTGAGTGATTCAGTCAATCTTCGTGTCCTTCATGTTCTCATATTCGCTCAAGTCGCCAATCTCTTCCCTTTGCAGATTATGTGTTCGGTTCTAATATCGAAGGGACAGCAAAGATCGTCCTCGGTGATTCGAAAGGTCAGTTTGCATTTTGATCAACATCCACTTATCCTCAACAACATCTCATCATCTGATTTTTATACAATATCTGATTAGAATTTTCTAATCTTTCTGTGCATGATATCACTCTTTCTATCTGCAAATTATACGTTCTATAAGGTCAGACTGAACCTCTCGTCACTTCGATACTTCCGCTGAAGAGAGGGAAAGATTCTTAGACCAACATGAGTTTCTCGCATATGTTTGCTGAAAGGGAAATGAACTCTTTCCCTTGGATATCTCGGCTACCGTAGTCTCGCGCGGGCTATGAGATTTTTTTCATTGCCATAGCACTTTTTTCTTACGTAGAAGAGTAAATGAAAAGGGAAAAGCACGCGAATTAGCCATTCGAATCGAGTAATATGGGCGGGTAGTTCGGAGTGGGGTGAGAGAACTGTCGAACACGACAGTCGGCCCCTCTCTCTACTAGTTATTTTGCACACACTGTGAGGTGTGACTTCTCTCTTTACTTCTCCCTTTTTCGACTGTTCTTCACTTTGTTCCCTTTCCAGCACTCGAGTCTTCCTACTCATTCGGAGAGCGCTGAGGAAGAGGAGGAGAAGAGGGAACACGGCGAAATGGCTGAGGTTATTCATCCATTCGGGCTAAGATTGAGGGTCGGGAGAGAGCGAAGAATGGGATGAGCGATAGGAGAGGGTGGAAGAGACTGATTATCCTGTCTGAGAGGTAGAGGCCATTACTCACAATGGGGAGGGGCCTACCGTAATCTCGTCGGCGGCTCATTATCTGAATGGGATGGCTTTCCACAACCGCAGGGCTGATTTCTCCGCGGAACTCGCGTGATATTTATGAGTCTGGAGGGCTTTGGAGGGGTTTGGGGATGGAGGGAAGCGAAGAGATATAAGTCGTATATGCCTTCTCTCCTCCATTTCAGAAAGCGGAGGCTGATCGTAGAGCATTCTACGAGATTTATACTCGCTGTCAACGGCCTTTATCGTCTCGAAGAAGAGAAAGGTCCATGAGTGAGAGGTGAGCGAGATGGTAACAGGAAGGATATAAGGGGGGAGCAAGGGACCAATAGAAGAACAATGGTAGTCTCAAGATTCTTTCGAGTGCGTTGCAGTCCTTCTAGGAACGTTGTGTCCCATATTCCCTTTCGTCGTTCACTTCTCACCCAGAAGGGATATTGCTTCGTTCTTCAATCTTTGTTGTCTTTTCTCCTCAGTGGGCGGATGTTCATCCTCCCTCTCTCTTCCTCTCATTCTTCCACTCCATAATGACTGAGTCTGGCCTTGTGTGTCTCTTTCACCCTTGACTTCCCCTCCTCCTTCCTATCCTCATCCTCTCTCTCTCTCAGAATGCTCCAATCATCGTCATCTCCAATGGACGGAACTTCTTCATCAGCGACGGCATCTCCATCTCGACCATCGTCCGCCATCTCCCTCAACGAGAGGATTCTATCACCAGCCAAGAGACTCCTATCATCCAAGAGTGCTTTCCTCGATGTGAGTCTATCCAAACGTTGCCAATTTTAGGCCAAAAGCCCAAAAGTGGAAGTAGGAAAAGGTCATTAAAGCGCGTTTTGAAACAAAAAGCTACGCGGAATAGCCGACCTACTTCTAAGAAGTCAACGAACGCATACTTCATGTTCTCTTTTCCTTTTCTCCCGTCATCTTACTCACCGATTCTCAATCCCAGTAGCATAACATCTACCTCGTCTGATCTGGTCTCACACTCATGAGAAAGTGGGAGAGTGGACGTAGGCTATCAGTTGAAATCGGATAGTGTGAAGAATGGCGACTACTATTGGGCCCGTCCCATCAAAGATTCCTTCGTTAGTCCTCTCTTCTCTCTCTCTCTCTTTTCAATTAGTATCCATCTTATCTCAGCTTTGTGTCCAGAAGGATCCATCATTTGTCCTCTCTCACTCGCAACTTCCTCTCTGATTCTCTCTGATCTTCCTTCCGCTTCTCGAAATCTCCCTGGCCACCAAATCTTTGAGACTTTAGGGAATTTAGTCTATCCAACTTCAGTCTATCCAATCAAATCTCAATGATCACATCTTCTGATAGTATGAATCGGCGCCTTGTGAGTCCTTTTTTGCCCCGCACGTCTATCACTTTTTGCCCCGAGCTAATTTCCTCGAATCTGCCGCCGTTTTCTGGTCGAGTTCCCATGCTTTTTGTGCACTTGTGAGCGTGAGATGGGAATGAAACTCGTGAGATCTCCGTATTTCACTCGATCTCTTGTGGTTACTGACGATTGAGAGATCATGAGGAATGAAGAGAGCTGAACCTTTGGCCTAATGACGCGCGTCAGACACCAACAATACATTCTGCCCTACGGTAGTCGTGATTTTCCTTCCTTGACGCCAGACTCGATGATTCATTAATATTCAGCACTTAGTCTGGTTTGAGAGAGTGGAGGGAACACTTCTCAACTTTGGAAAAGGGATTAGAAAGGATTGAGGGGGGTCTGAAGTGTTTCTGGTTTGATTCTTACTTTTCCTCAAGTTCTCGAACGTTTCTCAAATTCGCCGAATCGCATAGATCGCACAGATAGAGGGAGAGAAGGGAGAGACCATTTTTGACGCATCGTTGATTTCTTGCCGTGAAGCCATTGTATCGGAACTGAAGTGAGAGACGACGAAGGACAGCGAAAAGTGAGACGGAGCAAGTGCAGAAGAAATGGAGGGTTTCCTCATTAGGAGAAGACGGAAAGGAGTTGAAGAGCATTGAATGTGAATGATACAATGGAATGAGCTTGATAGTGTCTAACTAACATGTACGATGGTAGAACATTGGCCCTTGTTCCAGAAGATTCTACTATCGTACAGTAATCCTCTCGTTTCTCTCAGAATTATCATCATTCAGACATCGAAGCTTCGAGCGATGGAGCAACGGACGGGATCACTCGGCGACGTCCTTCAACAGTTCAGAAACTCGAAGAGTGAACAACTTCGACGACGGTGAGCATTTTTCTATGCAAAGTATCAGTTCAAGTGATTATTTTTGACATTTTTTCACAACACCCCTCTTCAAAAAGAGCGTTTTTTTCGCACATTTTTAAGCTATTCTAGCCCTCAACTTGAAGCTAGAGTGTCTTAGAAAGGTTGGGGGCAACCAGATGGTGGCTACTCAATGCCCTCCCCCAACCTCCTCCCTCCTCCCCGTCTTAGACGTGAAAGAGGGTGTGAAGCAGAGGACGAGTCACTCCTGACTTGCGCCCCGTTGGACCGATGCAAAGCAATTGAAGACTATCTATGGAGGGGCGGGCTTCATTTCATTCGTACCCCTCCTTCCATTATTCCTACCCTCCCTCTCTCTCTCCCTCTCCTCCTTCCATCTTCTCATTTCACTCTCTCAGAATAACCCCTATTCTCTCGCCTTTTATCTTCGAGAGTAGGTATTTAATACAACCTTCTGCATGGGACAATCTGAGGGTGAATAGAAGGGGGGGAATCCTCTTCTCCTCCCCCTTCCTTCTCCTCCTCCCTCTTCCTCCTCCTCCTTCCTCTTCGTCTTCTTCTTCTTCTTTCTGACGAACGAACAACCATTGATAGGGTCTCTTCTTCTCTTTGGTTCTCAACGTCTCAAGAGATCTACCGACCCGTTTTTTCTCACTTCCTTTTCTCTTCTCCTTCCTCAGTTCGACCCTCTCATCCTCTTCCGTCTACCAGATTCATAAGAGAGAAAGACGAGGCCCTCAACGATACGCCCCTATTCCGTTGTTTGCTGAGAATTCCGAAAGAGATCTCAATATAGAGGTCGATCCGCCTCCTTTTTCTCTCACTTCTCCGCTTTTATCCTCTCACTCGTCAACCCCAAGAGAGATAGATTCATGGCATTCCATCTATTCCCTCAAATGGTCGATTCTGATCAAATAGCCGCTTCATTCTCTTCTCCTCCTCTTTTTTTCTCTCTTTTATTATTCCACCTCTTGATGCTCTTCCATTCTCTTTCACCTTCTTTCTATTCTGTTCGTGCCACTGTTCATTCCTTCTTCCTTCCTTCCTTCTTCTTCTTTTCTTCTTCTCTCTGATTATCGCTTGTCTCTTCTACCGTTCAATTATCGTTCACTAAGCACGAATGGCATCGAAGACTCGTCGTCTATCGCTGCCCGTTCCTCAGAAAGGGCCCTTCCTCCTTCCACCCCGATCACGCTCACCATTATGGTATCCCCCTTCCTCTATCCCCTCTGCATCATTCAAGAGAACCATCCAACAGCCGCATATTCAATTAAATGGCCCCCTGAATCTAGAATAGCTAAAGAAAGACTGGTTGCAATTGAGGGGAAGCAAGCATACTATATAAAAAGAAATATATTATAGTTCAACCCGTCGAAGGATATCAAATGCGCAGCGATTGGCCGATCTCGAGAACTTCATCAACAAAAGGTGAGCGAAATTGTTCTCACCCTATTCTTTATCACAATGACAATTCGTATATCCATTGTGGGGTTCTCTATCCTCTTTCTCTTTCTTCTATGGGGTAAACATCGAAGGTAGAAAACTCGCAAACCGTGTTGCCTCCCTCTTTCCATCGCTCTCTAGTTTTCGCTTATTTCCCAGAGGGAAAGAGGCAGAAAAATACAGTCCTTTCAGACTCGAATTGAACCTGGTTTCTCTCACTAACCACGATAACAAAAACGATATCGCAGATTGAGAGAATGAGAATGGTGTGAGGTAGTGAATCGAGTTTGTACAGAAATGCTCGTCGAGGCAGCGGGGGAGGAAAAATTATTATGTACCCCTCACTCTCTTTTATACCTGTTTACTTCTCCCGTCTCAACTGTAAATGTATATTGCCATGAATTGAGAAGGACTCAAAATAGGCGGCATAGCTCCGGAAAGAGGATTCGAACCAGAGAGAGAGAGAGAATCTATCCATTATTTGTCATTCTTTTCTTCTGTTCATTAGTCGCTGTCGTCTCTGAGGGGGCCAGCTATGGGTGTGGATCAGTAAATACTCTCCCGAAGAGAAAGGAAGAGGGCCGATGAAGACACAAAAGACCGAAGAAGGAATAGGGAGGGAAACAATTCGTTCCTTCTCCCATTTATTAGAAGGATTCCACCATTTTCCTGTGTGGGAATAAGATTCTCACTTTCAATTGTGCGAATTCCTCTCGAGCGAGAGAAATGCAAGTGATATCCTGGATGAGAGGAAGGAGGTCTAAGACCAACGTCGCTACACGAATACACCACAAATTGGAGACTGCCTGACGGACGTCAAAAGCATTCATTGTCTCCCTCTCTCTCCCTCTCTCTCTATGTCACCTATTGGACAAGGGGAAGATTAATGAGGATGAAGGGAACGCAGAGGGGACAATTTTGTCAACGAAAAATATTATCATTTTTCAATTGAACGAATACAAGGACCATTGAGGACTATGCTATTTCAAAATCATCAAGGAAAACACAAATTTTACTCAGTTTCTATCTTGAAATGTCAAGTCCGAAAAATCTGAGAAAAAAAGTGAAGTGGGTGGACATTCCTCAAGGGCTGCAAATAGCTTCCGCACTTCCGCTTTTTTCCTTCGTTCTTGCTTCTCACACTGCAAATCCATTTGAATCCTTAAAAAGGTGATGGATTACTTCATAATCTCTCTTGTGTTCTAACGCAAATCCCATTAGGATTTTCACTAAGATTCTAACCCACTCAAAATGGTGGGCTAGCATATTTTGAATTGAGCGCGCGGGAAAGGGGGGGGGGTCAAATTTCATTCCACGAGATCTCCAATGAATATGTGAGTCGTACTCTCTCGCATGGTCGGCCCTTAGTCATCTGCAAGTAAGAGCAATGTTTCCCCTTCTCCAATAACAACTCAGTAGTAGCAATTAAAACATTTCCCACAGCTGAATACTATCCCCGTTTCAGCTTTTCAAACTTTAAAAATTGAGATACTCCTGTACTTCCCCTGAAAAGGTTGTAGGTTGAATGGTGAAGGCATTCTTCTCGGGAGGTGAAGTAGCCTCCTTGATGAATTGGAGGCGATTGATCCTCTTGTAATTGGAAGTGAGTCTCTCTTGTTTCTCCTCGTGGAAATAGCGTGTCTATTGGGTAGAGGAGAGACCATAGCTCAACTAGCTGCCATGTGTCTTTGGCACACGACGACCAAACGGGGAGACTTGTATCTACTATTCCTTCCTTCTCTCTCTTCTCTCACTTACTTTCTCTCCTCTCTCTCTCTCTTTCTCCTCTTCTGTCCTCTCATTTGCCACTCTCTTATCCTCGACGTGTCGCGTTTATTTTTCCCTCACTGCCTTTTCTGCTGTTGTGTGTGAGGAGTTGGAACGGCACTGCCAACGTAGCCACTATGCCCCATAACGCCTTATTACAATCTCTCTTATTCCCTGTCAGACTAGAGACCATGAGAGACGAAGAGAGACGCTCCTTTACCCATTGGACTACAATTGCTTTCTGAATCACCCCACGACGAAGCCACACCGTTCATCATCCCTCCCCTGGTTGCTATTTGATATATCCACAGTCTCTCTCTCTCCCTTCAATCATGTGGTCTCACTCCAGGAAGATGGCCTGATTCTTCTTCTTCAAACTCGATAAGGCTTCAATCTTCGTCCCTCCTTCCTCTTCCCTTCCCCATTCTCTCCTTGCAGTTTCTTGTCCTCTTCATGGCTCACTCATATTTCATGGACTTGTGAATGGCACAAATCCATCCACGTCCTTTCGCAGTATCTCATTCCCATTCGACATCTCTCCGATCTAAGAGTCCATTTACTCGTAATCACCGTCTTTCTCTCTCTTCTATCAACTCCCCCTTTCACTCCTCAGAATCGTCAGAATCGTCTCTCTGTTTTTTCTCAATCTCCACTTCTTCTCAGTTCTCTTCTTCTTCTTCTCCCTAGGGTCATTTGCCTTTTCCTCGATTCCCAGAGACGAACAAAATAGGGAGAGAAAAGAATAGGTCTCGGCTGCCAGTTTGTCGCTTTTATTCTCCTGTTAGTCTCTTCCTCTTCTTCTTCTTTTCTACTTCGGGAGGAGACCTCAGAGTAGTCTTCTTCTCTTCTTCTATCTTCTTTTGTGAGTATGGGGAATGGTCCAAGTCATCTTTCCTTCTGTCTTCGCTAATGAAGGTGGAAAGCTGTCTCTGTGAATGGCCAAGGAAGGCTACCAGGAGACCTCCCACTGTCTTCCTCCTTCTTCCTAGTAACAATATCTGTCGCTCTGTACGGGAGGTCTTCGTTAATGTGCTGAATGTGGAGTAGCTCTCTTCATTTCGTCTGTTCTCTCACTCTTTCTCTACATTAGTGCCTTCTTCTTCAGTCATAGTGGCTGCTTCTCTTCTGTTTCTTCCTGTTTTGTCCCTCCATTCTCTCATTTCTCTTCTTCTCTTCTCCTCTGTTATATCTGTGCCTTACTTCACGCCCAAATTCTTCTCTTCTAGACTGTGACAGTCTTCTCTTCCAGTTGCCATTCTCTCGTTCCGCCCTCATCTTCTTCATTTTCATTCTCCCTCATTCTTCCCCTTCATTTTTCCCTTCATTGCCCTCTATCTCCTATCCACAAGATGAAGTTGCTCATTTTCTGACATTTCATCAAGTACCCTTTGTTGAGTCCCCCCACTCTAGCCCCTTTAGTTAGTAAGATAACAGCTCCCTTTCGCAGAACATTTAGCGAACTTTAGCGCAGAATTTCACAGAGTTTCTGATCTATAATTTAGAGCAGTCTGTGTCTTTTGCTATGTCGCTTTTAATGTCTAACGCGAACTCCTTCATTCGAAATTTATGAAAGCTATTTTCTTTTTTTTCTCTTAAAAAAGAGAAAAAATCCATCTCACTTCCAATATGTTTTTTTCATCGGTTTTGAGCCCATCAAAATAATTGCTGGGCTTCTTACTCTTTTTGCAGCATAACACATTCACTTTCTCTCGTCTTTTGGAAGCAGAATTCACATTCTATTGCACATTCCTGTCAATATCAATAACAGTCTGCATCTCTACCAATTGTGTTAGATGGAAAACAACTTTCTTGCTGCAGCTTCTGTTGTTAGGACGTTTCTTGAGGTCTAACTCTCTCATTCGACATCACATTATGTTTGCATGGGGTACGCATTGTTTTTATGTACAGCGCCTTTCGTTTAGAGGAGTCATATCTCGTTGCTGTTTTGGTTTTTAACATGATTAAATGATTATCACGGTTTACCCTTATCTATATGATAAGTACCCTTATCTAAATGATAAGGGTCAGCACTAATCGAAATAGTTACAAGTGAAATCCAAAGCAAAATGCAGAACGTGTAGTAGTTATTTAATAATAGCATACTTGATGGCGTTTTGAGGAGCTCTTTGCCATTTTTACATACCCACACCTGCTCATGTGATAAGTGTCATATCTCCTAAACCATACATCCCACTGAAAGTGTTTTTTATATCTCACTCCATCTTCAAATATCTTTGACGTAGCACATCTCTTTATGATCCCTTCTGCATGTGCTGTATATTTAGCATTATTTAGCGTCATCATTAATCGCTAGGAGTATCATGTATGATCTACGTCAACTTCGGCGTACACTACCTCTCTGACTTATTGTTAGTATTCTAAACGTCGTATGTACCTTCATCTTTCTACTGATTCACGCTCCTTGTTTCTCTTAGCTACCGTGATGTTTCTTAATTTATGACATCTCGCGTCATGGACTTGCTTGAACAATGATCTATCCTACCATCCAAAAACGTGTTATTTCGCGACTCGCGTGATCTTTGATGTCTCGCATCATCCCGTGATCTTTGATCTCCATCATCTCATCAGAATGGCAACGATGGAAGAGCGGTTGGGAGCCGCTCGGGGTCGAATGATGCAGATGCAAACGGGCTTCAATCTGGAGAAAGTGAAGAGTGCACATGCTTGGGCGGGCAGACAAGTGGCCAGAGCGACCAAGATGATAAGGGAAATGAGTATAACCAGGAATGAGGAGAGGGAAGAGGAGGAGAGGAACGTGCACAATGAGTAAGTTTACCTAATTCTAAAAATTCGACTCGAGGCTGTCAAAAGAACATTGGACAAGGTACTTATGTAGTGGCACCGCTCACGTATTCGAAAACGTATCGAAACAATCTTAAAATGGGCCATATTGGTTAAGATCTTCTTTGATCTGTTGATTTTCAACTGCAAATGGCAATTGTCATCCGTTTGATCAGCTTCGCTTCACTGTTCCCTCTTCCTTCTGGGTGCTCGCAAACAACCTCCTGATCTATATTTGAAGCATTTGAAAAGTTGGAAATGGGGTCAACAGTTGGATAGGGTTCAGATGTGACTATATGACATATTTGAACCCTTTTATAACTACTGATCAGCTTCACTCTGCTATGATTTGTCATCTGGGGGTCGTCATACTGGTACACCAGCACGCAAACAACCTCCTGATCTATCCCCCAGGATTGTTGTTGTTACATTCATTCGAATGACATTATCAATCCGCTGGTGCCTCCGTCACGCGCCCTCCTCCTTTTCCCTCCGCCTCCTCCGATTGTAGGAAGGGAAGGATTAGAGGTGGAGGATACATCCAAACACCTCCTCGACAAAGTCATTGATATGGGACCCTGGTGGAAGTCGTGGTTCAGTCGGTCTACCAGTGGACCTACCGGAACTGCGGAAGAAGAACTGGAAGTGATGCCTTCTCCTGATATTCGTCATCGACTATGGAATAGTCTTGTAGTTGAACGATTGGTGAGACAAGAGCCAGAACGCTTCCATATCTTCTGTGATGCAGTCCTAGAAGATGGATCCTTTGTCAAGGACAGGTATACTCTGCATGTTGTGTGTCTCTGAGTAATTCTCTCTCACTTATGAGTCTAGTCAACGAAAAAGGAATTGGCTGCAAATTGTGTGCAGGTTGACATCATTTCTCATTGTAACTCGCATTCTCTCGTTCCTGCGCCCAATTCTCCCTTGAAACCCGGCGCGTGCAGAGCGCGATAG
Source organism: Pristionchus arcanus (assembly GCA_900490705.1). Taxonomy (NCBI): domain Eukaryota; kingdom Metazoa; phylum Nematoda; class Chromadorea; order Rhabditida; family Neodiplogasteridae; genus Pristionchus; species Pristionchus arcanus. The sequence continues at coordinate 244,565 of LS486930.1, read as the reverse complement.
CTGTTCGTAGGATGTATGAAGGAACAGTCAAGAACAATAACCATATCAATCTCAAAATATCGATCGGGATGAATCCTGATGAGGATGCTCGCATTATTAATGCAAAATATTGCATCCACTGGATTAGGTTACGGTAGCTATTCGAATCGACTCTCTTTCAATGAGAATTGAAGTAGAACATGGTGCAACTCTTTTTGAGCATCATTTTCACACCAATTTCGGAAGAAATTCTTCAAAGCGAGAATTGATCAACTCTGACGCTCACTTTCATTAGCCATTTCATTAGCCATTAGCCATTCTTTATTTTGAAATCTTTTGTCTCTGTTTCTGAATTTCTAGGGTTTCGAATGTTTGTTTGTTCAGATAGGTGCAATAGGAAATGGCTTGATATCGCTGAAAGTGTCTAGCTCATCGAAAAGGGGGATGGATCCGCGGGACGGAACCAACTCATATTTCCGCTCCTGTCTAGTCTTCCTTCGAAATGGAGTCTTTCCCATTCACGAAGATAAGGTCTTCAGAGATGTGGGGAAGAGGGAAGAATAACTGAAGAAGAAGAAGGGGGAATGAGTTCTCGAAGAGAGAGAGAGAGAGTTTGCATTCCAAATTACTCCCGAGGTTTTGAGGTTCTCCGGAAATTATGAGTAGGCTCCTTCCTTTCAACAACTCCCCTTCTTTCCGGTGTCAATACCACACTTTGGGCGTAGAATTGTTGTCAACATCAAAGCAATAGAACACGCCTATTCTCGGCGCCTCATCTAATTCCGATCAGAAGATAACGTCGTCTATGGCTACAATAGACGGTCACAAATATTTGGGTAGATAGGAAGGAAGGAGGAGCGGAGTTCACTTGGAATCTCCCGTGGATACGAAAGAACTTCTTCTTCTTCTTGGTCCAATGCGTGGATCTTCCCCTTCTCTGCTTGACTCGGGGCGGAGCGTGTGCATTGGATAGGCTTGCCTGCCTCTTTCCCTCCTCCTTCTCCCCTTCTCCCTCCTCCCTCTGAAGCACACCCTTCCTTCTTGATGCCCTCTGCAAGACGGGCTCTCATTCGACAAAAGTTAGTCCATTCTTGGCATAATTAGCTGATCGCGTGCTGTGATTCAATCACCGAGTGGGAACGAGAAGTATCAGCCCCCTTTCCCCCGCTCGCTTCCACTCTCAATTGCATTGCACGAATTGACGTAGGAGATTGCCGCCGAGCCATTTTCCCCACTTAGAAGATAGGTAGACCACGCTAAACGACCGATCTCCTCTTCCTTAGTGATGCGCACCGGAATTATCCCCAGGAGGTATTGTTTCGCAATTGGTCATTCAAGCGTCAGTTACTACCATAAATAGATGTCACTTGACTGAAAACAGTCCGTGAGAGGCTTCTCTCCTTTGGGGGAAATGGATGGGACTCCGAGTGATTTGGTTGGATGATTTCTTTCTCTTCGTTCATGTATCACTGTATCACTGTCAGCTCCTCTTTCTGACGGGCTCACAATAGAATGGGAAGGATATTTCATGCGGAAAGGGAGGGTGTGAGTCTCCTTCCCTTCTGTAGCAAGAAGATGGAGAGTCTGTTCCCCCCTCTATCATTCATGAATGTCATATGAGTAGCATCCCCAAATACGAGACTCTCTGCTTACTCATTCTCGCCTAACGGAGCCAATCTCGAAACACTCGGCAAGTGCGTATTACGTAAGGGTGTCATTAGATTGCAACCCCCTGTTAGCTGCTGCAAATTATCGTCGATAATAAGCACAATCGCCCTGTCTATCAAGCTATAGAGAGCCAATGGACAGATGTAGAACATTGTAAAAGAGGAGTGGACAGGGCTCTTACTCAACTTTTACTGCATCCTCCTCCCTCACACATAGTAAATGACGCAGAGAGAAAGAATGACGAAAGGGTAGCGTGGATAAATGGGTCGGGAAGTGGGAAAGGACAGCTGATTGTGCAACCAAACGAGTAGCTGAGTAGCCTTTATCAAGTGTTTTTGTGGTCACTCTTAGGGGTTCTCAAATTCAACTGGTTTACAGGGTAGCATGTGTTACTCTTTCATCTGAGAATACGCATTGTGTAAACAAAAGTGTTTTCTAGTCTCTTACTACTTTACTAGCTTGAATAGTTGTCTGTGTGGGAGTAATTGTATGTGTGGGTAAGTGAAAACTATCTGAGACTTGCTCTAGGGGAGTCGGGTCAACGATAGAAGTTGTCGCCTTCGCTTTGCCTCTCCCTTTGCATCTCAGCTGTGAAAACAGGGCGGGAGTGCCACAATTACTCGTGTCCAATTATGGATGACGGCTAGGAAAAAGAGGAAAATCAGAGAGTCAGTTCGACTCTCAATCTCTTTTTCCCAGTCTGTAGTATCATACGGAGACAACGGGTTGTCTGTGGGGTATAAATCATGAGAAAAATTCCCTTAACTGCTTCGTTGCAGAGTTCAACAATCAGACAATCACTTCTTCGAGCGAATAACTGGGACGAACGAGAGGGATGTAGTGAAGGAGGGAGATACGGATGAGCTCTATACCATCAAGAATCTCACGTTGAATGGGAGTAGAAAGGAGTTGGAGGTGCCAATTTTCATATTTTTTTCATTTTTATAAAGCTTTTTACACGTTTTTGGGCTTTATTGTGGCTGAAAACTAGGCTCCTTTAGAATTGCGATATTCATGAAATTCGTTTGCATTCACAGGCTCTCTACGTGGAAGCACTGTACACAATCTCGCACAAAGTGGGCAAAGAAGACTGCGAGAGTCAAGACACTCTCTTCAAGTAAGTGAGGGAACGAGAAACGAACAACTTGAGCTTTGGTTCAAAATCCATTTCACAGTATCACTTCGTGAAGTGAAAAAGGGAGTGATTCCAACAACTCTTCAGATACGTCCGATCCGCTTTCAAGGGAGATCAGACTCTGCACAACAACTTGCTACTCAAAGCGAAGAATACCAAGGTTCAGAATATATTCAACATGCATCTCAGAAAAAAATGTGAAAACAAGGAAATAAATGACTATTTTAGCCTCCTATTGTCGTCTTCCTCATCTAAAATAAGACTGAAAACCTGAAAATATATCCCTATTTTAGCCTCCGGTTGTCCTCTTGAATGTTCTCCTTCTCGAAGCGAGAGATCTCGTGGCAAAGGACGTCAATGGTGAGCTCACTCTTTTATCGTTTTCAAGGATCTGCACGTAATGACCTTAATTTAACACAACAATGTGACTTCGTAAACAAAAAATAGGATAACTTTAACTACTAGCTCTAGTTCGATACACGAGCGATAATGTGTAGTTATACTTCGTCTAATCTCCTTATCTATCTATACTACATACTATGTAGTTTCCTCAGGGGTACTAGAAAGTAGAGTCTTCCACTCAGACTAAATGAATCACTCTCTTCTTCAGGATTCAGTGACCCCTTCGCAATGATGGGCGTCGTTCCCGGCAAGAAACTCGTAAGAAACCACTTTATCTTTCTTTTTATGGATCCACTTTGACCTGCCATAGACACTTCCTGTAGTAGAAAGAAGTGAATGAGTCCCTTCTTCATATTTTTATGGATCCACTTTAACCTACCATTGCCGCTTCCTGTAGTGGAAAGATCTTCATGGCCCACTCTTTTTAAGTATGTACTTTCCGCTTCCTACAGTAGGATAAATGTTCATGTTCTTTGCCGTTTATCTCGAAGGAGTTCTTCTCCTACTCATCAATGCATTTCAGCTGACTGTCGATTCGCCCATTCAGTCTAAGCCAGACTCCCCCTCTAACAAGGGTCCCGCCTCTCCTGAGATTCGAACTCCTGACGAAGATGGGAAGACGAAGAAGGAGAAGGAAGGAGTACTCCATCGGTTTGGCGGATCCTTCCGACGAAAGATTAATGCCAAGGACAAGAAGGGAAAGGTGAGATAGAAGAAGAAGAGGAATTGGCTATGCATTGAACACATTTGTCAATCCCTTGACCTCTTTGGCCGTCTCGATTCCTTCAATTCTATGGGATCCGGTGTGCTGAAAATTGAAAGGGAGTCCCATGCGATTCTGAAATTCTGCCTAGCCACAACATGGGCAATGCACTTAGTATATGGAGCAGAATATGGGGTCCGCTCTACAACAAAGAAACGGAGATCTGTAGCCAGCGGCACATGTAGAGGCCACAAAGGGAAAGAATAGTGGAAAAAAAGAATATCAAACCCCGACTCTTGGGATTGATTTGGATGGATGGTTATTTGTGACATATCTATTCAGAATGCTACTACTGCAGAGATGATTCCTGCCAAGTTGATCAAAGCTTCCGGAGTTCAGAAGAAGACTCTCAATCCTACATGGAATGAGAAATTCCAGTTGCTAGTTGAGGACGTGTCCAGCGACAAATTCCATATTGATATCTGGTGAGGGGAAGGAGGAAGCGAATGAAATAGTGGGGACGAAAGGGGCAAAGTAAATCATGAATTATTCAGGGATCATGATGATGAATCCCAATGCGTTGTGGATGCAGTCAGCAGTCTCAATCAGATTAAAGGAGGACTCAAGGTGAGAATCGAGAAATACGGGGACAAGGAGTTCTTTAGCTCATTTTCTGCAGAAAAAAGATAGATTTAGAAAAGAAATCTGCAAATATCGCACTCTTTTTCCTTCCCAGACACTCTAGGAATTGCTGTCATTTTCAGGGCATTGGCCGATACTTCAAAGAGGTTGCCCAGAGTGCGAGAGCTGATTCGGACGAGTCCACAGACGACTTCCTCGGATGTCTCGATATCCCTTTGAATGTGAGAGTGATTTGGTTGCAAGTTGTTTATCTGCTAGCTGGAGGCTACAACATTCCTCATATCGGCGGGGGGGGGTAGATGAATTCATACCGCTGCAAGAGTCAAGACATTGAATAAATAATAATAATATTTATCGGTACAGGTTGTCGGGGGGGGGTTAAGATAGAGCTCTGACTTCTTTTGACGAAAGTGCTGAGCAGGCAGGAAATGATGATTCTCCATTGCAGAATATTCCTACGCAAGGTGTGGAGGAGTGGTTCGACCTTCGTCCTCGTTCCGAGAAGTCCAAAGTAAAGGGACAAGTGAAGCTGAAGGTAATCGAAAGGGCGTGGGAGGACTCGTATGGGATACGTCGACTTACGACTTATCGTTGACTTACGGGTCACCTGGAATGATTTCATATGTCTAACATCACCCCTTGCCTATTACACTTTGAAATCTTTCCAACGTTACATTATGCATTATGTTGATTCATTTCTCTCTGCGGAATTAGCAAGGAGAAGTAGCATATGAGATGTGTTCGAAAACTCACTAGAGCATGCAAGATTTAGTTAGATTTCTCTAGAGACTCGATATTAAAAGCGAAAAAGTGAAATTGAAGTCACCCCGTTAATTAAGACGCGTCTTGTAGTCCACAGGGAATACGCCGCCAGGCAACCGGCTATTACTGGCTGTCCTCGTACTGCGCAAACCAACCATTTCGAGACGATTTCGTAACTAGGGGAGACGATTACTAGTTGGAGTGAGAAGACAAAGTGGATGGTGAAAGAGAGAACGGGGACTGAATACAGTATACCGATGCTAAAGACAAGATGAAAATTAACAGAATGAATTGTAGCGAAAATGCAACTCAGTACAAAAGCTGAAAGGAATGGATACTGCGGGGACTGTATATATCTAACCCATTAACATCTCTCGAAAAAGATACGGAGAGAAAACAAATATAGTTTAAATATTTGTTCATAGCCTAATTTTAGCTCTTGCCGTTTCTAATTCTGATAATTTTGCAGCTGTGGTTGAGTACTCGCGAGGAGCGATTCGGCTCGGATGCCGATGATGATCTACTCGATGTGAAGGAGCACATCGAACTGATGCGACAGTTCGCACTCTATGAGATTCACGACTCTGGAGTAAGCACATGGTTCCAATGTGGTAATATTATCTCAGGCAAATAGACAGCCAATTAGGCAGAAAAGCGGGGGAAAAGAAACCACAAATATTTTCGCTATTATATATCTATGATATTCTAAATGACTTTCAGCCCAAGAATCAGCAACAAGCTCGACGTCTCTCTATCGTAGGATATTTTGAGCGTTCTCCACAAATTCTCGCACTTGCATTTTTCCTACAACTATCCGCCATTGGTTGAAATTTCAATATCTGGCCCACGTGAAATACACCACTTAGTACTATCTCTTCTCTGCCGCTCAACCGTCGTCTTGACTGGTCCACCACATAATAGTCATCACTACTATCTCTCGATCTTGTCTTCTGAAGCCTTTCTATCTTGTGCGTGAAAAGATGACATCCTTACAGCAAGCAGTTCGTATGTGGGATGGAGTATTCCCCGATGTCGCTCTAACGATTCTTCGTCAGCACGCAGTCCAAGGAGACATCACTGATGTCCAGTCCGCTATGTGGTACGGTAACGTTTCACAGGCCTTCAGTTAATTTGAATGCATCTGAGCGAGTGTGATCTTGTGTAATATTTCAACAATAAAGATCAGTTGATATTTGTTGTAATTTAGACCAGAAATTTAGCAAATGGATGGCTCTCGCATCGATGGTCAACATCGACATTTCCTTCAGTCTTCTCTACTCAACCCTCCAGAATCTCCTATCCAAATGGGCGCCAATGGCCCTCGACAAGGTGACTAAAAGGAACCCGAAAGCAATCCAATTCAATCCAAAATCGTTCAAGGAGGAAGAGAATATGCTGAGTGAATCCATCTCCAACTTCGATGGCTACTGTAAGAGATGTATGATTGAACATCGCAAGAGATTCGCTCCCTCGAAGAGAAACAGTGGAGAGGAATTCGAGTACTTGCTCAAGTGAGTGCCCCGAACACTTTCACCTTTTCATTTCCGGAACCAATGGCGAAAACAAATTGAGTGTTTTCCAGGTGCATGAAGATCCTTCGAGAGAGCGAGTTCTACCAGAAGATTCTTCCCTTCAAGAGACCTTTCAATGCTCATGTTGAGGCTTTCCTATCGGTAAGCAAGCTTGTGGTCATATAAAATTTTCGATGAATCGGATATAAGTTGGAATGTAGAGAATGGATATTTTTCTATGTAATAGGTATACGTCGAAATTTGGTGAAGGAAAATTTCGATAAAATGCTAAATCATCGATCCGAGAATGAAATATTATAAAAATATATTTGCAGAAGAGTGCGGAGGAGTATTTCGTACAAGTAGTGGAGCAGTATCAAGACGATGATCCCTGCAAAGAACTACTCAAGATTCTGGTTGTCATCAACGGAACTTGCTCGAGGTCAGAACTCAGAGTTTCGGAGGCCAAAAATTGATGTCGCAGTACTAAACACAATGGAATCTGATTCAGATTCCTCCACTACTCCGTCCCCATCAAGAACATCATCCGTTCGGACTATGCCACCATTACTCTATCTATCTTCGATCGAATGGTAGACATTTTGGTCTCTAAATACTGATGATAAGCGTGTTTCAGCTCTCCGAGTATCTCACTTCCGAGATGATGAGTGAGAAGAAGGCCGATCTGCGAACGCAGGTAAAGATTGATTGACTAATCAATAAATCAATAATATAAAATCAATATTCAATCATCAATATATCAATATAAAAAATATCCAATAAATCAATAAATCACTAATAATCAGATGCGCCTGGCCGCTGCTCAAGATCCAGTTGACGACGACGGTCTGATTGATCTGATCTGTATTCATATCGCCATCGTTGAATTCAGGAATTACAAGCTAGCCAATCGAGTGTATGTTTCATCATTAATCCTCTTCTATGTACCTAGGAAAGATCATGAACGCTAAAAAGGTGATATTTTCAGTAGCCGAGGAAAGGACGAGACGGAGTGGAACACCATCTTCGATCGTGGGATCAAGAAGTTGTTCGAAGTGGCGAAAGTGAAGGCTGATGCCAGAATGACTCTGTCGTGCCAGTTGGATGTCCCTGTCAGTTTACTTTATTGATTAACCTAATTTGGACGTCCGTTCCGTACGTAGTCCCAAGGGGAACAAAGTGCTCAACAGCTTTGTTTTCAATATTATCGTTAAAAGTACAGTTTATCTCACAAGGGGATTGTCGTAGGCGTCATGAGCCATTGATCTATTTCGCTTACGTCAAGTCACGTGATTTGCTCTCTTGTGACGAAATCGCCACACTACAAACAATAATCCGAGTGTACGCTGTAATCACGAGATGAAATTGCGACTTTAGTATGATCTGTCGCTCAACAAAAGCAGTTTTGAAAATTGCGATAATTATACGCGGAAAATAATACGGTAACTACAAAATACACCAAAGGAATCGATTGGACATTCAATTCCAGAATATTACGGTAGAGAATGCTGAAAAGCGAACTTAATCGATTGTTGAATTTGGAACCATTTTGCACAGTGTTCACAAAATCATTCTCATTCCGAAAATAAATTTAGAAGGCATAGTTTGTTCATACAGATCGCAGCGAGTGAGAAGGATATGCGACACTCGAGCAGTCATATTGACGTGTGCCATATTGTGGAACAGGTACGGCGTAGATATTCTTGCTTTGCATATGCTCTAGAGATCAACAAAGATCAAAGATCAGCAAAACAAAATATATTTACAGATGACGGTGTGCTGGGAACGAATGGATCCTAGTGAGACGATGCTCAAAGTGGAGTACAGTGGAAAACTAGTCGATCTACTGTGCAGTATCGTCATCAGCTATTCGAATAGGGCAAGTCTAAAATCCCTGAAAATTGTCTACATCTGAATATCAGGTCCTTCAACAACTGGAGGCAGAGGGATTCGCTGGAGATCTACAGCAGTTCATCCCCTCTACTCTGCTCGGAATGGTTAGTTCAATTAGTTCCTCCTAAAATAAAATGAAATCCCTCATTAGCTCTGCTCGGCCATCAATAATTGCGAGCAAGTCCGTCGAAGTCTAATGATCAACGAAAAGCTTCGTCTCGATGATCTCGCTGTTCAATACGAGAGGGAAGGAAGAGTAAGTTTGCTTAGCAATTACACTCCAGTAGGTGTTCTGCTTAGACAGAACAAGCGTTTGCTCAAGAGTTCGAGCAAATATTGATGCTCTGATACTTGAGCGGATTCTCCTTATCTCTTTATCAAGTGTAATCTGATCTCGATCAGGGTCGACCTGTGTGGAAGGAAGAACTCGAGAGGAAATTGGAAGCTTGCGACTCGGAGATCTGTACACACATTGAGAAGGTCGAGTGATATCACCATTTCTTATCTCTAGATCAGCAAATGAAAGAGTGTTTGACTAGACAAAGTTGTTTGATTACGAAACTATTCGAAATATGGATGAACGAAAATAATACGAAAAATGAATGATGTGGATGTTTTCAGGTGATCAATCAGCTGGTGAAGCGTCTTCACACCCAAATGAAGAAACACGTATTCCATCTCGCGTGGAGTCCCGCAGCCTGTCAAGTCGAAGACGCCATCAAACCTCTGATTGAGATGGTACGATGCCGGAACCCTAAATGCGTATTATATGACTACGCTGTGCCTAAAGTACAATAAATATTAACTGTTTCTAGATGGACACGGAGCTCACAGCCGTTCACAAAGTGCTCCTGCACAAGAACTTCCTTCGAATTATGTCAGCCCAAGTGGCCATTATCCTCCAATTGCTCAAGGAATGTGTCGATGAGAACCCCGGGGTATGCTATTCGTTCAATAAATAGAGCCATAGCTCCCTTTTCTCATCCATCAAAAGCTATCATGCGAGTCAGATGACGAAATTACAATTTCAGTTGGATCCCTCATTCTATCGTCGTCTTCTCGAAGCAGTACAAGTGGTCACTGACTTCTTCCATGCCAGTGGAAAGGGAATCTCCATGGATGTTCTCGAGACGAATCCGAACCATATGGTAGATACATCCTCTGATAAAAAAAACACAATTTTCTCTCTTTCAGACGTTGGTCAAGATTCTGACCACGTTCCAGACTCCGACGGATCAATTGATAGAGAAATACTACAAAGGCCTTCTCCGACAACAAGTAACCATTGTCTTCTGTAGTCGTGTTCCAGTGTTATCTTTCGCTTTTTTGCGAATTTCGCAGTCACTCATTTCACTGAATCCGCACTATTTCCATTTCACATCTTATGTTGACTGGAAGTATCAATAAGACTATCTCCGTCCCCTCCCTCCTTCTCTCTCCGCTTCTCATTTCTTTAGGTTGACTGTATACACGAGGGAAGAGTGAGTTGACCCCGTTCTGGAAGCACGAAGTCTTCTTTACTATCTGTAGTGAATATTAGATGGCGACCTCTCCAGCTCACAAACTCTCTCGCTCGAGATATTGATGTGGTGGTATAGCATTGCAGTATCACTGTTTCGATATCCATTGTTCTTGTCTATGAATCGAGAGAGTTTGATGAGTGGTATGGTTGGCCGATCAGTCTAGATGTCAGCATGGCTTCTCATCCCGCTTGCACTCTATTCCTTCTCTCACTGTAGTAGAACGGGCCGATCGATCGAACGCGAGCGAATGACAATTAGATACATACTATCTGCTACTGTGAATCGACGCCCGATAATGGAATGGCTTAGAAAACTACTCAATCCTTTTTATGGTATTCGTTATTTTCAGAACGAAGCTCACGAATGCAAGTATGGTATTCTCAACTTGCGCGCATACTACAACCAGAACACGCAGACACTCGTTGTGGAAGGTACTGATGCAAAGATGATTCTCTGTTCCATTCATATTATCATTCCAGTCCTCGGAGCCAAGCAAGTGATCCCTCTGGACACGAATGGTCTCTCTGATCCATTCGTTATCGTCGAATTAGTCCCGAAGTTCCGCTATCCAAATCAGCAATCGTTCAAGACCAAAGTCGTCTCGAAAACGCTGAATCCCGTCTTTGACGAATCATTCGAATTGTGAGTTTATGTGCCCATTTTTCTGGGAAAGAGCAGAAAATGGATGGTCAAATGGAGTAAACAATGGTATTCTCATCAGCCAAATTCCTCAAAACCTCCCACCGGCTGCGATGCTTCACTTCACCGTGATGGACTACGATTATCTTCGTTCCAATGACTTTGCCGGAGAGGCATTCCTCGAATTGGCTGAGGTAAGGACGAGTTGGGTCTATCTAGTGATCTTTGATCTCTGCAGGTCCCTGGATTCGGCACGGCCGGAGTCGCGCCGAACGCCCTACGACAGTTCAATCTCTTGCTGATCCAGCCTGTTGATGACAGTAAGTCTTGAGTAACCCTGAATCCGATGATAACTGGTCTTTTTTTCTTGCTTGATCCCTATTATTTTCTAACTTCGACCTGAATAAAACGATGATGGTGATGGTAGCTATCGAAAAATGGTTTTCTTTGCAGATAAGGATCTTATCGAGACTCTCCGCAGTCGAGCCGAAGACAAACAAGCCATCGAATTCCTCAAATGCATCACGACAACGAGATCCTACTAGGGATTAGCTACTCTTTCCTTCCCATCAATCAATAATCATTCGTCGTATATCGTCCACCGCGATAACTCTCAATAATTGACCATACTCAAGTGTTCACTCACTCGCTATACGCTCTCTTCATCAGTAATAATACAAGTTTCCGTTTAAGGCCAAAACGCTAGTTCGTTCCAAGTGTGGTTTATGCATAACTTATCGCTAATTTACGAAGCCCTAGTATTTATTCAGATCATTATCTCCCCGCTTTCGTCCAGTGATCACAATATACCCAGCGAGCCATTCCAGTATCTGATATTCCCCCTCCTCTAGTCCGAATGTCCGATCTCAGCATCTAATCTAAACAGCTTTGTAGTATGAGAGGCAACCCGTGTGAAGACTTCGTGATAGAATTCTCCTTTTGTATCCCTATGATTATTCTGTTTAAATAAATCAAAAAGCAGACAATAGGACGTTCTTCCGCTTCATTATCTCTGTAATTTGTATAAATGTGGTAATAATATTATTTCTTGGATTGATATCTTAATCTGCCTAATCACAGTCACAAAGAAGATGTTATTCAATGTTCATCCAAGCTTCACAAATAACTGATGTACCAAGTAAGGAAGAAAAGGAAAGCTATGGAGGCTAGCATGTTTACATTCACTGGAAAAGCCATATTGGAAATTAAAAAAGGCCAGATTGAAACCGGAGAGAGTTTGCACACTGAAAAAAAACAAAACTATCTCCATTAAACAAATATGCCGTCTAAACGCCTGATACTAACACGTCACAATCCTCCTCTTGCATCTCTACGGTTAGCGCCGAGTCGGAATCGGAGCTACGCGTGGAACGAAATATTCCGCTTTCTCAGTGTACACTCAACAGCGCACGAACGGTTTTCACCATCATCTTTCTCTTTTTCTTCCCTTTCTTAGTTCAACATCGATTCAGCACGTTCTCTTCTTTCACCTCTAACCTTTTCACCCAAATCGTTGCCGTTATATCACCGAAAACATCGAAAACGACTATTTGTTTCTTTTCCGGTTTCATTTTTTTCTCAAATTTCGGCACACTAATCGATTTTTTGCTCTTTGTAATAATCATTAAATCTAATTTTGAGGTGATTTCCACCAAACTGACACTTGGTGTTGATTGACAGCAAATTGCTGTTGCCTATAGCCCCATTCACCTGCAATTTCGTCATTTTATCACCTGTGTTCAGTCTACTCCAAGTGTTTTCCTCCTTCTCCTTCAATTTGACGATCTCTTTAGTCTTCCAATCGTTCACAACTCGTTCGAATCAACCACGAGATAGAAGAGATCTCTTGACAGACTTCACAAACTTTACAATGAGCACACAACGTGATCTCCCTCTCTCTCACTCATACTCCGTTCCCTCCCTTCGACCGGTCAGAATGAATCATTCTCGGTCATCCCCCTTCCATCGGCTTCCCACTACTCCCCAGGGGGTTCTACCCCAATCCTTCATCTTTCATTCTGCCCACCAATTCTTCTCCCTTCTATCCCCTCTTCTCTTTCTCGGATCGTCCGAGTTAATGGCCATGTAATGTTTGCAATTAGCGAGTTCTCTCGTATCTATCCCGCTGATCTCGCCCTCAATGGCATGCAAATGTGCCCACCACTACCAATCTCTCTCTCTCTTTCCTATCCCGGTGTGCCCACAACTCCCTCTCTCCCTCTCTCCACTCTTCATCAATCTCGATCGATGACCTTATCTGCTCCCCTCTGACCCTCCACCCTCTGTTCCCCTCCCCTCCCCTATCCTACCTTCCCAGGTCTTCCTTCTCTTCTATCCCACCTGTCACTCATTCTACCCTTTCTTGAGGCCATTTCAGCCCTCATGCATACCCAATCGCCCCCTGGGCCCTCCCCTCTCTTTACGATTCCAAACACTCTACCGGATTGGTTCCCAACCACTTACTCACTTCAGTCTCCGGGATAACAACAATAAATAGCACGGCTTTGTCTTCTGTTTAGGGAGTGGGTAAGCTAGGCTCTCAGGTGATTGATATACGTCTTTGGCCGCATCCGGATGATCAATCAACCCCCCCCCCCCCTTCCCCTTCTCCATATCTGTTATTGTGGCCACGTCACTCAATATATCTGGCACCCCGCTCTTCTCACTTCCTTTTGGCAGTTCCTTTCCATCCCATTAGACATTAATATCCGCTCGTTCACTCCAATGATCTTGCCCCATTATCTTCAAGCGGGGCCAGCTCTATTAATCCCCTCCGCCCTTATTTATTACATCTCGTTAATCATGAACTGAGCGGGAGGAAGATACTGAAGATGGGGGTAGTTAGCGTGATTGGAAGGAGGAGGAGAGAAGAGGATGGTAAGAAGAGAAGGGAGGCAAGTTCCAGTAGGGAGAAGAAGCACTAAGAGCATCAACTAGGAATTATTTCCACTTTGCTTTTCTTCCCACTTCCACTCTTCTCGCTTTTGCCCCTCTCCCTCCTCTCTTCCTTCATAATTCCAATCCTTTTGTGTTCGATTGCCGATTATCGCCCCGAATCTCGTGCAGATTTCGACCATATTTGATCAGATTCTTCCCCTTCTCTCGCTCGTTTTTCCTCATTCGATTGATCTCTCCTTTCTTTCCAGGGAATGGTTGTGGATTGGTGATCTTCATCACTCAATTCCATCGTTCTTCTCCCTTTCCATCCCCTTCGATTCGATTCCTTCTCCTTCCCGTATGAGACCAGACAGTCTTGATGAGGAGAACGCCCATGTACAGCAACTTAAAAAGGTTCGATTTTGTTTGATTTTTATCGCATTTTTTCGGTTTGAAAGGGCGGTTATGAATCACAAGCCGTTCCATTCTGTGCAGTGTAGGAAGTATTTGGCACTCTCATGCTCACTCACTTCCCTCTGTACTTTTTATACCCGGTCGTAATTCTCTTTCCGGTACTGTCGAATAACGACCGATAGAGTTGAATTGCGCGCGTGATGGCACCTCTGACTCCATTGAATTCGAAAACAACTTGCGATCTGAAATGATACCCTACGATGCTATTCGAATAAAAAAGTTTCTGCGAGCGTTATATTTTTCGTGTAAAACAATGCAGAGTAAAGGTAAAAGTGGAACATGATTCATGATGAGAAAGGGTTCTTTGAAATCGATATAATATTAGTTATTTGCAGCTCTTCCTCGAATGCGATTTGCACAACAATGGCCGATTGACGAGAGAGGGCCTCTTTCTCCTCTGTGAGAAACTTAATCTCGCCGATTTCTCTGAGGAGATCACTCTTCGATCACTCGTAGGAAGCGATGAAGTCGATTTTAATGTGAGTTATGCCTCTCTATTCCATAATATGGGATGACTGTGGTCGGTCTGGGAGCATACTTGTTAACAAGTGGGAAAGGAAGGATACATTTTAATCTCCCAAGGTGTCAATATAGGATTACTCCCATACTTTGGATAATCGTGCCAGTCAGAATCTCTTTTGTCACTTTCCATCTAGAAAACTGAAGCGGAGCGAAGACACATGCATGAAGCATGGACATTACATGACTCGAGCCCGATCAACTATGCATATACGAGGGTGTTTACTACTGCTGACGCTTGAAATCATCCACAAGATTCGACTGGAAAAGTCGTAAAGAGGGATTGGGATTGGCCATCAACAAATAAATTTTTCTAGAACTTCAAAGATCGTTTCGTCGCTCTTCTTCCCGAGATCATCGATGTCTCCTCTGGTTCAGTCGATCCTCTTCTCTCTCGAGCAATTCAGACATCTCGTCGATTGGGATACGGAGATGGTCAACGGTGGGTTGATCTCTTCTTCTGAACTCATTGTCTTCTTTCTCTCTGTCCCGTTCAGCTCTGTTTAGGGGAGGGTTCTCCTTCACTCACTCACTCCTTTTATTCTCCGAGTGTCAGCTTACCTTCTCTCTCTTCTCCTCCTTTTTCTTCGCCTTTGCGTATCTCCTCTTCTCCACTGTTTCTTCACTGGCCAACGACTTCTTCTTTGTTTATTCTCTCCCTCATCTCATTTCCCACCTCGAATCATCCGATCAGAGAGGATTATGCTCTTCCCACTCCTTGTTAGAGCCGTCTCGCACACTCCCAAGGGGACAATCCGATTGAATTGAGCATGGGATTGGAGTGAAAGGAAAACACCTATATATTTTTTTACCTCATTCCTCGTATTTTGGAACAGATTATAGTGATCATAACCCATTTGCCTAGGTCGTTCCATTCGTATAACAATTTATCGAGAATGAAAAGGGATGAATGGGGAAACACCTATCTTTCTTTTACTTCAAAGTCCCCTATTATATGCCTCGTGTCTTGGAACGGATCACATTGATCACAACCCAAATGCCTAGATCCATTCTTGGGGTCATCGTATAACAATGAATCGATATTTACAGGTGATGTTGATAGTTCCTCGTCTTTTAGCCAACTTTCAAAATTCCCTGTAACTGGCCTAGCAGTGATATGGCCCAGGGTGCAAGTGCCTTGAATCACGGGATAACTTATTGTTAATCTTTACACCATTTCAGGCTCTCTCGATACGAAGCTCGCGTCATATGCGAGAAGACTTCTGAATTGGCGGATTTGAGTGTATACGAGATCAATTCTCTTTACGAGAGGGCCGATGCCAATCGAACTGGCCGAGTATCCATTCAGCAGCTCCTCAATCAGTACAGGTAATTGATATTTTTATCATTGAGAACTCTCATTAAGGGAATAGTAACACGATAGGGATACGGTAGGAGATGTGTAATTAACAATTCCTCAATCAGCGCGGATAATTAGTTGTATGTGTTCATCAGTGATAACTCTAATTTTGATATTATTATTATTATCGGGTTACTGTAGAGATGTGTGTGTTTATCATTTCCCCAATTAGATAAATACTTCACCTCAGGGAATCAGATAAGGATAAGAGTCTGAATTGGCACGATGTTTGCGTCAAATCTGTAAGGAAATCGATCCCTCGCTATCACTGACAAATACTATGGAAAAATAGTGGATTGTTGATTGGATTAGCGCGGCGCGTGGAATCAGAAAACGTCCATGCGTAAAAAGTATGGTTGTTATTCGATTGTGACGGAAGGGAAAGGAAAGTGACTGGATAGCCTTCTCTTACCTGGTTCGGCGTGGTAAAGCACGCTTAGTCAGCTGATAAGAACCTTTTTGAGTAATCGCTTTTCCTGTCAGAAAACCCAGGTGATCTGACCCATTCACCCTATTACTCGATGTGTTCCAGACATCAGAAAAGGCTGTCGGCGGAGGTCCATTACATCGAAGATTCGTACGAGAGCACGCTAAATCTTTTCGAAGCACTGGATCCCGCACACTCTGGGTATGTTACTGTGTTAATCTATATAATTTCTTCATTGATCCGATGATTAATCAATTATTTATTTTTAGCCAGATCAACAGTCAAGATCTTCTCGAGTCGTGGAGCAAAGCTCACTTGCGGATTGATGAGGGAATTGCTGTCCTGCAGGTGGGATAATCCGCGCAGTAATCTTTTCTATCTGGTCATAGAGGCAGACATGTATTCAAAAATATTGTAGGTTGTTTTTTTTCCTTTTTTTTGCTCAAATTAAATTCAGAAAATTATTGTGTTTGTTCGGTTCTTCGAAAAACGAGTGCCGGAACTCAGAACCACTTTGCTTCGCATTACTCTACCCCCATCATAGCCACCTCCGGGCAAGAAAAAGTCTGGGCTAGAGTAGAATAGTCGGATCCCTTTGATCTTCTCCGCTCCATTTACATCTCCCATTATACTGACTTGCTTCTTCTTCCCGGTCTAAGTGAGTGAATCGAAACAGTTGGTCACATTTCGAGAGAGAGCAAGTCGATTCATAAGAGTTTACTGCCCTCTTTCAACTCGAATCACGGAGAGAAAGAGGCAGTAAAGAGAAGAGCAGTCAAGGAGAAGTGAATTATCCGATTGAATTGGATGATAGAACAAGAGCTATCGACGTCCCTCCCTCAATCACATCTCGATTAATTCATTGCCACTTCCTCTATCCATTCATCTCATTCATTTTCTCACTCGGAGATTGCGGGATTCGATGGCGAAAGAAGAGATGAAAAGAGAGGAGAGAAGATTGAGAGGCGCCACTCACTTTTTGTCCTCAAATGAATGATTGCCGCTCGCACCTCACACTTCATCAGTTAGATGAGAAGAGAGTTAGTGAATCAGAGAGACGAGAGAGAAACGAGAGAGGAAGGTTGATGAGACCAATCTCGAGAGAGGAGAAGGACAGAAGGTACTCCTCATCCTACTCTCACTTCACCTTCTCCAGCTACTCTTTCATGGAACTCGGTCTCTCATTATGCGAAGTGGGTTGTGTCCTCCATTCCGATGGGTTGAATCAACCATCGTATTGGGCTGTAAATCTCCCTAGCTGTAAACTCGTAGCTGCCCCTCATTCCAGTTCCTTCTCTGAAATGTGGGAAGAGGAGTCGAGAAGAGTTCGAATGTAGTCAACTTGTCAGATGTCAAGAAGACTCTTTCCAAGTGTTCATGAAGTTCATTTCAGTATTGGATATGCATCCGATATTTTTGCACGCGCATTCAACTTTGTTGAATAGGAAAAACGAGCAAAGAGCGGATAGGGTAGACTCATCCATCAAAACTCGATAGCTAATGATGAATGATTAACGAACTCGGAGAGTAGGCCAGTGTCCGCATCAGGATAAGATTCTTTTTGCTTTCAAGGACGGAAAGATGTAGAAAGGCTGCAGTAGCAATTTTACAACAATATTTCAGTAAATTTTTTTCAATATTTCAGCAATGCGGCCAGCCGGTCTCCGGGATGGTCAATGCAATCTACCTATCGGCCTTTCTCGAGAGCGAATTGAACGTGACCAAGACGGAAGCGCCCGTTGCTGTGAAGACTGCCATTATCGCTCTGCAGTGTTGTGTGAATACTCTGAGGTATGAGGAGTTGTTATAATTTGGACTTCTGCAGATTATTGCCGCATTTCCGACATAAAAGAGCTATCGTAGTTGCCGTTACTATCATTACTAATATCTGAATCCTAAGTAGTGCCTTCGCCTGCCTTTCGTTATCGTATTGCACCGTAGAATACGCTCAGCAGAGATTCAAAAAAGTTTGACATAAGTAAAATCTCCAGACGTCTGTGATTTCTGTCTAGACCAGGAAGAAATCGGGATATATATTTTTTTACCACCTCCACGTTTACCAAAGCAGAGATCCACCTCGCTTTAAAAAAAAGTTTTCTGCTATTCCTGAATATTCATCAATACAGAGTCCCAAGATCCAAATTTCAAAGAGAGATCCCCCCGAAGCACCGCATGCGTGTTGCTGGCAACATTGCCTGCTCTCAGCAACTTGTTGCGGGTCTTCATCTATCTCCCTGAGTGCCTCACGAGAACTACCGGGCTTCTAAATCTGCAGACTTTTGCCGCATTTCCCACTTGAAACGACCAATGTTGCTCTCGTTCCTGTCATCCAATAGTCACGTCGCCTCCCCTTTTAATATTGAGGAAGTAATGTACCGTAGTCTATACCGTTGCAGACTCAATCTGAAGGAGTTGGAGGAGCGAGCGGAACACTCGCATAAGCAACTTCAACTGGCGAATCAGAGGAGGACGATGCTGATCGAGGAGTTGGAACACAATCAAATGGCCATCGAACAAAGCTACGAACAGCGAATGAGGTGAGATAATACATTTATTCTTCAGAATTTTTCGCTTTATATTAAGGGGAAGTGATAAAGTGATAGTGCCAAAGTGATAAGGGTATATTTTTATTCGCCCACATGAGCCAACTGTTGGGAATTCCCTTAGTGATGTTTTCTCATCCTCCTCAAAGAAATGATGACATCTATTAATGCGATGTTTCTAGGAATAGAGTGAGATGGGAGTTCCGAGGTGCGATGATGTGGGTTCGCATAAGTAGGCCCGCATATATTCCCAACTCAAGTAGACATGCCATCATCCTTCCAACTCCGTACAAGATCTTAGGGGTAGATAGCGCATGTATAGCAGCGAGCCAAATATCCGACTCTCTTCATAGCGAATGTTCTCAAGTAAGGTTGAAGAGCGCAAGAACAGGGAAAGGAAGAGAGTAGCTCATCTTTGCATTACAAGCACACATTCCTCTCATTGGTATTCAGTATCCGTCCGTACTAAATCATTCTCGCGTGAGCCTCGTAATTGACATGTAGGAAAGAGAAGGAGCTCATCTCCCTCTCATCGCCTTATTCCCAGTCGAATCCAGTTGTCTGCAGATAAAAGGCATTACAAAGATAGAAGATTTTTTTCATTTTTTCATTCTTTGCTAGCATTCAGTCATCCCCTTTAGTATTCCCTGAGGAACGCAAGAGCCGTAACTAACGGAGGTGCATTTCCTTGATTCAATCTGACTACTCGACTTTACGATATTCTCTTACAGGGAAATGGACGAGAAATTCCGATCGAAGATGAGTCAACTCGATGAGAAATTGCAGAGCGAGAAGAGAGACCTCCAGAATGATTTAGAGCAGGTATGGTAACGAATTCCTCCTGTTTGAGAGCTGAGAACTCACAGGGTACTTAATAAGTCTAACTGCTCACCTCCCCCTCGCCTATTAGACTTTGAAGTCTTTCCACGTAAAATCGTAGACTTTTTCCCTGAAATTGAGAGAAATAAATAGTTGTTTTGTTCACATCTCATTGCCTGTTTCTATGCTCAGTTCTTCTCGTTGTTCTCAACAGTTGATATTGCAGGTAGAGGACGAATTGACACGGGTTCGTCAGAGTGAGACATCGGCCAGGAACAAAGTGACTCTACTCGAGAGACAATGTGCTAGGTTGAACGATGAAGCGAGAGAGTCCACTGACAACATCTCGCAACTCGAGCAACTCAACAGGTAGGTCAAGGAAAACCCCTTCCCCTCCAACCTTGATCAAATTTTCGAAACTGAGTCTGAAACTGAGTTTATGTCTGCAAAAATTGCTGCGTTCAATATTGGACTCAATTTCATTTCATTTCGCCAAGGTGGAATCCATCCCGAAATAGCAAGGTTCCTAGAAGTAGAGACTCCGCCCCAAAAAACGTTGATGAAAGACAAGATCTCTACACTCTTTTTCTGCCCAGACTGCCCTAGAGAGCATGGAAAGTGGATAGAGAGGCCTAGACCAATGAAAGACTGCTTGTCAGTCAGTGGGGAGTTTCAATTAGAGGAGGAGGAGGAGGGAGGAGCTTCTTCATCGTCGCATTCAGTAGACCAATGTACGCCTTCTTCAGACAGCTCCGAACTGAGTTAAATAAGGCCGTTTCACGTCCTGCGGCCAGCATCGAAACCGATCCGAACAATGTTCTCTTGTGGAAGCAGAAGGTCGAGTTACTCGTCAATCATAACAAGGTAAGAATTGAGTAGGAGCAGTGTCACCTTTCGTCACGTATCACTCGATGTCTCACATCCTCTGCAACTTCTCTTACTCGCATAAGACAATGACGTGCTTGCAGCGTCTTCGTGAGAAGTTGCAAGATATGACGGCGTCTGAGTCGAAGAGAAGACGTCGCGATGAGGAAGCGAAGTCCATCGGAGCATCATGGTCTCCTGCCTTCAAGAGCCAAGTAAGCATCCTAGGACGAAAACAGCGTTCCACGAATCATTACTTTGTCCTGACATCAAGTCAATAGGAAAAATGATGCAGATTGGGATCATCGTACTCAGTGACGGGTGAACTTCGTACTAACGGAATACAAATGATAAATACAGTTTCAATTGAGCAAGGACATGCGCTGATTGTTTACCGCAACTGCTACCGTAGTTCGCGATATATTCCAATGCAATCAACTGCTAAACATGAGACATTCGCTATAGATTTCAAAGCGCGTGTTTTCCAGTCATAAATAAGAGATGTGACATTTCAATACTGAATTCGACTCTGAACAAACACACTCCTCCTCTTCTGACCCCTTCTTCTCTCTCTATTCCATTCTCGCTCATGCGTGTTCTTCCTCATTGATTATGCGCCTGCGGCCGCTCTTCCGATCGATCAGTAGAGAGTGGAAGAGCATATACGAATTTCGTCAACTGAAACGACCAACCTTTTTTCGGCCTCTATCTAGATGTTCCTGAATCTCGCAAGGCGCTATTCTAATTAGATTTGTTGTATGTCCGCATTCTTCCTTTTTCTTTTTTTTTGCAGTATTGCCGCATTTAGACACTTACAGATTTGCAGAGATCTCGAACATTTTGTGATATTCTTCAATGACATTCGGAAATTTGACGACGAAGAGCGAGTTCATATTGATAGTATGATTTTTGCTTTCATGCTGTTGAGTTTCACGTGAAAAACTAGCATTCCTGCAGGAAATATTGTTTTCGCTATGCGTATTTAAATGCTTCCTGACACGCAAGCGCATGTTTGGAGAGAGTGAGAACCCACACTTGCTGTATTTTACTGACGCAGTGGAGGTCCTCCCTATGCGGTCATAATTCCCTATGCCATTATATCATTTGATCCTATGAGTTAGTCATCTTCTCCTATTTTATATACTGTTTCAGGTGTCAATCATTCGGAAACGTCGTTCAAACAAGGGCGAGACACTGAGTGAAATGGATTCGGAGCCTGAGGGAATCTTCTTCCGTGTCAGAAGAAGAAGACTGCAAAAGAAGAGAGAAAGAAGGAAGAGATACGATCAACTTCAGCAGAGATTGGCAGTCCATAATGCAGGCCCACAGAATGGAGCAGAATACAGTGGGTTGATCAGCTATTTCTTGTATCTAGCAAGTTATGACGTCCCATTTCGTGTTCTTCATATTTTTCACTTAGTGGTCCCGACCAAACATGCATTACTATCTCGCGAGATCAAAGGTAAGAGCGAAGCATAATCGAAGATGAGGTTAGAAGAAATCGAAGTACTCATGAGAGCAGAAAAAGTGATGAATAAATTTCAGGCGACTCCGAATCGACCTCTTCCCAGAAGTATCGCCTTTCATCCTCTTCGATTCTATCCAAGGGCAATCTGAGAAAGAGGAGCACTCATTCACCCTCTCCTATGCAGGTGAAAATAGAGGTGCTATTGTGGCACTATTTTTCTGAAAAACGTATTCAAACACACTATGGCAGAGTACTTCAAAGAATCGCTAAGTAGCATACAGCGAGATCAAATGCCAACAGTAATACAATATTCGTTATTGCAGACAACGCCAACGGGATTCAGTGTTTTCATCAACCATGCTGTCGAAGAGGAAAGGAAGAAGTGGCAGGAGGAAATGAGAAAAGAAGCTGTTAGAATGAAGGCTGAGAGTGCACAGACAGTGGAAGGAGCACTGAAAGAACAGGAGAGGAAGATGAAGATGGAGTGAGTTTGTATCTTTTGAATGCTTCGTACGCTAGTCGTGTGCTGTCAAGAATAACCGGACTCGACTCACTTTAATAGGATTAAAACCTCTTGATTTTCTTCCTTAAAATGAGATCCCACTATTTGTAATAAATTTAAACATAAGTGTTTCATTTACAGGTTCGACAAGGAGCGTAATATCTATGACTCTCGAATCATCGAAGTGCGAAACACCATGGAGAGATCCTTCGCTGAGGAGAAGATGAAGATGATGAATCGGTTGCAGGTACCGTATTTTAAATATTCTTTGTTTTAACGGTAAAAATATAATAAAATCCATGCAGGAAGACTTCGACCAAGAACTGAGGCGAGTTACAACGAGTGCGCGAGCCGAGAAGTCCTCAGCCACTGTCGAGCACTACAAGAGACAGATCAAAGTGAGTGAACAGAAATAGAAGGTAAAAGTAAAGGTAAAGGTTAAAATGTATCCACGTCAAACGATTTTGCAGTCAGAAGACAACGTTAGGTGGGACAAGAGCTTGTTTTTCATTGATTTTTTTCCACGATCAAAAAAAATAGTAGTTCAAATTACCACTTTGAGATGCTCGAATCGTCCATCGAAGGCCAACGGAATGGATACGAGAAGAAGCTGGCTGATATGAAAGATCGACACAATAGTGCAGTGAAGCAGCTGAGGGATTCGAATCCACTGGAAAGATCGAACACGGGCAGCTTCATGTCACTTATTGAGAAGTACAGGTGAGCTATTGTGATCACGGAGAGGATTAATATATGGATATCCTGCTCTCAATGAAACGTTGAATGCTTCTTGTGCAGAAGAAGTGAGAAAAACCAAACAAGGGAATCAATCACATCTTTTGCAGACGTAACGAGACCTCCGCCGGATACTCCTCATCTCCATCTTCCTCTCTCGCAGTGGAAAAGCAACGACCTCAACAAACCCTCTCCAATAGCTATCATAACCACGCTCCTTTCCAGCGAGTGAGTAGCCAGTGTGGTTGCATTTTTAACTGATTTGCATTCCGAGTGCGTAGATAGAATCGAGTCCGCTTTTTGATCCGATTGTCTTTCTCCTTTGTCTCGCTGCACTCTCTCAATTTCCCGTGATCTCTCGTCGATGACTTCAGATCTGGCATGTGCAAAAGTTTAACGGATCTCTCATTTCGCAATGCTCTCTCGGTGCTTCTAAGAGCATCGTGTAATGAAAGACCGTTAAATTTTTTCACAAGATACGAGAGATCATGGGAAATGGAGAGAGTGTCCCTCCATTCGCTTAAGTGATTCCCCTTCCATTGCAGTCCGTCTCGTCACTGGCTTCCCGTTGTGAACGATGTGAGCAAGTCGATTCCAGACTAAGAGAACTCTATAATATCCTCTGCGGTGATCAAACGAGTGCCGAGAGCGGAATTGAGGACCTCGGAAGCAGCACGGGCAGCCATATCGATGTGAGTGAGACTGTTGATGGATTGATACCGGACGACAGTTTGTTAATCGTATTTGGCAAAAGCGAAGAACCTCTTCAATACACACACTCTCTCGTTTCTTCGATCGATACATGGGACAGATGGCACAATACTCGTTTCACGCTTAGCTACCAAATTGTTTGCCTGACTCATAGATACAAGTGTCGGACTGACGCTACTGAATAAGCAACGCGTTCGGCAACAATCCATGGATCATAGCTTAAGAGACCTTTCACGAGAAATCGCACCTACCCCACGCACGACATTTTTGCAACCCATCCCAATATTTCACGGGTGATGTTCCCATACCGAGTGCTGATATTTGGCCCAATATGAAGGGTTCTAGTGCACGCTCCGAAAAACGCCAGCCCCGGCCCAAAAATAAACTAAATTTTCAATATAAAAAAATGTTCGCTCTTTTTGTTTTTCCCGTAGTATTTTTGATCGTAGAATCCGAAAAAGATACTTAGAAAGGCATACGACATCGTTGAAGAGTCGAAACCCGTAATTTTTTTTGAATTTTACCTCTCTTGGAAAATTTTTCTCCTTGTGACAATTTCTAACCAAGATTTTCGGAATCTACGTGAAAAACTGGTTAAGCCATTAATTTTTCGCGAAATTTTACCGATGTCCTAGGATTTTATAATCCTTGGAATAAGGCCAACAACGCCTGATTTCACAAAATGGGCCATACCGAGAGGGCTCAGTATCTTTGGCCAACAGTTGGTTATGCCTCCAATGTTGTTTTTTCGTAATTATGAACCTTTTTTCAAAATTTGGTCAACATTTTGACCATAT